>CAUZLF010000174.1:26854-174855 GCA_963580285.1 Lucinisca nassula
ATCTAAGGTTTTTGTTTGTTTGTTTGTTTGTTTCAAATTTAACGGACCATTAATCCTATAGAGGCAATGGGAAGGAACTGTGTTCTATTTTGCAACTAGAGCTATCATACATACATACATACATATTCTTTATTTACACTCAGGTCTTATTACAAAGACACATGAGGAACATACATACATAATACAAAATACATGGACATGGTAGACGTTGCATATACATGACAAAGACAACAATGGTGTATTAATTAGCCACAGAACGGGGTGGGGGTGGTTTAGGTCCAGAGGAGAAAAAAACTACAAATAATAACTCTTTAAAGCAACAACAACAATGCGGCATCAAGATGCGCATGCGACGCTATGCGCATCATGATGTCGCATCGGCGTTTTAGGTACCATCGACACAAGAGAGAGAGAGAGAGAGAGAGAGAGAGAGAGAGAGAGAGAGAGAGAGAGAGAGAGAGAGAGAGAGAGAGAGAACAAACGAACTAATTCAGATTGCAATAGTATGAAATAGTGTAATAACCCATGTATGCATAGTGGCCGGTCTTGGAGACATTGGCAAACATAATTCACCCAGGTCAGACGGCACAGAATGCGGTGTCTTATCGGAGTCTACACCGTTGCCAAAGGTATGTGCATTTTTTTTTTTTTTTTAACACTGCGCATGAACAAAACAAACAAGACATCCTTTTAATTTGGAACTGGCCACTTCAATTTTCGTTATTATACATAGGTTAATACGGTAAATAATGCATCTTTAATATATGTAAACAAATACTCAGTTCGCGATACACAGGTCCCGTGCAGCCCATGCAGTTGTTAGTGGGTTACCGTGTCAGGCAGTCATGACATACTGAAGCAAATAATTTGGATATGTTACAACTTTTCAAGGTAGTTCCTTTAATTCATATAAAAAAAAAAAAGAGAGAGAGAGAGAGAGAGAGAGATGCAAATATACATGTCACCTTACCCTTCTCCCCGAAGTACAAGCGAGAAAGTGATGGAAAAAAGCAGATGTCAGGATGCCAACACTGTACCTTAAACAACAACAGAAATGTATGTTTCGCTCGGCATTCATGTGCATAGTTGGGATCACGAGATTTTCTCAGATCACTCGGGTACAACGCCGCATCAACGTCGAACCAACGCAGGAACGTTGAATCGGCACCGGTGCGACGTCGTATCCACGTCAATTACCTAGTATAAAGTTAGATTTATCATCACTGTTGGCAGCGGGACCAGATTTGAATGTCGAGTTTGTTTAGATTTGAAAGCTAATTAAATTAGACTCTTATTCCACACGCAATCGCCGCATGTGAACTCGTTAGCTTCACTAAAGGTGATGAATACCCCCACAAAAACTGCCTTGATAGTACATCAGCGCCATTTTGCAATTTTTTCACTTGAAAGGGGCCATAACTATGTCAAAAATTGACGAATTGTAGTGGAAATCGAACTTGACCTGTATTTTATGATGTTACATCAGTGTACCAAAAATTATAAAAATCGGTGAAGCGGTTTTTGAGTTATCGTCTGGAAACCAAGTCAACAGACCGACCGACCGACCGACCGACAGACAGACCGACCGACAGACAGACCGACCGACAAGCTCACTCCTATATACCCCCCCAAATTTCATTTGTGGGGGTATAATAAATCACGGTGCGGAAGAGCGTGCTGAGTGACGTCATTAAAAACTGTCAATTTATGACGTGACAGGTTTTATTTGACGTGAGACGGTGTAACATCAATTTCTCGCTAAAAATCAGTTTGTCGGCCAGTTGCAAAGTAGATCAAATCACGGACGCGTATGTCGGTCATTTGCAAAGTACTTTACACTGACTGACCTCCGCGCTCGTGATTTGATCTATTTTACAACTGACCTTCAAGCTCTGATTTATAACTCAACAAATCACAGTGGCTGTTCAAAACTATCGACCTAAAGCTACTCACATTTTTCGTCAAAAATACCAAACTTTAAGATACTGTACTTGCTACAACAGATAACAATTTGACAAAAAACGAGCTCGATAAGCTAACAATGCTTTGAACAACTGGGCCCTGCAAACACTATTTACATCTAGGTAATATCGAACCGGTCAGTTTACGTAACCAGCACGATAACAGCAACGTGTTACATATAGTATTGACGGGGACATTAAACCTTAAATCAAACAAACAAATAGTGTGACATAGTGCGTTATGGTAGCATTCCACTAAATACTGGGAGGTACCGGGTTTTATCACTTTGGGACAGAGCTTTTAGTTGCGTTCTAAATACCAGACTTGCTTCCATTTGATATATATCCCATGTTTTATTTCAATGCGAGAAAATGATAGGTATAAGGGACTAAAATAATGCATGTTGTATAAATATATCTGCAAGCTCAAAGAAATTTTTGCTGATTTTATATGTTCACCACTCCTTTAAAAATGTTGGTTTGTATTTACTCCGTTCTAGTATGTTAATAAACATGGTTGACTGTAACTTGAAAAGGAGCAGGTCAACATGTGGATTTTTTCTCATTAACTTGTTGGGCTAGGATGGCTCTATAAACAAGTAAGGTTTGAAAAGTTTTGTATGCGTAGTTTTTGTGGGAGCAGGTAAAAGGTTACTATTGTCGCCTATGGAAAACATTTATTGGAAAGCTCCCTATAGCAAAAGTAGGACCGCTGTCCTGTTTTCAGCCATTACAAACTATTTCCACACATTTGTAGGTTCTGTCCAATTCTGTTTCATAAAATGTATCTTCATGGCATGTACTTTGCCATAGATACTGTAAACAAGAGGCTCAATGAGCCTAAACCGCTCACCTGAGGAACTTAAGTTTTAACAATTCACAGACTTGACTACTAAATCTGCTAATAGAATCCAGCCCATTGACCCTTACAGGATATAAGTCATCATTATTGCATTGCATTCCAAGTTTGAGACTTCTAGCTTCTATAGTTCCTGAGAAATCTTTGACGAAAATTTAACATTGGTCAAAATGGAGAGAAAGAAGAATGAAAGAACAGATGAACAAATAAGCTGAGAAAGCCCAATGTCTCTTACACAAAATAAGTCATCATTATTCTATTGAATACCAAATTTGATGCTTCTAGCTTTTATAGTTCCTGAGAAATCTTTGATTAAAAATTTAACATTGGTCTATTATCTCTATATGGAGAGAAAGAAGAATGAAGGAACAAATGAACCAGACTAGCTCCAAAACCTAATGCAGCCTTTCCCCTTGCCCAATGGTGCTACACATAAAATTTAAACAAGATTGGTCGACTGACTTCTGAGATATGCTTCATTGAAAGTGTGGACGACGGATGGACGGACGACAGACGACGGACTCCGGAGCCTTGGTATACTATCAGCTCACTGGAGCCTTTGGCTCAGGTTAGCTAAAAATTCAAGTCGCTATTTCTGTCACAACATTTTCCCTACGTTAAGTCTATGGGCAAATTTTTTTGTCTCTCAAGGTCACGTAACTCCGAGGTCAATATTCCGATTCGGCCCAAAATCGAACTTAACCGAGATTTTATGCCTGTCCTCGTTACCTGCAAGTTTGAAGCTGATATGAATAAAAATAAAGTTGCTATCGTGGTCACAACGTATTTTTTTTATGCTCAAGGGCAGGTAACTCCAAGGCAAATATTCCGATTTGGCCCAAAATCGAACTTAACCGAGATTTTATGTCTGTCCTCGTTACCTGCAAGTTTGAAGCTGATCTGAAAATATTCAAGTCGCTATCGTAGTCACAACATTTTCCCTATGTAAAGTCTATGGGCTTTTTTTTTGTCGCTCAAGGTCATGTAACTCCGAGGTCAATATTCCGATTCGAACTTAACTGAGATTTTATGCCTGTCCACGTTACCTGCAAGTTTGAAGCTGATCTGAATAAAAATAAAGTTGCTATCGTGGTCACAAAGTATTTTTTATGCTCAAGGGCAGGTAACTCCAAGGCAAATAATCCGATTCGGCCCAAAATCTAACTTAACCGAGATTTTATGTCTGTCCTCGTTACCTGCAAGTTTGAAGCTGATCTGAAAAAAATTCAAGTCGCTATCGTAGTCACAACATTATCCCTATGTTAAGTCTATGGGCAAATTTTTTGTCGCTCAAGGTCACGTAACTCCGAGGTCAATATTCCGATTCGGCCCAAAATCGAACTTAACCGGGATTTTATGCCTGTCCTCGTTACCTGCAAGTTTGAAGCTGATCTGAATAAAAATAAAGTTGCTATCGTGGTCACAACGTATTTTTTCATGCTCAAGGGCAGGTAACTCCAAGGCAAATAATCCGATTCGGCCCAAAATCGAACTTAACCGTGATTTTATGTCTGTCCTCGTTACCTGCAAGTTTGAAGCTGATCTGAAAAAAATTCAAGTCGCTATCGTAGTCACAACAGTTTCCCTATGTTAAGTCTATGGGCAAATTTTTTGTCGCTCAAGGTCACGTAACTCCGAGGTCAATATTCCGATTCTGCCCAAAATTGAACTTAACCGAGATTTTATGTCTGTCCTTATTATCTGCAAGAATGAAGTCGATCAGAAAAAAATTGACGGAGCTAGAGTGATGACAAGCTTTTTCCTATGTCAAGTCTATGGGAGCTATATGTTGCCATGGTAACCAGAGTACCACTCAGATCTGCATGAAAACCTTATGCAGTCTTTCCACTTGCCCAATAATGTTACACATGAAATTTGATCAAAGTCGGCCAAGTAGTCTTCAAGATATACATTTTTGAAATTCACATTAACCCTTATGCAAAAATGCACAAGGGCAGGTAACTCCTAAGTGTATGATCCGATTCTGCCAATTATCGAACTTGACCGAGATTTCATGACTGTGCTGGTTATCTGTAAGAATGAAGCCAATCCGAACAAAATTGAAGCAGCTACAGTGATGACAACATTTTCCCCATGTTAAGTCGATAGGCTATTTTTCTGGCGCTCAAGGTCACGTAACTCTTGAGTGAATTATCTGATTCGGCCCAAAATCGAACTTGACCGAGATTTTATGCCTGTACTGGTTATCTGCAAGAATGAAGTCGATCAGAAAAAAAAAATTGACGGAGCTAGAGTGATGGCAAGCTTTTTCCTATGTGAAGTCTATGGGAGCTAGATGTTGCCATGGCAACCAGAGTTCCACTCAGATCTCCCTGAAAATCTAATGAAGCCTTTCCACTAGCCCAATAATGCGACACATGAAATTTTATCAAAGTTGGCCAAGTAGTCTTCAAGATATACATTTTTGAAATTCCCATTAACCCTAATGCAAAAACACACAAGGGCAGGTAACTCCAAAGTGAATGATCCGATTCTGCCAGTTATCGAACTTGACCGAGATTTCATGGCTGTGCTGGTTATCTGCAAGAATAGAGCCAATCTGAAAATAATTGAAGCAGCTATGGTGATGACAACATTCTCCCCATGTTAAGTCAATAGGCAATTTTTTCAACGCTCAAGGGCACGTAACTCCTGAGTGAATAATCCGATTCAGCCCAAAATCGAACTTGATCGAGATTTCATGCCTGTCCTCGTTATCTGCAAGAATGAAGACAATCAGAAAAAAATTGACGGAGCTAGAGTGATGACAAACTTTTTCCTATGTTAAGTCTATGGGAGCTATTTGTTGCCAAGGCAACCAGAGTTCCAATCCGATCTGCCCGAAAACAGTATGCAGCCTTTCCCCCTACCTGATAATGCTTCACATGAAATTTGATCAAGATTGGCCCACTGGTTCCGGAGATATACTTCTTTGAAAGTGTGGACGACGGACGACGACGACGACGACGACGACGGACGACGGACGACGGACGCCGGCTCGTGGTATACTAATACCTCACATGAGCCTTCGGCTCAGGTGAGCTAAAAATGTGATGGTAGTGCTAATTTAGGTCTAACTTGGTGTATTTGATGATTTTTTGCCTCTAAGCTATGTTCTTGGGAGCGGTTGGGGTACTTTAAAGCCATGTAAATCAGTTTTAATTGATGTGTTTGGAAAGGAGACTTGCAGTAATTGTATTTGCACAAACACAAGAAAGAATCTACTCCATCTGGAACGACACATTTCATCGCTGTGCCAAGTATACTGAGAGCAATTCACATACCTTAATGTTATAGACGATTCAGATAAACTCCAAAACGAAAACGCGCAGATTCAAATGCATTGTAAATTTTACAGCCGAAAAAAAAAAGAATATTTTCAGAGAACTAATTGTGATATTTTTTTTATTTCTGCTCGGTATATAGATTGTAGGTTCACGTTAGAGCCGCCTCATTCTCACGAGTACACACAATCTAAATGTATATTTTAGAGCAGGGATAAGCACAATAAGGTTTACCCCTTTAAACCTCAGTTGTGCTATATATAAAAGTTCGGTTCAAGGGACTCAGAATTATAAAATAGAAGTGGAGGCAATGATCAGGAATCGATACAATCAACCCACAGCTCCCATCAGAGACACCAAAGGGAAAGAAACACAAAAATGAAACAACGTACCCTAATGGAAACATCAATAGCGGAAAGCCAAAAGGACAGTTACTTTCCCACAAAATGGCCAATAGGCTATCCAAAATAAAATAATATAAGCGACACAAAAAGCCAAAGACAAACCATAACAAAAATAAACCGCAAGAGAAGTACCGACTTGGAAAGGTCAGCGGAAACGAATTCCAAGGGGGTGGGGGGTGGGGGGGGGCTTAAATCGATTTTACGTGGCCACAATCCTCGCCCTTACCCTCGTCGTGATTAAGACAAATAATTTGTTCAGTCCGCATAAAGGCCTCCTAACTCATCAGTGCAACATCTCCGTGAACATAAATAATCAAACAACCACAGACCGAGATGAAACAACGGTGAGGACTCGACAGCAAGAAACCACTGAAATGCTGGAGCAAAAGCAAACCAACAGTTAGACTCCGAAAGGCGTGTACCCATTATCTTTATTTCAGAGCGGAGTTAAAGACAAGGTTTACCCGTGTAAACCCAAGATTTACTATATACAAATGGCTTCCAGGGGTGAAAATTGTACAGGCGTGTCTTCTTGATGTATTATACCCGTACATCCTGTCCTACTGCAATGATTAAATATCAGTTTCTCGAACTGACCGTCTCTCGGACAAGTATGATACCTAAAATGTTTTAGCCATTGACGCTTCACTGTATTATAACGAGTATAGCGGCGGCTGCCGAAGGTAGCCGTCGACGTCCGCCGAAGGCGGGCGTCGGGTGAGCTCGTATCTAGGTAACGCGTATCATCACAAGACACAATCTATGCAAGAAAGTTTGCTTGCGCTCAGGAACTGGCTTAAACCGGTTTTCAGGTTTCCATGTATTCCATTCAAACAATGTATGAAGTCGGGAACCAGAGCCTCAAAAATCTTATGTAACCCGTATCTCTCACCGGTTGAATAGTGTGGCGCAAGGCTGATTGGTGATTCGGTTAGTTGCAATAGCGAAAAAATCAACATTGGCATATCAGTCAATTAATTCATTTTTCTTATTTATGTGTTGGCATAAATTTGTACATTTTGTATTTATTTTTGTTGTTATTATTTATGAATAAATTATAGTGACGTCACGAGATCGAGTCATGACCTTGGGAATTTTCCACGCCGCCATATTTATTTCTGTCGTTATGTACTGGAAGCACTTGAACAACAATGAATCTGATTATTAAATCGAGCAATCTACACGTAAGTGATCTTCAGGCTCAGGGGTGTGATTTTTTTCTATATATTGACCTAGCGAACAACTTGGGAAGTTCAAGCTCATTGTAGGGACATCTCGACCCCTTGTCCTTGACAAACAACAACAATAATTCTTGGTCTTTTCGCCCCGCCCATCAGGGAGCGTGGTGCTCCCATCAGGCGGAACTCGGAATCAGAATTGTTACTCGTGACACGTCAAATAGCATTCATACACCAGAACTGAAACCGAGTGAACTTGAATACTACCATAACTGGAGACCACTCCCAGGAAAAATGATTGGTAGGACTTGAGATGTCATTTCATCTTAAGTTATTGTCTATCTATCTATTTATACTGCAGCAACCCCGTTAAGAGGACTATTGTGCAAGTAAATTTCGTTTGTTTGTTTGACTTCAGGTTTAACGTCCCGTCAACCACGGGCCTCTGAGGTTCAGAGCACATACAATACTTTAAAAGTCACCCACCATACCCAAAATGCCTATCAGCGAGCGTAGCCATATGCACATATAGGGCGTTTAGTCTTCTTGATCAGCCGATTTATTGCATTGATGTAACGTCAGACGCCCGTGCGTCAACACTGTAAAGGTCATTTTGGAGACGTTGCTTCCAATTTTGTGGGACTTTTATCCGACATTGAGATGAAATGACATCTCAAGCCCTGTCGCCCAATGAAACCAATAGGTTTATTAGCATGGACGGTTCGCCTCGCACCTCGGTTCCTGGACAGGCTTAGATCCTCTAAGCGGTTTACCAATACTAGTCTGCGGGCCGGATTCAGCCCTGCGTGGAAGCATCATGCAGCCCATATATTTCTGCAAGCCCCTTTTGTTTGCAATGGAGTTTAACGGCCAAGTCAACACATTTTGTACCGAATGGAATCTTCCTCCTTATAGATAGCACAACTCACAAGTCTATTTCAAAGTTCAATCTATTAGGAACTGCCTGAATGTTTTGCAAACAGTGTAGGCCCTGACGAGTTTGTTTGTTTGATTTGAGGTTTAAAGTCCCCATAAACACTGTAAAGGTCATTTTGAGACATTGCTTCCAATTTTGTGGGAGTTTTACCCGACATTGGGATGATTATGATATCTCCAGCCCTGCAGCCCAATGAAGCCAATAGGGTTTATAAGCATGGACTCTCACCACTTTGCCTGGGCAGACTTAGATCCTCTAAGCGGTTTACCAGTACTCAGGGATACAGACTAAGCATTTTGCTTTAAGCGCCCAGACTGCCATAAATCCAAATTTTAAAAATCAAATTAATAGGCACTTTTATTCAAAACTTAAGCGCCCAGGCAAAAATTTAGGTGCCTTGGGCGACTGGGCGCCTGTTAGTCTTTACCCCTGAGTACTAGTGTTTTGGTCGGTTTCAGTTCTGCGTGGAAGCATCATACAGCCCATCTACTTCTTCAAGCCCCGATGGATGGGGCCCGATGAGACGCTGTGTTCTGCGGCATCTGACCTGGGCCTAACAGGCTGTACTGTTTGCCAACTACCCGTTTTGGGGTTTCCCATACAATATGGGTTAAAAGACCAATTTTATGTTTTTAGGTTTTAACTATACTAACCTTCTCTTTGCACACTGTACTTGTAAACCTATTTCATCAACCCCTACACCCTCCAACACTTGGTTTGCCGAAACCCCTCTTATGTCCCTCTCGGAGGGGTTAAGACATATTGGAAGAAAGAAAGAAAGCACTGACTGGCTCAAAAATGACCTAAATACAATAGAACTGCTGCAATTTTTTTAACCCATGCAACTCTGTGTTGAGGGGGGGGGGGGGTTAAGTTAAGAAATGCAATTTATTTTTCTGCAGTTCATGGAAGTATGAACGCAGTGGGTCACGTGCAAAGTAAATGAACCCCGAAGGGGTTCATGTAAACTTTGCTAGTGACCCACTGTTGTTCATCCTTTCAAGAAAAGCAGAAAAATAAAGTTTATTTTTTATATTTACATTATTTGCCCCTCATCACTGGGCAAAAAAATGCTTGTAGGGCAAGCTTTTAAAGCTAAAAAAACATTTATACGGTGTTTTTCTACAAAGAGCGGAGCAGCGTTGACGTCATCAACACCTGTAGAGAACAATGGTTTTAAATGACGTCACTAAAAATCATGTGATTCGATGTGTTCATGGAAGTATGAACGCAATTTTTGTCGTACCTGCTTTAGCAGGAAGACATAGGCGTGCAATTTTCCGTCCGTCCGTCCGGTTGTCCGTCCGTCTTTCCGTCAACATTTTACACTGGGTGTCTTGTCATCGCAACTCCTCCTACAGTTTCATACCGATTATTTTCAAACTTTGCGTGTGTTTTTGCCATGGTATGAGGATGCGCATGTGGTTTGGACTTTATTGTCCGATCAATTTTTGTCACTTTTTCCACATTGTGAACTTAGTCATTTTTAACCTACAATAGATATATGATAGGTACCTCTTGTCATCGCAACTGCTCTTGCAGTTTTATACCGATCATTTTGAAACTTAGCATGTGCTTTCGGCATGGTATGAGGATGTGCATGTGGTTTTGACATAATTCTCAGAATATTTTTTTTCACTTTTTGCGCGTTTTGAACTCAGTCATTTTTGTCGCACCTGCTTTAGCAGGAAGACAGAGGCGTGCAAGTTGATATATGATAGGTACCTCGTCATCGCAACTCCTCTTACAAAGTCTCCTATAAAAATGAGCATTGAGCTCCCTGTCGCAACCAGACACCGTCGTGATATGACTGAAAAATTGTTGAAAGCGACACACACACACCTGGGGGTTCAAGTTAGAAGCGAAGTCATTGTGTTTGTTACTCATATGATTAAATACAACTATGTAGAACTCATTGAAAACACTATCATGAGATGGGAGTTTGTGACCCCCACCCCCCTCCCCAACACAAATTATTTTATTTATTTATATTTATAAAATTTGAAGCCAGTCCTCTTACTACATATTTTGTTTGTTTGTTTGATTTGAGGTTTAACGTCCCCGTCAACACTGTAAAGGTCATTTTGGAGACGTTGCTTCCAAATGTGTTGGACTTTTACCCGACATTGAGATGAAATGACATCTCAAGCCCTGTCGCCCAATGAAACCAATAGGGTTTATTAGCATGGACGGTTCGCCTCGAACTGCGGTTCCTGGACAGGCTTAGATCCTCTAAGCGGTTTACCAGTACTAGTGTGCGGGCCGGATTCAGCTCTGCGTGGAAGCATCATGCAGCCCATATATTTCTTCAAGCCCCTATGGGCAGGGGCTTTCTTACTACATGTACATTTTGTAAGTATCACAGTGTGCCATACAGTCATCGCCACTAATACATGAACATACATGTACATAAGATAACTCTAGGAAGAAAGCCTGTGTAATTTACTGCCTGTGTAATTTACTGTATTAAAGGATCTTTAACCAGCACAGTGGATGCTTCTCCTTGCAGAAGGACCTCCAGTTAACAACTTAACACTGAAGAACGGTGCACTTTGTAGCCTTCATTTCTGCAAATAATTCGCATGGAGCTTGTATGCATGTGTGTTTTGGAAAGAAAAGGATAATTTTCCTCATACTTCTGAGAATTTGTTGTTAGAATCCCCCAGATGGGACTATTGTAACAAGTACCCACAACATTTTTTCTAAGAGAGAATAAGTCAGAATCCCTTAAATATCCTAATTAGTCTTTATCAACAGGTACTCAATATTCAAGTTAATGAGCTAAGCTGTACTTGCAGTGAAAGGATCAAGACTAGGCACAATGATTGTGTGTGCTTGGTTTGTGTAGATGGCTTCCAGAAGTACCACTATACAGATGCTAACATGATAAAAATTTGCTGAAGTTTTCTAGTAGACTTAAGGAGATATAAAAAAAGATTGTACATGAATAGTCCTTGGAGTAGCCAACTATGATACTGGAAGTCCTCTAGTGGCTCTACTATCATCGGCGGTTACTCCTTAGTGGCAGAATTTGCTCCCTGAAAGGAGTCAAATCTTTGCTTTAGAAGTTTCCATTTCAGAATTTTCCTTGGGAGTGAAGGGTATACAGTTTAAAAAGAATTGCTCTATATAAGCAGGGGTCCTTGCCATATTGTAGGTTGATCAAAATGTTCTTGATTATCTATGTTCTGCAGTTCCAACATGTCGTCCTTCTGGCCAGGTTCCTGAGGAGTCAAGGTGGTAGGCTCCTTCTTTCCTATATTCAAGTAAGTGGCCTTTGCTGACAAGAAAGAACATTGTGAAAATGGCTAGTCAGTTTTGAAGTCCTGTCACAATAATCGTGGTGAGGCAGAAAGAGACTTAAAACATAACGGGTGGAAATCCAAAAAATGCACAGCATTTGCTTTTTGGTTCTTTAAAATGCAATATGGCTGTTTCAGGTACTACCGGATAGTTGATATATTGGCATTAATTTATTGGCAGAGCATAAAAATTTGTAAAACTGCGATGAAATTTGTAGGGTTTTGGGTTGACAGGTTATTTTTCCATTACTTTATTTCACTATTTTTATGCCCCCATAGGAGTGTGTGTGAATTCGGGTTTAACGTCGCTTTCAACAGCTTTTCAGTCATATCACGACGGTGTCTGGTTGCAACAGGGAGCTCAATGCTCACTTTTATAGTGCTGCCTCACTGAAGTATCATGACCCAGACACATTACATGATACCACACCCAGTCACATTTTCCGAACACTGGGTCGATCAGTCCTAGCTCTACCCCGTAAATCTGAGTGCCAAGCGAGGAGCAGCTAGTACCATTCTTAACGACTTTGGTATGTCGCGGCCCAGGATCGAACCCGTGACCTCCCGTTCCCCGGAGCGGACACTACCAACTGAGCTATCGGGGCCGGTACGAGGGCATATAGTTTTTGCGCTGTCCGTTTGTGTGTGGGTTTGTAAGTCCGCACTTTTTTGTGATGCCAACTACTTCCACATTTCTTCACCGCTTGAGCTGAAACTTTGCACATGCATTTCTTGTGAGGTAACGGGGTGCCTAACACAATTTTCACATTCATCCTATCACCTGCGAAGGAGTTACCGCCATTCATTTTCGAAAAAATGTACCTTGTGATGCAAACTACTTCAATATTTCTTCACGGATTCAGCTGAAACTTTGCACGTGTTTTCCTTGTGAGATGAAGGGGTGCCTAACACAATTTTCATGTTGATCCTATCATCTGTGACGGAGTTACTGCCCTTGATTTTCTGAAAAACGCGTTCGAAAACCTTGTAACGCAAACTTCTTCCACATTTCTTCACCGTTTGAGCTGAAACTTTGCACATGCATTCCTTGCGAGGTAAAGGGATGCTTAAAGGTGCATTATTGAGCTATCTGGAAAAAATGCTTCCAAAAATAAATATTTTTCTTTAAAACAATACAAATGAATGCATTTTATGCAAAAATGCGAACAATTATGATGACAGGTAAACGAGTTTGAGAGGGATTCCCTAACTACGTTTCGAACACTAGTTAGATCTATTTTTAGTTCGTAACAAAAATAGAATCCCCATATATGACGTTATGCGACGTTCATTTTTGGCCTTGTTTGCTAAGGCCATGCCTGAATCGGAAAAAATATGACGTTGAATACCATGCCATAAGTAACGACACTCAGAGACGATACTATCGCCATGTATGTGTAAAGTGACATATTTATTTTTAGAACAGAAATTCCGAACACATGTTCAGAGCGAAGGGTAAACACGAATGAAAACGACCATTTTCACAAAGTTCTGAAGCTGTACTTGGCTCCAAAAGTGTACACATGACAAAGGAGTATGCATTGAAGATAAAAATCAGAAAAAAAAATTTGAGACCCGGTAACTCAATAATGCACCTTTAACACAATTTTCACGTTGATCCTATCATCTGCGGAGGAGTTACGGCCCTTAATTTTCTGAAAAACGCGTTCTTAAGCCTTGTGGCGCAAACTACTTTCACATTTCTTTGACTATTTTGTTAGATTTTTGCATATGCATTTGCAATGATATGTAGATGTGCCTAACACAAAATTCATTCTGCTCGGATGAAGCGTTTTGGAGTTATGGCCCTTGATTTTCTAAAAAATGCGCTAAAAATATCGTGACACAAACTACATCCACATTTCTTCACCGATTGAGCTGACACTTTGCACATGCTTACTTTGTGAGGTGAAGTGGTGCCTAATGCAATTTTCAAGTTGATCCTTTCACATGCAACAAAGTTATGACCCTTGATTTTCTGAAAAACGCGTGATGCGAACTACTTCCACATTTCTTCACCGATTGAGCTGAAACATTGAACATGCATTCCTTGTGAGGTCAAGGGATACCTAACACAATTTTCACGTCGATCCTATCATCTGCGAAGGAGTTACTGCCCTTTATTTTCTGAAAAACGCATTATTAAACCTTGTGTAGCGAACTACTTCCACATTTCTTCGTCAATTTTGTTGAAGTTTTGCATATGCATTCGCAATGATATGTAGATGTGCCTAACAGAAAATTCATTCTGCTCGGATGAAGCGTTTTGTAGTTATGTCCCTTGTTTCCCCTCAACTTAGCTACCACGTGGGCATTCCTCACTTATAGTGACGGCTCTTGTTGGTTATAAAATTCTCATTCTATCATAACAGCCTATATGAGTATTGTGATCAACGAACATCACAAAAACATGTCTATATAATTCTGTACTACACCCATGACAACATCCAGTAAGCTTTCATAGCAATCAAGTGATCATCAGTGCTGTCATTGTGATCGATAATCAATTAGTAATCACTGAACATACTGAAGATTTGGTCATATTTTTTTTTCCTGTTGAAATTTTATTCTGGATAGAAGTGCCTGTTACAACAGCCCCATCAGGGATCCAGGCACTCCCTGAGGTTGTTCAAGCACATCGGTTCAACTTTGACCAATGTGCAACACCCTTTCACACCGACAGTCTGGAACCTGTCTACAATGTACATGTTAAATTTTAACATTTTTATGCAGCTTGATTTTGGTGTTGCACCTTTCATGCTTCTTATGTACAATGAATATAATGGCTATGATGCAGCATCTCACTTTTGCGTCTACACAGTCTGCTGTATGTTGTAAAAAAAGTCCTTTTTCACATATAACGGAAGTTTCTACTGTCTCAACCCAAACACAGAGTGTAGGCACCCCCTCTGCACTGCCTTTTGATCAGTCCAGAACAAGTGCCCAAACCCATGCCCAAGAGCAGAAATGAAAAGAATAGTTTTCTCCCCCAGATATTGAGGTTTAAGTTTATATTTACTCACATTGGCGTTCCAGTGAGATGCTACTTGCATTATAACAGTGTGCTGATACAATAACATTAAATTACAATGCCAAGGACAGTACATACATGTGAAGCCCTGTTATTGAAGTTCAGACACCTCTTCCAGTATTCTGCCTGAATATGTGGCAAAACAGCAGAGTTGTTATGTTATTTATCAGTGGTTAATTCAGACTTCAATCGTTATAAACGTCTGACATATATCTGACATTAAAACATATGTTTGCTCTTTGCTGTGTTATATAAAATTTCAGCAGGCTCATTTTGGCCTGGCAACCAAATTGGGGTGGGGGTGGAGGGGGGGGGGGTTGCCAAGTACAGTGAAAATATATTATTTGTCTTGGGTTGCATGGGATTGGCTCTAGCTTACCTATAACGTTCTATTGTTGTTGTTGTTTTTTTTGTTTTGTTATTTTTTTTTTACCTTAACCCTTATCATAATTTTACCTCTTACCATAACATCTTTCTTATCATATGTTATACATTACCGCGCGAATTAGGACAGATAGGCCTGATCAATCAGTGTAGACCCAGAATGCATTGTCTCTTCAGGGTCTGCACTGTTTGCCACTACTCCAGCCATTTTAGATATAAATTGGGTTGTAAATTATACTTATCGAATATCGAACAATCGATTACTACTGAATATGATAATCAGTTTAGTGGAATCTATTGATCGATTAATCGATTATTGGTGTCAGCCTTAGTAAAACTGGGGTTTACAGGGGTATGTATAAATACATAATTTTTCTTATTGCTGTCTGCACAGACCATCTAGTTATCCTTTGTTTGTTTGTTTGATTTAAGGTTTAACATCCTCCTAAACACTATTTAGGTCATTTTGGAGACGTTGCTTCCAGTTTTGGTGGGAATTTTACCCAACATTGAGATGTGATTACACCTCAAGCCCTGCTGCCCAATTAAACCAATAGGGATTATATGCATGGATCATGACTAGCATCACTTTGCCTGAGCAGGCTTATTGAACCCCCTAAGCGGTTTACAAGTACTCCTTTGCGGTCGGTTTCAGATGGATGTTGGGGTGGGGGGATTGGGGTCTAGTTATCCTTTATGAATGGAACTGAGCACTTCAGCAAATACAAACAAATTTGATTTTTCTAGTCGATAAACCCCAGACATTTTTTTGTGGTGCAGCTGCAATGATAATGTTTTGCTTTGATATGTACTCTGGCAAGTGATGTGCTTTTCTAAACATGTATCCTCCATATGTGGAATGAACACCAGGAATTGGCAGCAACTACCACCAACGGTGACAAGGTGAGCTTTTGGGATCACTTTTTGTCCATGCGTCCGTGCGTAAACTTTTGCTTCACACGACATCTCCCCCTAAACCACTGATCGGATTTTGACCAAACTTCACAGGAATTATTGTTAGGTAGTCCGGTTTCAAAGTTGTTCAAATGGTTCCAGCCACAAGAGCTAAATATATATTTTTTTTACTGAAAACTTAAACTTAAACCCAGGTCTTTGATATTTGGTATGAAGCTTCATCTAGTGAACCTCTACCAAGATTGTTCAAATTATAGCCCTGGGACCAAAGATGCCCCCGCCCCGGGAGCCTTTGGTTTGACATAGGCTTATATAGGGAAAATCTTTGTCTCTGAAACCGCTATGTGCAGGTCTTTGATATTTGGTGTGAAGCTTCATCTAGTGGACCTCTATCAAGATTGTTAAAATGATTGCCCTAGGGCCAAAAATGCGCCCAAACTCGGGCTCTTTGGTTCATCATAGGGTTGTATAGGGAAAATATTTAAATTAAAAATCTTCTCTGAAACCACAAGGCCCAGGCATTTGATATTTGGTATGAAGCTTCATCTAGAGAACCTCTCCCAAGATTGTTCAAGTTATAGCCCTGAGGCCAAAATTGCCCTCGCCCTGAGGCCCTTTGGTTTTATGCAACGGCCATTTGTAACCACTGCCCCCACCCCACCTACGGGAATAGCGGGGAGCAATAACTTTTCACTTTTCACAGCCCTGCACGGTGGTGGGGGGTGGGGGGACCTGTAGAAGGTCACAATAGTTCATTCCACTGGGGGTATATTTGCATAATATCAAAACCCCCGCATTAACCCGGCACTGCGGGGGAACATGGGGGGTAACTATCCTGCACGAGCCTCGCTTCCCCCCGCCTATCCCCGTAGGTGGTTGGGTGGGGGGGGGGGGGGAGTGGTTACAAATGACTTGACTAGTGCATTATAAAGACTTATATAGGGAAACTCTCCTGTCTGGAGATCATAGGCAGCAATAAAATGTCTTTTAGGTATACAACAACAACAACAAAATCTTTAAAAATCTTCTGTGAAACTGAAAGGCCCAGGTCTTTGATATTTGGTGTGAAGCTTCTTCTAAATGGACTTCTATCAAGATTGTTCAAATTATAGGCCTTGGGTGAAAAATGCCCCCACCTGCGGGCCCTTTGGTTTTACATTGGCTTAAACAGGGAAAATCTTTAAAAATCTTCTTCTCCGAAACCGCATGGCCCCGGTCTTTGATATTTGGTGTGTAGCTTCATCTTGTGGACATCTACCAAGATTGTTCAAATTTTAGCGCTTGGGCCAAAAATGCTCCCGCCCCGGGGTCCTTTGATTTTGCATTGACTTATATAGGGAAATTTAAAAAATCTTCTGCTCCAAACTGCAATGCCCAGTTCTTTGATATTTGGTGTGAAGCTTTATCTGATGAACCTCTATCAAAATTGTTCAAATTATAGCCCCAGGAAATAGAAGTCAAGGCAATGAAAACCTTTGAAAATCTTCTTGTCTGAAAGCAGAAGGTCAAGGTCTTTGATATTTCGTATGAAGCTTAGTCTTGTGGATTTCTACCAAGATTGTTCAAATATAACCCTGGGGCCAAAAGTGGCCCGCCCCGACGACCGCATGGTTTATATAGACTTACTATATAAGGTAAACCTTTAAATATCTCCTTGTCTGAAACAAGAAGGCTCCAGTCTCTGATATTTTGTATGACGCTTCACCTTTTAGACCACTACCAAGATTATTCGAATTATAGAGCGGGGCCAAAAATGGCTCTCCCACCGGGTTTCAGCTCTGCGTGGAAGCATCATGCAGCCCATATATTTCTTCAAGCCCCGATGGGCGGGGGCCTTGTTGAGGTTCTATATTTGCCACGAAACACAGAGCTTTGCAGTGCTAACATCCCCATAGCCCCAGATAAGAGGGGTTATCCACAGATTTTTTTTCTAATTTCTGCACAAAACATGTTGTGGGTACTCGTTAAAAGCACATCGCCGAGGCGCTTCCAATGAGTACCCACATTTTTGGGGGGTGCAGAAGTAAGAAAAATATCAGTCCAATTCTGAAGATGTTTGATATATATTTTCAGGTATCTGTAGATGAATGTATTAAATCACTACAAGACATCAGGGATGGGGTGAACCCTCTTGGGATGCCGACATTCCTCAGTCTGTTAGAGAAGGACTTGATCAACGGTGTGTTCAAATCTCATCATAAAGTCAGCCGACTAAAACATCCAAACCAGTTTGAGAAAGCCAAGAAAGACTTTATAGATGCTATAGTTCAGAATGTGCAGAAGAGGTATTATTTTTGTAAATTGACTCCAGCATAGCACACCTCAGGCTCAGTAGCACAGTCACATGTGGAGCGTGATAGCTCAGTGGTTAGTGCACTTGCCTCTGATGCTAGAGATCCCGGGTTCGATCACCGGCAGCGGTGTATTTTTGGATATTATTGACCACACTGACAGAATCTTTTCTACAGTCATTCACCGTCTTCTGCTGATTCAAGATGGGCAGTTGTCATTTCCTGGGGAAAATGTGCATTGACCTGGTTAACAACTTATGCACGCCAGCCCAGGAAAATTATGGCTAGGTAATCTGACCGGCTTGAAATTAAACCTTACAAGTGTTGACAAGGCCATTAAACCCCAAACTAAACAAGACTCAAGAACATGAAAAACAAGCTTTGGTTTGAGACAAAAAGAAGAAATAGAAACACAATATCTGTTGCCTGGCAACAGATAACGTGTTTTTCTGTTGGATAAGTCTCGTTGAAGTCTATTGCATACAATGATTAAAGTTCTGGCAAGAGCTTGACATTTTAATAATAGCAGGCAACCATTTGTCTTCCACTCATAAAAAATAATTCAGTAGAGCTTGAAAAAGTTGAAGAATGAAACTTTTTGACCAATTTTGAGAGGCTTGTGAAGCCCCTCGAAATTGGTCAAATATTTTTATTCTTCCAGTTCAACTGACAAAGACTTTTAATTGTACCTGAAATGCTATTTGCTTACAACTGTTATTTCTGCACAGCGGCAAACAGAGTGGACCAAGGTTAGACCACATGAGTCTGATCTGGGTCAACACTGTTTACAGTAGGAGCTTTTGAAGTTTTGGAATACAGCAGCAGGGTATGCGTTGTAGCAGTCACACAGTTTAACCCTTGACCTGCTGAATATTTATATATGCCACACCCACTACTGATTATCAACCAATCAGATTACTTGATGCAAATTATTGCAACAAATTCATAAACTGAATTGCAAACAATGAAGATCCTGATCAGATGGCTTCTGAAGAAGCCATCTGATCTGAATCTTCATTGTTTGGAAAATAAAGCATATACGGGCTCAGCAGAACAAGGGTTAATATCAAAATAAGAATTTAAAGATACTCAAGTGAATTTTATTTTCTATTTTCAAGATTTCCAGACAGCTCTCTCCGTATTGGCTCTTCGACCGATTTCATTTTTGTCAAAGGCAGAGCTAGCAGAATAGGGAAATGATTCTATTGACAGACTGGGGAATTTCTATGGACAGACGAGGAATCTCGAATACAAAAACCCAGCCACCAAAGAAACTGAAACCTACAGATCTGAGCCTGTGATTAGTGCCACAGACTTAAAGGTTTGTTGATTTTAGATAATTGTTGTTTTGTCAGATGAGGCAGGTCTATATTTTTAAGTAGGACTCACTAAGGAGTGAATATGTTCCAGTAAAGAAGTGCTGGACTTGTAATCAAGGGATCATGATTCCCTGCTCCTCCAGTCCTGCAGATTAGACTTTAAACTGTGGTCCATACCAATCTGACCTTGTTGTTAGTAGGATGTTAAACAAACACTCATTCTGTCTAAAAGCCAGATGTTGAGAACTGCCTTTTTGTCAGGGGGGATAGCTGCTTGCACTCAGACTCAGCCCAGTTCAATCGAAGGTCAAAACATTTCCACAATCACAAGACATCCCTACTCATTGCATCAAAACCAATAGAAACACACACACAAAAGTCTACATTGTGTGCATCTATTCATTGTTTTGTTCTTTGTAATGATGGCAAACAACCTTATCAGCCCTCATTTTAATGACAGTTGATTAAAATTAAAAGAAAAAAATCCACATTTTTATTTTTCCTCCAGTAATTATATTTTGCTTAACCCTAGCTGAACATGACAATCCCAATCTTTTCAAACAGTGTAGATCGAGATCAGGTGGCCTCCGAGCTTGGATCTATACTCTTTGTCAGTCTGTTTGTGAATTTCAGTGAATAAATTACATAAAAGTAATATGATTGGGAATGTCATGAGTCAGAGTGGGTGTGGCTAAATTAATTCATTCAGCAGGATAAGGGTTAAAATACTTTCTTCTAGGCTGAGTGGCTGAACCTAAAGCAAGTGGTCAAGATCAAACAGTACCCCAGAAAATCTATGGCATCTCTCTGGAGACTCATTGCTGAATATCGCAAGGAAGACTTCGGTATCGAGGTGTGTTCTTGGGCAAGACACGTAATGACACTACCCCACTCCACCCAGGTGTAAATGGGTAGCAGTGGTGTAAAAGCCACTGCCTCTCTCTCGCGCGCGCGTGAAAACACCCGGATTGAGTGTTCGAGAGCGATTCAATAAGCTTGTAGCTTTCATCGCAATCGAACTAAAATAAATTAGTATAAACTAAGACTATCCGAATTTGATAATTTTGGCTTCCCTTGCCCTTACCCATCCAGTACATACGGCAGACTGTGAAAGAGCCTTCAGTTCACAAAATAAGGTCACAACTCCTGGAAGGAATAGGCTGTCGTCTGATAAGTGTGATCAGCTTATGCGGGTGATGACAGGAGGTCCAGGAAGTGATGAAGAACCAGACAATCTCAACACATTCTTCATTCATGCACTGACAGAATGGAGATCAGATTTTCTGTGCTTCTAATAAGCAGAACAAAGGCCATTAAAATTTGGCAAACAGTGCAGACTGACAGCGTTACCGTTATGAACCTGGGTTCTCAGACAGTCACATAAGCATAGTGGGCCCAGATCAAACTGCTCCTAGAAGAGCAGTCTGATCAGGGTCCACTAAATTTGCCATTCCAGATTTAGTTTATTGTAAACACTTTAGGATAATTATACTGTGTTTTCAGCTGTCTGAAGAGATTGTGTGCTTCTGCTACACTTTTTCAGACAAGATAGCAGCATAACTTCATGTTTATAACTTTATTTTTTTAGGCAGGCAGAAGCCTGACTTTTTCATGTTCACAGCTAGTCAGTAGTGAAAATCAGTTGTTGTTTTTTTCAACCAACCTTTTTTGAGGTGTTCTTACTAGTCAATTTTAACCCTTCTCCTGCTGAATATTCAAATATGCCACATCCATTACTTATTTATCAACCAATCAGATTACTTGATGCAAATTAATTATTAGTGCAACAAATTCGTAAATTGAATGACAAACAATGAAGATCCTGATGATCAGGTGGCCATCTGATCTGGATCAACATTGTTTGAAAGATAAGACATATCTGGGCTCAGCAGGACAAGGGTTAAAGTATTTTATTATTTAATTCATTTTCTGACATTGAATGGTATAACATTTCTAAATGGAAAGTGGTTAATATATATCCTTTCTGCGTCTTAAACATTTTGGACGGTGTCCTGAGCAATAGTGCAGATCAAGACCAGCAATCAGATCAGACTGCTGTTCTTAGTCTGCACTGCTGCTCATCATCTTCACTGTTTGTTTTTAAAGTTGTAAGATATGTAAATTTTTAAATGTAAAGATTGTTACGATAAGAAGGAATGTTCAGGAAAGGCCACAATCACAGATGTCAGTCACAATTTATTGACATTCTTCCTCAAAACTGCAGTCTTAGATAGCAGCATCAGCTTCCAGGAGAGGTCATTTTTTGAGCTCAGAAATGCTTAATATATAGTGGATGAACTTTAAAAAAAGGCAGGTCATAAAACTCATATGAACACACCTGTAGTGACAAATGGTTACTGGCACGTAATATGACCCCGTCTATGATGGCCCTATGTTGCCATTTGAATTATTTCTGCGATAAAATACAGTTTCAAGACATTAAATGATAAATAGAATCTTACACTCGTTGCCATTTCATATGAAATTAATGAAACTCCCTAAAGGCTTATTGTAAAAATTTCATATGAAATGAACCCCCATAGTAAGATCCTCTATTTATGCAATATTTGAGTCAATATTTTTGATTATTTGTTTGTTTGATTTGAGGTTTAACGTCCCCGTCAACACTGTAAAGGTCATTTTGGAGACGTTTCTTCCAGTTTTGTTGGACGTTTACCCGCCTTTGAGATGAAATGACATCTCAAGCCCTGTCGCCCAATGAAACCAATAGGGTTTATTAGCATGGACGGTGCGCCTCTCCTGGACAGGCTTAGATCCTCTAAGTTGTTTACCAGTACTAGTGTGCGGACCGAATTCAGCTCTGCGTGGAAGCATCATGCAGCCAATATATTTCTTCAAGCCCCTATGGGCGGGTCCGGGTTTGTTTCAGTGTTGACCAAGGGGCAAATAGTGTACACACAATAGAATAGAAAGAGCTAAAAGGAAATTTTTTTCACTGAGCATGATAAAAAAAATCTTTAACTATATGCAATCAGATTTGACATGAAAATAACATCATCACTTAATGAAAATACAGAGGACCCTCATTAATCATTATAATGACACTATTTGTTCGCTAATATTTTGCCGTTATATGAACGAATTTGCCGTTTTAAAGAGTATGATTGGCAAAAAAGGGGTCTGCTCTCCTTACTTACTCCAAGAAACAAATGTTTAAGATATTTGTTAGAATCATCTTGGTGATTCTAACTAATATCTATATCATTTCTTGCTTGGTGTATCTTAAGTATGGATTCGATATTGGCATTTCCAACCTGATTCATGCCTGTGCCGATCGGGAAAATGCTAAGGATACATTCCTTTGAAATTGTCCTTATAACGCATTTTGTCATTTAAATGAATTGTCGGTACATGTATAAAGAGGGCTGACTGTAACATCATCACATAACGACATACACATGGATATATTGCAACTTATCATGGCACTGAACACATTGTTGACTAAAAGTGATATTGCAATGTCATTTGTAAAAATAGAAAATAAAAGTAAGAATTATGGTGTTGTGCAGTGACAGTGATAAAGCAAATTTGAAAGCAGCCTGATAGATAGAGCAGCCATACTGCTAAATTTTTAATGCTGCCTGTTTAGTGTAATTATTCTAACTTTTGGTAATTAGAGTTGCAACAGTTACAGAAGGATCCAAGCCCTTATAAAAGCAGAGGAAAATTTTCGAAGAAATATTGCTAATCTCCAGGTACATCACAAAAACTTCCATGGTGTAATTGGTAACATCTTCACTGATAAAGTGAAAGATCTGGGTTCGAATCCTGGTGGCAGTATCAGTTGTAAAGGAGTATAGCACTATGAGAACATCAGAATGCAAGATAGATTAAACTGAGATACATGTAATAAGAAGGTGTAAGAAAGATAAGAAAGATAATTAAGATTTTGTTTATTTATTGTTCAGTATAAGCTTTTGTTGTGAGTATTTGTTATTCGCCTCGATGTGGTGATTCTATCAAGTACATGTACTAATGCAACATACATTTTTTCATTAAAGACAAGAAACAATTATCCTCATTAACTGCATTCTTATTAAGAGCTTAAGGTTAAATTTAATGAAAATGGTAGGTTTTGGTGTAATTTATCTCAAAATCCGTTTTTCTCCTCATTCTTCAAAATTTCATTTGTTGTAAAGTTTTGTTTGTATTGGATCTTAACTGCCCAGTTAACACTATTTTAGATCATTTTTGAGCCGGTCAGTTTAACTATCCACACTTTCCTGGATAGGCTTATACGTAAGCGGCTAACAAGTACAGTGCACATTCTTTTGCCAGAAACTGACAACTGCCGTTCTTGAATCAGCAGAAAGGAAGAAAACGACTATAGGAATGCTTAAATTATCAATCTCCACGAAGAAAGTTACTGACCCTAGCAGGCATCAAACCTGCATCCTCCTGATCACCAGTCAGACTTGCATCCCACTGAGCTACCGAGGCGGCTTGTGGTAACGCAACAGAGACTCATGGGCCGAAGTTTTAGCACAGTCAAATGCACATCCAACTCTGACTGTTGATCAGGTGGTCACGGGTTCCATACCTGCTGGAGTCGGCAATATTATTTGTGGAGATTTCATCTTGAAATATTTTCTTCGGTTTCTCTCCCTTCCGCTAATTCAAGTAGTGCAGGTCAGTTTCTGGCAAAAGAATGTACACTGTACCTGTTAACCGCCTATATATAAGCCTGTCCAGGAAGTGTGGAAGTGTGATTAGGTAAATTGACTGAATCCATATGACCTAAATGGTACTGACTGGGTCGTAAAACTCCAAATAAAAAAATTATATGTAGTTGTGTGTGTGTTTGAATTTTATGTACCATCAACAGCTAAGGTCATCTCGGTTTAAAAAAAGTCTGGAGTGGTGGGGAGATGATCCACTACACCAGGCTTCTATGTACTTGAGTGTGAATGATTGTTCATGTATGTGTCATAATATGGTTGCTCAAATTAGCTTCATGCGTGCTACTGTGTGCACTTTCCAGACATTTTCCCCCAAATTCATTTGATGATTTGAATTATTGCAATTTGACCCAAACCCCTTAAAGACTGTTTATAATATGTAAGTTAAAAGATACAATGTAATCATATCCCATTCAAACTTGAGGACTTTCAAGAATTCTTGTCTGGCTGCGAGACAGTAACCTTCATTATCCTGCATAGCAAATTCTCTTCTACTCTCCATGGAGGTTTCTTATGCATGAAAACATATTAGCTTCCAAAATGTGAACCATTTATGTTAAACAACTGTGCCATTAATGTTAATTCACTGTTTTCTGTCTTGCCACTGTGTTTAATACTGTTTATTCATTAATTTTTTGTGTTCATAGATTGCTGATATTATAATTGTTTGTGATACAAATAAAATCTAAGCGCACTGACAGCACTGGTGGGTCAGTTGCCTCGGAGTGTAAACTGGAAAGAGACTTTGACCCTTTTGATTAACCCTTAAATATCTGTACTCTAAGCATTTGATCTGGGTCTATGCTGTTTGCCGAACCCAACACTCGATTCCAGCCAAGATTCTATAGATAGCCTTCTGACGTTTCACTCTGACCGCATTACAACAAGAATAGCGGGGCTATTTTCTTTAAATATCCTTAACCTTAATTTCCTACAAATTACTTATAGTGACCAGGATACCAACAACGAAAAGCTGCTGCATTTAGTAGTATAGGTGTCGGAAAACCTCGTCGGTTTGTGTCGTCTTCTGAAACTTCTTGCAAACTTTTTTTCGGAACCAGATCAGAATGTTAACTAAGATGCATTCAAATCTTGAGCCAAACTGTTTGCAACACTGTTTTTAAAAGTAACAGGCCAACAGTTTTCGCGATTGGCATCCCGATATATTGTACAAATAGGTCATGACACTTATTTCAATTTTAAGAAATTCTTCACCGCAGCCACTATGTCTACACGTTTCACTTAGTGCTTCTGCTGGATTAATGTAATTTGTTTGATTTGAGGTTCAATGTCCCGTCAACACTGTATATGTCATTTTGGAAACGTCGCTTCCAATTTGGTGGGACTTTTACCCAGCATTGAGATGCAATGACATCTCAAGCCCTGTCGTCCAATGAAACTGATCGGGTTTATAAGCATGGACGATCCGACTCGCACCACTTTGCCTGGGCAGGTTTAGAACATATTTAACGTTACTGCAGCTGGTGTCTGGGAATGTGTGGCGACCGTAAAAAGCTTCCCTGCCTTACATCATAATGTAGTTTATATGTTCTTGTCCTTTGGGATCATTGATTCCATTGTGAAATTTTGAAAATATTTGAGGGCCGAATTGGCTGAAACTAGCTAGTCTTGCCCAGAAAACACGTACATTTCATATTTTCCAGTTCTGTGGTGTATTCCATGCTTCCAAAGGACAACCGTTTTATAGAACATTTTAGATCCTCTAAGCGGTTTACCAGTACTCGTGTGCGGTCGAATTCAGCTCTGTGTGGAAGCATCATGCATCCCATATATTTCTCAAGTCCCGATGGGAGGGAGGCAGTGGATTAATGTAACTTTTTTTTCTTATACGAGAAGAAAGACGGTCCCTATTTCTAGCCCTTTGCCTATATTTTGCTAAAACTATTATAGAAATGTTCCATGAGTAGTCTTCATGAGGCAGATAGTTTTTCTGCCAAGAGCCCGGTTTAGTGACTGCTATGGCAAACAAAATGCAATAAAAAGGATACTTTCAAAATCAACTCAGAAACCATATTGAACATGCAATTAGTAGTCATCTACCATGCAAATGATTGCTCTATCCAGCATTGGTTTTAGCTGGTTGTCATGGCACTTTACATATATACATAATAAATTAACCATTTCTGCTGAACACTCAAGGTCACATTGGTCCAGTCATCATCAAACTTGGTCAGAATGATCTTCATGACAATATCTTGGTCAAGTTCGAACGCTGGTCATGTCGGGTCAAAAAGTAGGTCTGTAGGTCAAATCACAGAAAAACCTTGTGAACACCGGAGGCCACAGTTTTGATGCAATTGTCATCAAACTGATTCGGAATGATCATGTCGAGTTTAAAAGTAGGTCAGAAGGTCAAATATTTGGTAAAACTTGTGAACATTCTTGAGGCCACCATTTTGGTCAAGTCACCATCAATCTTCCTCAGAATGATCATCTTGACAATATCTTGGCCAAGCAGGTATATGGATCATGTTAAAAAGTAGGTAAAATTAAATAAAAACCTTGTGAACACTCTGGGGGCTTTTACGCAAAGGTCAAATTTGGTCACAGACTTTTGTATAGGAATAGGTCAAAATTGTGTATTTTTTTTAAAACTATTACAGCCTGTGGTCTGAAAATTGGTAGATGCAGTAAGCTAAATGAGTGGATTAAACTATAAGCATATTCAAGGTCAATATTTGACCTTGGCCCACGGTCATTCAGATATGAAAATTGAAATTTATTTTCCTCAGAAAGCACTAAGCCATTTGTAACAAATATTCATACAAATAACCTTAGGAACAAGGAAATGGAAATCGATTAAAATGAGTTTGGTCACATTACCAAGATGACTGCCATGCCCATATACGGTAAAAACCTTCAAAAATCTTCTCCCAAACCAAAGGACTGATTGTCATGAAACTTAGTATGTAGCAATGGGGACTTGGGCTCATCATAGTATGTTCAAATGTGTTTGTTCAAATTATGACCCTCAGATGACCTTGACCTATTTTTCGCCAAGGTCAAATTTGGTCACATAGTTTTGTGTGGGAAAGCGTCAAAACAATCTAGTTTTGGAAACTATTGATCTGAAAATTGGTAAATGCAGTAAGCTACATGCGTGCATTAAACTAAATGAGTATTCAAGATCATTCCTTTGCCTAAAGTCTTTCAGAATCAGATATGAAGACTAAAACTTATTATTATCCACTGGCACTTCTAGGGCGTGTGTGACCAAATTTTATATAAAAGCTTATAGAAACAAGAAAATTCATTAATATGAAGTTGGTTACATTACCAGTAATACCAGCATGGCAATATAAGGTAAAAACCCTTCAGAAATCTTCTCCCCGGAACCGACAGACTGATTTTCAGGAAACTTGGTATGTGACATTGAGGCCTTGGGCCTATTATAGTTTCTTCAAACGATGACCCCTGAATGGCCTTGACCAATTTAATGTCCAGGTCAAATTTGGTTGCATAGATATTTGTATGGGAAAAAGTAAAAACTGTATTTTTCGGAAACTATTGCAGCATGTGATCTGAAAATTGGTAGATGCAGATAGCTAAATGAATGGATGAAACTACTTGAGTATTAAAGGTTAAGGTCAGTTTCTGACCTTTGCCTGAGGTTATTCAGACATGGAAATTAAATCTTACTTATTACAGAAACCACTACTCTATTTAATGAGTCTGTTTGCAGCGAAAGTCACATGAAAGCTTTGAGGAACAAACAAATGATTTTTTAATATGAGTTTTGTCGCATGAACAATATGGCCACTGTGCCCATATACCTGTGGACACAGATCCGTACAAACTTCGATGGGCTTCATTTCATCTTGACTTGAACATCATTCAATATATCCCAACACCCTGCCAGCCAACGGCCGGACAGAAATAAGTTCAAAACACAAGATGATTTTTTAATATGAGTTCGGTCGCGTGAACAATATGGCCACCGTTCCCATATACATGTACCTGCGGACACAAATCCATTCAAACTTCGATGGGCTTCATTTCATCTTGACTTGAAACATCATTCAATATATCCCAACATCCTGTCAGTCAACTGCCGGACAGAAATAAGTTCAAAACACAAGATGGTGTACATATGCACATGTCTTTGCTGACTCCTGCACTGTCCAATCAAAATACATCTCAAATGTCAACCAGAAAGTGTTTGCCAAAATGAGAACAATCAATTGCTTGATCTAATTTTAGAAATCTTTGTCAAACTAACTTGATGCAAAGAGATTCATTGGAAGGTACTTCATACGAACTTGAACAGTTTGTGTCCACAGGCGTATAAGGTAAAAACCCTCAGAAATTCGCCGGAACCAATAGGCCCATTATCAGGTCAAATGTCCAAGAGTCTGCCATGGTAAAAAACCCTTTAAAATCTTCTTCTCAGAAATAAAATGGCTCCATTTTTTTTGTATACCTGACACGGCTCAACAGTTTCCATCAGAGTTTAAAGATGAGTGATCTGGAGCTTAGGTGAGTTTTTTTAAACAGTTTTAGATGTACAGTACTTCACACTTGTAAATAGCCACTGTTCAAATATACTCCAGATACTGGTAGTTGTAGACATAGAAAGTTACAGCTAGATTCCAAAACATTGCAACACATTTTAGTCAAGTACACGTAGTGCAAGCGTACAAGAAAACAAAAAGTGGGGAAAAGAACTATATGTCAACTCATTGTCTGAAATATATTTCAGTGTCTCCTCGGTCATGGAAAAAAATAATTGTTAGTTATGGTCATGGGAAAACAGTTGTTATCGCACTGACTTCAGCTGTTAAATATTTCATTCCCTCCATCTCGACGAAAATTTCCCGCGCGGCTCTTTTTGCCCACGCTCTAGAGCGTCTAAAAGTATGCTGCAAATGGTAAATACCGTTTGCAGCCAGTGGTACCCGTGGTAAGCGAACAGTCCCAGTGATGCACTCCGAGCAACTTTGCTAGTCCAATGGTGCTGTTGGCACTCAAGATAAAACATTTGGTTATTAGACACATACAACTTTAAGTTGCATCACTTGTAAAAGACAAGGCAATGTGCAAGTAATTTTCCAGTCAGAACTAAGTATTCGGCAGTTGACTTGAGGTTCCAACTTTTGCATATCAATAATATACAAACATTTTGGTTTAGATATCCATCAGCTTCCTTGTGTAGTTTGCTATGCTCGTTTATAGGTAAGACCTATTTTTTTCATGTTATACATATATAACAAATAATTCGATAAAACTCTGCCGACTGTAAGATCATGTCTTATACCCCAAGGTCAAAGGTCAAAATTATGATTTGCCATATCTCCTAAACAATTGGAGTTACACTTTTGGTTAACTCAAAATAAAATGAAATGAATATCACTGCAGAGGTACCATTAATAGCATACCGGAAAATGATCACCTTTTTGGTAGGTAGTTTTTTTTAATATTCTTTATACTGTAAGTATTTTGGTTTTGGTTTCCGTTTCTGCTCCTGCACGCTTTTCTCAGTATGGCTCATTTTGGGTATGGATTTATAGAGACAGTTCGATTTGACGGCTGAACCGTTAAGGATTTACTCACAGAACTGTCAAGGACTATCTGAAGTAACAAAACGGCGAGATTTGTTTCATTATGTTAAATCTAAAAAATACAACATTATTTGCTTACAAGATGTTCATGTAAAGTCGCAGTTAGAGCCTTTTATTAAAGCCAAATGGGGTTATGATGCCTACTTCAGTTCATATACAACTAATAGTAGAGGGGTTATGATACTTATAAATAACAACTTTGAGCAAAAAGTTGATAAAGTAATGGCAGACAAAAATGGAAATTATATTATTATGGATATAAACATACAAGGAAAAAAGTTAACTTTAGTTAATCTCTATGGCCCAAATCAAGATAACCCTAATTTTTATACCACTTTGTTGCAAAAAATTGCTCAATTTGAAAATGATCAATTAATTTTATGCGGTGATTGGAATTTTATCATGGATCCAGAAATGGATTGTGAAAACTATTTGCATGTCAATAATCCAAATGCAAGAAGGGTAATTTTAAACTATATTGAAGAAGAAAATCTTATAGACGTGTGGCGGGTGATGAATGAAAATTGCAAGAAATATACTTGGCGTAGGTTAAATCCTACACATAAACAGGCCCGCTTAGATTTCTTTCTGGTCAGTGAAAATCTATCACAATTTGTGGTTGACACTGATATTCTCTCGGGTTATAGAACTGATCATAGCAGTATTTTGCTAAATTTGAAATTAACAAATAATGAGAGAGGAAAAGGTTATTGGAAATTCAATAACTCTTTACTCAAAGATCCGGATTATATACAGAAAGTAAAAGAAACAATAGAAGAGGTAAAACAGACATACAGTTTAAATCAAAACAACATAAATGATATTGAAAACATTGAATTTAATATAAATGACCAGTTATTTTTAGAAACTTTATTAATGATGATAAGAGGTATAACTATTAAATATTCCTCTGAAAAAAAGAGAAAAACTTGTGAAGCCGAATTAAAACTGGAAAACGATATTAAAGTATTAGAAAACGAAATAAATGCTAACTTCAATAATATCTCTGAAGAAAAAATACATGACTTAATAACAAAAAAAGAAGAATTATTAAATATAAGACAAGAGCACCGCAAGCGGGTGCCAACGCTCGTCTGCAGTTTCTTTTAGAAAACAAAAGTTCTAAGTCAAATCAAATTGCAAGATGGAGTTATAAAACTTGTAGGGAATGTAGCTCTTGTGATGGTGAGTATGTGTATGAAGTTTCATGAAGGTAGGCCAAATACTTTTGGAAATATGGTCAAGGTTAAGTTTTTTGGTTAATTTTTCGAAAAATAGGTCAAAGTACAAAGGTCAAGGTCACAGGTCAAAAAGCGTGGTATGACTGAAAAGGTCTTGTCCCAAGGAACATTCATGTGAAGTTGGAAGGCTCTGTTGTGAATAGTATTGAAATAAGAGACAAAAACAATTTAAAAAAAACGGAGAGAAAAGGGGAGATAATTCAATCAAATTGCAAGATGGAGTTATAAAACTTGTAGGGAATGTAGCTCTTGTGATGGTGAGTATGTGTATGAAGTTTCATGAAGGTAGGCCAAATACTTTTGGAAATATGGTCAAGGTTAAGGTTTTCGGTTAAATTTTCGAAAAATAGGTCAAAGTTCAAAGGTCAAGGTCACAGATCAAAAAGTGTGGTATCACTGAAAAGGTCTTGTCCCAAGGAACATTCATGTGAAGTTTGAAGGCTCTGTTGTGAATAGTATTAAAATGAGAGCAAAAAAAGTGTTTCAGAAAAAAATTGGAAAAGGGGAGATAATTCAGCCAAAATCAACAATGTTGTTATGTTCCTTGGTCAAAATGTAGCTCTTGTGATGATGAGTGTGTGTATGAAGTTTCATGAGGCTAGGTCTAATACTTTTTAAGTTATAGCCAAGGTTAAGTTTTTTTGGAACGACGCAGGACGACGCAGGACGACTACGCAGACGCCGGAGTGATGACAATAGCTCGAAAGTTTTTTTTTCAAAAAACAGACGAGCTAAAAAGATAAAATAGATGGGGTAATGTTACGATCAAGGTGCCGATACCAAGACTTGGGAGAAAAGCCTACAAATTATTTCTTTAATCTTGAGAATAGAAACTTTACCAGTAAAGTAATTAACAAATTAATTGAGGAAGGGGTAGAATACACAGATACTAATGATATTTTAAACTGTCAGAAACAATTCTATTGTAATTTATATAATGAAAATGAACAGTTAAATGACGAAGATATTGAAAATATTCTGGGAGAAAACGACAATAAACTTTCTGACCTTGATTCAGATCAACTTGAAGGCGAAATTACTTTCAGTGAACTAGGTGAAACTCTGAAAACTATGAAGAATGGGAAAAGTCCCGGTCAAGATGGATTTACTGTTGAATGTTTTAAATTTTTTGGATAGATTTAGGCTATTTTGTTTTAAGATCTCTTAATTATGGTTAAAGATGTGGAAATCTATCTATAACTCAAAAACAAGGTGTCATAACCTGTATTCCAAAACCAAATAAATGTAGACAGACCCTTAAAAACTGGCGTCCTATTTCATTGCTTAATGTAATCAATAAAATGGCTTCTGCGGTTATAGCAAATAGAATAAAAATGTTTTAAATAAACTTATTCATGAAGACCAAAAGGGATTTTTATCAGGTAGATATATAGGCGAAAATATAAGAATGATTTACGATGTTTTATTTGAAACACAAAAACAAAATCTCCCAGGTCTGATATTATCGATTGACTTTGAAAAAGCATTTGATACAGTTTCTTGGAAATTTATCGATAAAACTTTAAAGTATTATAATTTTGGACCCTGAATCAGAAAATGGGTAAGAATTTTTCAAAAAGGTTCTGAATCCTGTATCATACAGAATGGCTTTATGTCTGAAAGTTTTAGCCTGAACAGAGGATGCAGACAAGGGGACCCAATATCTCCATACCTATTTGTTTTGGCTGCTGAAATATTGGGTCAGATGATAAGGAATAATCAAGAAATACGAGGCATCAATATTAATAACAAGGTTTTTAAACTAAGCCAATATGCCGATGATACTCAGATTTTCCTGGACGGTTCAGAAAGGTCTTTAAGGGAGACGTTAAATGTTTTAAATCAGTTTTATTTTTTGTCAGGACTTAAGATCAATGTTGAAAAAACACGTGCTATTTGGATTGGAGTGTTGAGTAATTCGGTTACACGCCAATGTCGTGAATTCAATCTCGACTGGAATCAAGGCCCGTTTAAAGTACTTGGTGTTAATTTTTCAACTAATGTTAATGATGTTTGGGACTTGAATTACTACGAAGTTCTGAATTAAGCTGAAAATATTTGTAAACAATGGGCAAAAAGAAGGTTGACATTAATAGGTCGTATAACAATTATAAAATCTCTAGCCTTGGCTAAATTCACTCATTTATTTTTAGCACTTCCCAATCCTCCAGACGATCTCATCAAGCAGATAAACCGATTTTTTTTTAAAAATTTTTATGGAATAATGGGCCAGACAGAATTAAACGTGATATAATAGTTAAGAACTATAGAGAAGGTGGACTTCGAATGATTAACATCTCGTACTTTATAAAAGCATTGAAAATGCCATGGATACGTAGAATTATACAAAATACAGAAAATAATGCTTGGTATACATTATCTAATATAAATTTTATGTTGTTACTAAGTTCTGGTCATGGATATGCTATCCAAACTCATAGGGATATTGATAACCCGTTTTGGAAAGATTTACTTGTAAGTTGGTGCACTTACTGTAATAAACTTAAAATAGAAAATATTAAAGAGATTTTGGATACTCCAATTTGGTATAACAGTAAATTGACACATGGTCTGATGTTCTATAATAATTATTGGTTCAATAAAGGTGTTCGACTTATGTCAGATTTAGTAGATCATAATGGTGATATCTATAGTTTTGAAAGATTCAAAGCTGTTTATGGCGTAAGGGGGACCTTTTTAGATTACCAAGCATTAATAGCTAAAATCCCTAATCAGTGGAAAAATACGATTAATGAAAATAAACCGTTTTGCATTATGAATGCTTATAATACAACATGCAGAATATATACTCGAAACTTAATAAAAGACAAGAAAAGGTGCAGGAGGTTTTATGACATAATGGTTGGGACTAAAGAAATTATCCTTTCAAATAAATGGGAACGAGAATTAGGAAATATCTCATCGGATGATTTAATGTGTTATAACTTAGTGGTCAAAGATCTCAAAGAAGCGACGCTAAAAGACTTCCAGTTTAAACTTACAAATAAAATTTTAGTTACTAAATCCTTTTTACACAGAATAAAGAAAATAGATGAAAATCAATGTTCATACTGTGCGAATCAGGCGGAAACTATCCTGCATCTATTTACAGAATGTGAAAAAGTGAATAGATTTTGGCAGCTTTTGAGAGTATGGATACTTGCGCGCACAAATCTGAACTTCGATTTAAGTAGTAAATTCATCATTTTCTCAAACCAAAATAAAAATAAACTATTGTCATTAATTTCGGTTTTAGCAAAGCAATACATTTACAAAAATAAATTTGTAAACGACGAACTCAACCTGGATGTATTCATTTCGCAGCTTAAAAGGAAATTTCAGTGTGAAAAATATATAGGTTTTATAAATAATAATATCGGTAACTTTTTCTCTATATGGGGCCCATTATACAACTATTTTTCAGTGGAAGCATGACTGTCTTGATGAGTTCTTCAATAGTACTGAGGAGCAAGATTGAAGATAATTCTGTTTAGTGAATGGTGAATTGGCAAATATTTTATATATCTGGGCATTTTATAGACAAAATGAGCCAAACACTTGGAAGTTTATCTACTAGTTTGTTTTTTTACGCAAAGAGAAGCTGGGGGAGGTAGGCAGGAGAAATGGTGACGGGAACCAGGTCCAATAATGCTTGTAGTAAAAGTTAATAGTTTGAAGGGAAGATATATGGATGTTTTATTATTATTTTTATTATTACTATTATTATTTTTTTTTTAGTATTTCTGTAGAAAATTTGAAACCCTCACATGATTATAATACCATGTATATGATGTGAGCTACACAGTACAATAAAACTAGAGCTGGAATATGAGCTTATTTCGTAGGCATGCCTATATAAATATAATAAAAATATTTCATTCGTGATACGGCTTGGGGTGTAGATTATCGGCACTTGTCTGTACCACCTCGTTGAATAATAATATATACCCTTGTAAATCTCTGCTTACTCTATAATGGTGGGTGTTTCAAGGGACAATATTTATATAGACATGTTTCGTGATATGCTTAGAATAGCTGACTGAACAGATAAGGAGATGTGGGGCGGAGTGGTTGTTTGAGGGTGCACCGTCTTGATACCCTGTAGGCTGACATCTGGTACAATTTAAATGGAAGATTTATTGATATTGATACCTTTTTATAAAATTGTACGGTACCGCTTATAAGAAATAGCTATGTATGTCTGGAAGTGCAAGCTTTCAACACCAACTCCGTTACATATTTCCTGCTGTTATTTTTACAGCTATTATATTAGTATTATCAGCAGTAGTAGTGGTAGTAATAGTTGGAAAAAAAAATACTGATAATATTTAGAAAATGGTGAACGCTAATGCTTGTATGCTCATAATCATAGGTTGTAGTGATACGTCCTTCTTTATATTTATGTAAGATGATTCATGAATAAATTAAAAAAAAAAAAGATCATGTCTTATACAATATCCAAAAAGACTGATAAAATAGCTTCAATGGGCTATTATGTGTAAAACAGGTCAAATGCTTGGGCAGAGTTACCCGATTAAAACATACATAGATGATCATACATGAGTGGTCATTTCATATGATATTTATTTATGAAACGAGCCTTCGGCGAGTTTCATAAATTTCATATGAAATGACCACGAGTGTAAAATTCTGTTTATCATATGACCACTTTAAATTGGATTTTATCGTCTTTGAATTTGACAATTTTGCCATAAAAATGCATTGTTGACATGGACGTCGTCATGACGTTAATTAATCCCGCCAAAGTGTTATTACACGTGTGGTCCAACGATTTTCATTACACGATGCTATCCACTTCTTATCGACGTCATATAATAATTGTATTTATAAACAATGCATACACAACCAAAATTAGCTTATAATTTCGCAACATGGTTAATATCAACTGTTATTATATACCCAGAAAATGTCCCTTTTACTTTCTACAGAAGTTACCGGTCAATATTTTTCCATATTGCCCGTAGTCACGTTCATATTGCCCGTAGATAAGCAGTCTCGTTCTCAATAGAACAACTTCCAAATCTTTGTAATTCAAGATGAAACATCGGCAGCCATCTTGTCGTACGCATCGACAGAAAGTACGCAAACAAAACGAATATAGGTTCTGACAAAGTGCATAAAGCGCATTTTATGCTGTCCAATATAAACCTACATGCAATCTGTTTAAATTGACAATACTTTCTTCTAAGAAATCAGGAGTATTTTGAAAGAAATATAACCGACGCTTCAGAAAAAATGGCGTCCTGCTTTGGGAAACGTCAATGTTTTTAATGACGTCACCTCCACCAACGTTAACGTCGAATTCGCTTTGGCGCCATTGGGCGTTGTTTTCAACGTGTAGGGGGACACTTAACGACCTTCATTGTTTTCCATTTCAAACCACTTAAAGATATATAATCTGATTTTACGTTTAGAATTCTATACCAGGCAATGCTGAATTCTAGTAGACAGTTCAAGTTATGGGTATATAATAAAAAGGTTTTTGACCGGCTTTATATTGTGAAATATTCGGCACTCGTTCATATGGCGAAAACGCACTCGCAAGCTCTTGCGTCCTTCGCCATATGAACTAGGGCCGATAATATAAAGCCAATAACATATAAATATTAGTTTTGTTTCGGTTGACAGAGATCTGTAAGTTAATAATTTGATGCAACCAACATTTGGAGTAAGGGACTGGTATAATTTAAGGAAAACTCAAAATCAACTGTAACTTTTGCTTTATGCCAATGTCATATGCTTGTTGGAAGTTCTTCGATACCTTCACAATAGTTATCAACACACGTTTCCGATGTCTAACAGACGTCATTATCTCCTTCAAAAAATTAAATTGAAGCACTGACAGCACATGTCGACGTCGATGGATTACCTCTGGATGTTCTACGGTACATTCACATCAAGTTATCGACATATGTCTCTAAGGTCTAACTGGCGGGCGTCAATACTTTCCTACAAGAAATGAATTTCAAATCACTGGCAGCACTGGTTGGTCGATTATCTCTGCATAAAGGTGAAAAAATGGTCCTGAATGGGGACTTAGACCATTTTGTTTAACCCCTAAATTCATGTACTGTCAGCAAACAGTGTAAACGCTGATCAGATGCCATTTTACGCGGCGTACGATCCAGGTCTACACTGTTTGCCAAACCCAACAAATGATTCCAGTCCAGAGTATATAGACAACCCTCTTATTCAGCAATGAAAAGCTATTGCATTTTACAACTTTTGATCGATTGATTTACCATGTTGAGCTATATAGTAACCACACATCTAGACTGCAAAGCAAAAGAAACTAAGATTTTCCAAATTGTTACCCAACAGTGTGGGTGGCAATATAAGTTCAAAAAGCAAATACATTATGTAAAGCAAATTCAACAACTACAGTTTAAGACCAAATAATGGTCCTGTAAGACCACTAGAGGAAGATTTATTGTCCAAAATGAGGCAAAATCCCCTAAATTTTCAAACAGGGATACCGACAAGGCAGGAGCACTCACCCTTAAAATATTATCATTTTCAGTTGTTATTTACTCTGAAGTAGCACAGACGAGGCATAATTTTCTTACTTTCTACATTTTTAAGCATTTTTGTGAAAATTTCACCGAATACCACATGGTAAATTTCATCGCCATCTTGGATTTCGACATAATTCTTACCCTGGATTTAGTGAAATTCAAACCCCAAGTATTTCCCTGTGAGTCAAGATCGGATGATGACATGTACCTCTTGCAATTGCTTAATCAATGGCTTGCAGGATCAGCAACCTGATCTTCGTGTCATTTTGCTTCAGGTGTTTTAGACGTCTTTCAAAGTATTGACTTCGGTTAGTTTACACAAGAGAAATCTGTCACTTTTCCTGACGACCTCATCACTGTTTCAGCTGATTTGTGTTATTGCGCATATCTTAAAAAACGGGATATAACTTGATGAATCTCATACAATAATTACATTTTAATAAAGCTCATTACAGTTCTGTGTTAGCATAATGATTTTCGACCACCTTTTTCGTTTTTATGACAGTTTTTATGTTTTACTTTTTTGCGTATGTGCCTTCCATTAAATGGTAATTCGGTTGTATCCGCTGTCTCTCGGACTGGTTTTCGGCACTAGAAAGCGTCATTGTCATAAAACGGGTCGGATCAAACTATCCGGGATCCAGCAGAATACAAATGGCGAAAAAACACACATGTAGCAGACAGAAGCAATAACGTTTTCTTCGTATTTGTAAAGTAGAAGTAAAACAAAGATCAGGAATCGATAAAATTAACTTACTCCACCCATCAAAGACACCAAAGGGAAAGAAACACAAACATTAAGCGACCAGACCATAATGGAAACCTAAACAAAAGAAGGTCATAAGGACAGTTACTTTCCCACAAAATGGACATATGGCCATCCAAAATAAAAAGACACAAGTGATACACACAGTAAGTAACAAACAACAACATAAATAAATCGCCACAGAAGAACCGCCTTGGAACGGTCAGTGGAAAGTTTTCCACTGGGGGGCTTAAATCGATTTTACATGGGCACAATCCTCGCCCCTAACTTCCGTCGCGATTTAGACAAATAATTTGTTCAGTCCGCATGAAGGCCTCCTAACTCATCAATGCAACATCTCCGTGAACACAAATAATCAAAGAACCACAGCGGTGAGACAACGGTGAGGACTCGACAGCAAGAAACCACTGAAATGCTGGAGCAAATTAAAACCAACAGTAAGACTCCAATGGGACCGACCAGAGACAGAGCATCAGGCACCAACGAACATTACCTTGAATTAGATCTCTCTAATTCTCAATAAGCCTTTACGTTGGAACCGTCATAGAATCTGAGGCCTGACCCACCGGCGTGCAATTAAAGAGGGAAGCAAAGTTGCCAACCGTGATTGGGTTAACTACCATGCATGCAGTCTGTAAGTATGTAAGTCTTTTTGGCCTTGATCATGAAATCAGTTTTGCGGTAATAGGGATATCATTTTAGTTTTGCGAATTCCACATCGGTAGCTATGTCACACACTATGGTTTTTGGAAATGAAGATGGAAACCGCGTATTTTAGCACTGTAAACAGAAACTGAAGATTTGTTGTCACGTGACAAATTTTATGAAAATGAAAAGCATCATTAAAAAAGATAAAAACAACATTAATCGATGTATTTTGCAGACCGGAATATTTCTTTATTGTAACTGTTTCTGGAAAAGTTCCTTTGAAAATTAGCCACGGTTCTTGAACAAGGAAATTTATTATTATGTATGTTGGTTGCATTGTGTCATGGTAAACTGTTATTTTTCTACTGATAATGCGATCGGTCTGTCATCTTTGACCATTACTCGCAGCAGATTTGCAGGTGTACATTACATACACTCCAGGTTTGCAGGATGAAAGTGTACACAGTCACGTAATTACAGTAGAGATTTTTTAACCTGCGCAGGGGGTTCTCTTTTCATAGAGGGCTTCCAGTTTTTGTTTGTTTATTTGAATTGAGGTTTAACGTCCCCGTCAACACTGTAAAGGTCATTTTGGAGACGTTGCTTCCAATGTTGTGGGACTTTTACCCGACATTGAGATGAAATGACATCTCAAGCCATGTTGCCCAATGAAACCAATATTGGTCCGACACTCACACTGCTTTGCCTGGGTAGGCTTAGATCCTCTAAGCGGTTTATCGTATATTGTATACATGTCTTGGAGGACATCGTCTGTTATGTCGGTTTTCGAAATAAATCTTGTATCTTATCTTGTACCAGTACTCGTGTGTGGGTCGGACTCAGCTCTGCGTGGTAGCATCATGCAGCCCATATATTTCTTCAAGCCCCGGTGGGCGGGGGCCGGAGGGCTTCCAGCTAACATTCCGATCCGAAGGACAGTGCTCTATGTGGCATTCATCCCTGCTAATGATTCCAGTGGAACATGATTGGGCACGAAAATTAACGCTTTTGGGGATCAAACCAGGGATGGGGGTTTGTTGCACCAGAGGCAGCATCCTAATTCCTCCGGATTGGGGACGTTAACTTTTCCTGGGCTGGCTTGTACATAAGCTATTAATCAGTGCAAATTATTTTTTGTAAGAAACTGACAACTGCCCTTCTTGAATCGGATGAAGTGATAGAATGAGGGTAGAAAAAAATTCACAGTCTCCATGAAAGTTTGTTTTTGATCCGCAGGATAAAGTCAGTAACAGTGTGGAAACCCACATCACATAAAAGAAGGAGAGCATAATGCAGCATCTGATCAGGGCCTACACTGGTTGCATAAAGTTCAGCCATTTTTTTTAAAATAAATTTTGAAGAGAAACACAACCTGGCATTCCTAAATTTAAAAAATATCGACTAGCGCTATTATATAAAGTGGAGGATTCAATTTTGTTTACAATAGGTAAAGAATGAAAACAGTACATTTTTACTCTCGAGAGTTTTGGGCCCCGAAGATCGGGGCTTGGAGTAATACATCAGGCTGCATGGTGCTTCCACGCAGAGCAGAAGCTGACCACACATTGTACAAGTACTGGTATAACACTTAGAGGAACAAAGTCTGCACAGGCAAAGTGGTGTAAGTCAGACCGTCCAATGAATATAACATTTTGGTCATCTCAAATGCCGGGTAGACTTCCACAAAATTTGAAGCAGCATTGCCAAAATGACCTCAGTAGTGCTGATGGGGCATTAAACTTTAGTTCAAACAAACTCTCTTGAGGTTATGACCAATTCAGACCACAGTAAATAGAAGGAACCACTTTCTTTTTGTTTACATGTTTTCACCATGTGCTCAAGAGCAGCCATGTTTCTTCAACTTCAAGTGCATGGAGGTGGCAAGATGAAAATTTGGTCAATTTTGTAATGGGAATGGATTTTTGAAAATCATTGGTAGGTTTTGTTAGGACTAATTTGTGCTAAAAAGGAACATTGGATGAAATGACAGCTCTGCAGTGACGTTTGAAATGTGACAATTTTCATCCTGATTGTTTCTGCTTTTTGAAAACTAAATGTTAGTAGCAATAGAGCTACTTAAAGCCAAAATGTAATGCTTACATGGAATTAATTACAAAAAAATCATATTAGTCATAATTTCTTTTTAAAACTATTTTCATCTTCACACTTGTCAAATTTTCAATGCAGGTTGTCTGTCAACCATTTTGTATAGTGCTTAATCTGCATCTTTAGGATCAGACCTCCATGTAATGTAATACATTATATTTTGTACGTCGCAGTGAAATCATTGCATATATCTGAAACAAATATATAACACAAGTCTATTTTAAAATTTAGCGGTGTCTGGTTGAATTTCTGTCATAATTTATTTGAAAACAAAAAAAGGCTAAATATTTTGCAAACAATGTAGGCCGTGATCAGACGCCGCTTTCTGGGGCGCCTGATCTGAACATGTACACATTGCAAATTACACATTTTGGGGTTTCCAGTACAAACTGGGTTAAGATTTAGGCGAGAAAAACAAACTCTGACACATGTACAAATGACGCTGCACTCTATGGAGGCTTATTTCAATCAAAAAGATAAGGTAGGAGGCAAAAACACCAGATGCTTTGAATATTCTGTCATGATCGAAGGTTATTGAATTGTGATCACCAGGCGGACGCGCATCCGACTGAGCTACCGAGGCCGGCGAAGATTAATGAAAACTAGCTTCCTATTACCGAGATTTATGTCCAGTTCTCCTGCATGAGATTCAGACGCTTGATCCAGTAGGCCTTGCATTCCACTAGCAGTGACGAAACAAAAATGGTATAAGTGACAATTTGAGAGCTTGGGGAAATGACTGGAAATCATACGATAGCTACACTATCTGGTGTTCCAACAGCTTGCGTAGAGACCAGGGGCCAGTTGTTCAAAGCATCGTTAACTTAACGAGATCGATAGTGGTCATGTTGTTAACTGTTCTAGCAAGAGTAATGCTTAAAATTTTGGTATTTTTGCTGAAAAAAATGTGAGCAGCTTTTGCAGATGCATTTATTCAGCAAAAGTTTTAGCTTTTTTGCCACATTTAACAATCAAAGTTTTAACGATACGTTAACTAACGACGTTGTTAGTTTTAAACAACTGGCCCCAGAACTTTAGACTGTTATCTATGTATAGTAACTGTCACATAATATCATGGATCAGGTCTTCATTTGATGAAGTTTGGTGCGCCATTTGGTATTACCCATTCAATGAAGAAACCAGACACTCAGGTAACTAGAAATTGTGTTTGTAAAACACTATGCCTCCAACAATATGCTTGTCCCTAAATGGGACAGTAAACAGTACCTCATGATCATTTGCATTTAACATAAACCCGTCAAATATTAACAGATTTAAAACAATTCAGGTTATCTATGCCTTAGTAGTAAACAGACTGCCAAATATCATGAGCCTAGCTCAAGTAGTTCTCCAGTTATTTTGTTCACAAGGTTTCCCTATAGCCAAAATGTATAAGTCCAAAAAAAGGGGCATAACTCCATAACATATTTTCAGAATTCCATCAAAAGTTAAACAGGTCATCTACACATTAGACCCAAACTGTATACCAAATATCATGAGCATAGCTCAAGCGGTTCTCCAGATATTTTGTTCACAAGGTTTCCCTATGACAACAATGCATAAGGCAAAAAGGGACATACATCCGTTAAATATTATTTTGTTCACAAGGTTTCCCTATAGCCAAAATGTATAAGTCCAAAAAGGGGCATAACTTTATTAAATATTTTCAGAATTTCGTCAAAAGTTAAACAAGTCATCTACACATTAAACCTAAGCTGTATGCCAAATATCATGTGCCTAGCTCAAGCGGTTCTTCTGATATTTTGTTCACAATGTTTTCCTAAAGCCACAATGCATAAGTAAAAAAAAGGGCATAACTCAGCAAGGACAAGTCCGACGGAAAAGAAAAAAAAATACGGATCCGCTTATTTTTCATGCTCATGCCATATATGAAATTTCAAGATCCTAGCTTAAGCAATTCTGTAGTTTACCTGGGTACTAAAAGCGTAACGAAAGGACGGACTGACTGACGGACATGGCAGGACCTTAATCAGTCATCTACACATTAGACCCAAACTGTATGCCTAGCTCAAGCGGTTCTCCAGATATTTTGTTCACAAGGTTTCCCTATAGCCACAATGCTTAAGTCCAAAATTATTATTAATGTGATGAAAATAAAGTGGATAAACACTAAACAAATAGCTAATATTGCTTGTAGGAAAGAACATTTAACAATAATAATGATAACAAATAATAATAATAATAATAATGTGTTGTTCTTGATGTTGGAAAGGAAGGTGTTAAGTATGAAGCAGATTAAACATTTTGCTGATTGAGCTTGTCGGTTTATAATTTCGCTAAGGCTGTGCCCGCTGATCAATCATTGTCGAATTCAAAGTAGAAGTAAAACAAAGATCAGGAATCGATACAATTAACTTACTCCTCCCATCAAAGACACCAAAGGGAAAGAAACACAAACATTAAGCGACCAGACCATAATGGAAACCTAAACAAAGGAAGGCCATAAGGACAGTTACTTTCCCAATAAATGGCCATATGGCCATCCAAAATAAAAAGACACAAGTGATACACACAGTAAGTAACAAAGAACAACATAAATAAATCGCCACAGAAGAACCGCCTTGGAACTCTGTGAATTATACATTGTTAAAATTCAACACCGGTTTATACGTCAATTTAGATATTCAATAGAATTCAACAAAAACAAAAAATACAACCTGCATTTGACACTGCAAATTCACTGATCATATAATTCTAGTTATAACTTTATAATTATGAGATATCATTGCCTTTTTCTTCCCGAAATGGATAAATGCAATCACAATCGAGTCACTTGATAGGTGCCATATCTATTCTTGTATTTAAGTTTAGACTAAATATTTTCGAAAACAAGTGTTAGACGTATCGAGGGATATATATTAAATTCTGCGCTATAAATCTTTATAGAGGAAAACATTCTGTATGTTTAGTAAATAATATTTTGTGTAGATACAAGATATTTATTTATGTAATAGTTGTATAACTAAATGTTTTTTCATGCTTGTATTATGTTTATACAATATACAGTCAGAAATAAATATTAAATAACAAAAAGTGTTGGTCTTTAATGCAGTAGAAACAATTTGATTTCCATGTAAATTTCATAGGACCAGACACAGTAGCAGAAAGATTTGTTTTGTAAGTGCATTATACTGTGGTACCAGTACGCTCAGGTTTTCGGGGGAATCGCTGACAACGTTTAGACTAAGGCGATAAAAGGCATATTAGTTGCAGATGTCTGCTGTAGAGAGGAAACTGATGAATCACGTTACATCTGTCTTTGCTTTACGTGTTTAGGAAGGCAAAAATTGTCTTCCTATGTTAGATTAGTTACGTAAACTTCACAAAAGGCCATGCAAAGCTCAGGGTATTTGTCAATTAAATACGTGTACTACTGTTAAAATTTCTAAATTAACGACTTTATGTCTTATGTCCCCTGCATATCCAGAGAATGAAACAAATGGCAACTGAAGTGTACAGGATAGTAAATGACCTGTCCCCTCAGTATATAAGAGACCTGATAAGTACAAAGGTCTCCCATTATGATTTCAGGGGCGAGCACAAAGCAAACCTGCCCCAAGTTAGCTCAACTAGATATGGACTGAAGTCGTTTCGTTATGAGGCCGCACGGATATGGAACAGCATACCCAACAATATACGAACAGCCGAGTCGTTCCCACAGTTTAAAAGGCTGATCCGTACCTGGGACGGTGTCAACTGCAGATGCACTTCATGTTCGGTCTAGTTCAGTCCTAACTTCTTTTTATGTTACCCGAATATTTTAATTTTTATGAAACTTAATTTGTATTTTATTTCAGGTTTGATTTTTAGATATGAGGGATGCAGACTTACTCAAAACCAAGGTATGGCAAGGGTAATTTAGGTATGGGTCACCCAGATTAGGTATAGTCTCTCTACTACACAGTGAAAGGCTACATCTCCTTTCTCATATTCAGAGACTTGCCCTTGCTCTGGATTGGCCTGTACGTGAATGCCTCTTTTGCATGTATTTGCAGGTTTTGTTTATCCCCGTTTAATACTTCCTTTGTTAGTTACTGTTTCGTTTTCGAAGGGTTAGGTGGCCAAGGCTAACCTACCCTTTTTTGGCGCAAAGGTTGTATCTTCAGTGGGTTTCTTTTCGCTGCAAGGGTGTCAAACCATACTTTGTGCCTCTTCTTTTAATGTTATATCTGCACTTATTGTTAGGGATCTGAGAGCTATGTCTTTGTGTAGCAAATGAGCTGAACTTAGACACCCTCTGATCCTTAAACATTATCATTAGCAAGTAACATTCATAGTTTTTAGTCCTGGAATAAATTATTTAATTATTTATATACATTATATTACATTATACATATATTTTTAATCCACACTTTTCTTTTCTTGTTTTCCCTACTTTTAGTGCTGTATCAAACATCCTTTATCAATGTCTGTATGTGATCATATATATATATATAAGTTTTGTCATACATTTTAATGTAGATGTCTTAACAAAATGTCCTTACTTCTAATGCAATTCCGCTGTCTGTGATATTGGACTCATAATATATGTGCTAAGTGTTTTAATATACTCTTATGTTGCATGCTGTGATATATTTAATCCAATTTGTTGTCTTACAATATGTTTGTCGAAGTTAAAGCCCTACTGGGCTTATGTTATATTGTTAACACTATTCGACGTTAAATAAAATGTCTATGTCTATGTCTATGTCTTACCGCCATCAAAATGCATGTGATGAAATATGAGACAAGATCCAAGAAGGATAAGGCGTAATCCTGTTTTGATCCATAAGAAAATCAAACAAGGTTCTAAATAAACTAAAACCGAGATGTTTGCGTTACTGTCTACCAATGATTGGTCCACGCTTTATACTGTACTATCCCATAATCATATAAAGGAAACTTAATGGTATAATTGAATGGGCATTACATAGAGAAGGTTCCCTCTATTTCGTATGCAATGGCAATGCCAGAAAGTGTTTGAAGCATTCACATTTTTCACTTGACATTATTTATATTGATTTGTGTTATGTATAATAATTTATTTTTCTGATTCCCACTTTCACCCCACGGGGTGACATAAAAATATCTTGTTAATTCTTCTTAAAGAATTTTCTGGAAAGAAATGAGTCACAGATTAATTTTATTTGAAAACAACTTGTTTACAAGGAAAAGTACTAGTTCAGGTTAAACTTTGCATTATTTTTAGAAAATTACCTAATCTTATTCAACAGCCCTCTAGAACGTTCTAGAGAATTCTTAGGGTCTATAAAAGAGCTTGATTTTTCTCTTTGAGTCAGACTTTGGAGTTTGATGTTTGGGCTTTTAAGAAAAGTTATTTCTAAATTCTGTGTTGGATTGTTAAAGGCTATTATATTTTATTTCGGACTGTGAATTCTGTGGGATCAAGGAAATTAGATTCATTCAAGGATATTTCATAACAGAGCTAAGTACATTTAATTTACTTACTGCTACAGGTTAAAGATACTTTGCAAATAAATTTGTCAAGTTTCCCCAAAAGGCTTGTTTGTTTTTTCTTTCTGCTACGCATGGCTCGTAGCATTTGGCTCTAAGCTGTTTAAGGCAATTTGTCCGAAATACGATGGGTGCGAATTGCGCACCACTTGTGGTTGATCTGTTCCTGGTTTGCTGTAAAAGCAAGTTCATGATGTCTAATGGAAACATCAGAAGCGGAAAGCCAAAAGGACTGTTGCTTCCCACAAAATGACTATGCAAAATAAAGAGATATAACCAATACATACTTGCAAAGACAAACTATAAAAATAATACATCACGATAAAACAGAATTGGAACGGCCAGCAAAACGTATTTCACTGGGGGCTTAACTCGATTTTACGAGGCCACAATCGTCGCCCTTGGTTCTGTCGTGGTTTAGACGATATGCTCAGTCCGCATGAAGGATTTCTATCTCATCAGTAATACAACTGCGAGAAGATAAAAATCAAACAACATTTGAGATGAAACAACGATGAGGACTCGACAGCATGAAGTAACTGAAATGCTAGAGCAAAAGGTAACCAAGAGATGAACTCCAGTGGTCCCGACCTGAGACAGAGCATTAGGTACCAGCCGACATTACCTAACATTTAAGTAAGCCTTTACCCTGAAACCGTTGTAGAATCTTAGGCTCAACCCGCCAGCGTGCAATCAAAGAGGAAACCAAAGTTATCAACCGTGATTGGGTTAACGATTACGCGTGCAGTCTGTCGCATAACATTTATACGGTACCCAGTATTTTTATATCGAAGATTGATTTTACGAAATTGGGTACTGAAATCATTGCAAGCATATATTTTTTTCTGAATTTATATATTAAATCACCATAAAATTCGGGTTTCTATAGACCTTTCAGAACACATTTGAGTCCAACATTGAATTTTAAAACTGAATCGGAATGACGTCCATTAAACTTAGAAAAGACTTGCATAATTTAAGATAACGATAACCCTGATTAAGAAGTTTAGCTATTAACAATTTATTACTAGGGTTGAAGTCAGATACATGCCTAGACACTCTCGCATTAATTGCAACATATAAACACCGTAGGATGTCGCACGAGGAACGCCACCATCTAAGAAAGGAAAATAAAAATCTCAAAGTCAAGATCAATACATTTATACAATATAATACTTCGGGGCTTCATTTGAATAAGGCGAATTTACAAAAGATAATTAGTTAATAACTATGCAAGTATTCCTTTCTGCAGAAGCAATGTGAATATCAATATTAACCCTTTTTGTACCAAATGGAATCTTCCTTCTTATATATAGCAGGAGTCCATTTCAAAATTTAGGGGTGTCAGGTTGTGTTTTCATCAAAATTTATTTGGAAAATTACTGAAGTTTTAGCAAACAGTGGAAGCCCTGATCAGGCCCCGCGTTCTGTGGCGTCTGATTTTGGCCTGCACTGTTTTCCATGGTACCCGTTTTGGGGTTTCCGGTACTAAATGGGTTAAAGCGAAAAATATGATAAAAGTCTCGTAATTATAATCAAGAAAGACAGGAAAACCAACGTGTAAAGGATCAAAGTGTAAAGGACAACTTTTGAAGAAATGTAACAGTATTGATCACTTGAACCTTGTATTTCTGCAGCAATATAAATATTTATGCAAAATATGGCCAGGTTCCTAATATTATTACTCAAGATATAAAGGAAAAACCAAAGTGTTTAGGACTAAAATGTAACGGACAACATTGAAAGAAACACAAAGGGGAGTTACTATAACACAATTGATCCAGCAACAATTATTTTTCTGTGGAAGCAACATCACATAATTATCACATTTATGCAAAATGTGGTTAGGTTCCTGATATTATTAACCAAGATACGAGTGCAGAAAAAACAAAGTACTACGGACAAAATGACTGACGGATGGACAGCAAAACAGTAAAGTTCTTCTGTCGCTGTTTTGTTTGTCTTTGAGTGTGTGTGTCGCTTTTATTTGCCACTTGGCTACTTTGTGGGAAAGTAATTGTCCTGTTGGCTTTCCGCTGTTGGTGTTTCCGTTTGCGTCTGGTTATTTCATGTTTGTATTTATTTCCCTTTGGTGTCTCTGATGGGAACTGATCATTGCCTCCATTTCTCCTTTTTATATTGGATTAAGAATGGATATATGCATTTATATTTTGCACAAAAAGCAACCATTTGACTTTTAAGCTTGCCAAGGCATTGGCATGTTTTTCTGGAATTGTTATTTCCTTTTTATTCGTTTGGAGGGTTTACGTTCATGTCAACACTATTTAAATCATTTTGGAGACATTACTTCTGATTATGTGAGACTTTTACCCGGCATTGAGATGAAGTGACACCCTAAGTCTTACCGCATGCCCATCTCCCGAAAAAAGGCTAGGACGGTCCGACTCGCAACTCTTTTCCTGGGCGGGCTTAGACATTCTAAGCGGTTTAAGTGTACGGTTTAATAATAATAATAATAATAATAATAATAATAATAATAATAATAATAATAATAATAATAATGATAATCGTCTTAATTTATAGAGGGTAGCACATTTAGTACTAATACTAATCTTCCATATGGCCCTCTTTTCTTCCTCATCACGATAACAAGTCCGTGAAATGAAGACCCCTTTAAACCCCATTTCATATAGAGAAAAATGAGGTTTACGGGGGTATACATCATCTGCCTTATTTTTGTTCAAAAACATAGATTGTGGGTACTCGTTAGAACCGCCTCATTGAGGCGGTTCTAACAAGCACCCACGATCTATGTTGAAAGAAAAACTAAGAAAGATATTACAATTTTAATTTAATATTTGTAACTTCTGACACCATGTTGGACGCCATTATTTCACACGGCCATGTTTTCCAAATGCTTTTCCTTGGTAGAAACTAGTACCAAACAATGTGGATGAAGTCTCTTGATCAAGGAAATAACGCGTGGCACTTGCGCTTGAGTTTCAACTCTGTATGGGAACACCATGCAGTTCAATCTATTTCTTCAAGCCCAGATAGGCGGGCTCGCTCCTGAATTTGCTAACGCGGCCGGATACATACTAAGGAGCATCTAGTCAAGATGACGATCATCTTAAAGAAATGCCATCAATATTTTTGCGGGTTGCAACGGGTCGATTAGATTGAGCTATGTTTTGGAGTTTTGCTTTTTGGATCTCTAAGCTCATTTTCATTCGATCGATTGTTTATTAATCGACCAAAAGTTAAAAAGCACAGATTCTGAAGCTCTTCAATGTTGAAGTATACGTGACCATCACTGGCTTAAAGGAAATCCATATTTGTTTATAGATACAAACCTCGTTTTTTCTTATCACTGTGAGGTCAGTGTTACGCAAGAGGGTTGCATGTATATATAGAATCTCATCACGAAAACACGCCTATATAATTTTGATCCCCTTGAACCCCACTTTTCTATAGTAAAACTGGGGTTTCCGGGGGTATTCCTAAGTTTTCTTATTTCTGCTCTAAAATATAGATTGTGGGTACTCATTAGAACCGCCTCGATGAGGCGGTGTAGCGTGAGATCTTTAAACCCGTGAGAACCTTAATACCAAGGTATATCTGCGCATGCGCAAGAAGGCCGTGAGAAATGTCATCCATTTCCTGTTAGCCCCTGCCCCTTTGTATAAAATGTCTAAATAAATCTGCATACATTACGAACTTTAAATAGAACATTTTTATCACAGGCTTTATTTATTTGTTTATTTATTTATTTATTCGAAAGATGCGTGTATTAAATATGCCATAAATAGGTTTCCATGCGTTCAAAAAGAACAAAAAATATGCGGATACATGTATTTTCTTGAAATTATTACGAACCCCATTAAACTCCACTTTTATACAGTAAAACTGGGGTTTACAGCGGTGTATACTATTTTCATATTTCCGCTTGAAAACATAGAGTGTAGGTACTGGTTAGAACCGTCTCGGCGAGGCGATTCTAACGAGTACCTACGATTTTTGTTTTCCAGCGGAAAAATGAAAAATATCAGAATATTTTATCTAAAATGTTGATGGTAAAATTTCTATATATTTCAATTGGCGTGTTCTCGCAATTAATACTTTTAAAAAACAAGTTTTGTGGAAATTTAAAAAAATATTATTCAGCCTAAATGGATTGGAACACTGTAGCATAATCCTGGTCTCAATATAAGTGCCTTTTTACAATAATAATAATAATGACATTAAAATAATAATAATAATATAACAATAACAATTATAATAATTAATAATGATACTATTAATCATAATCCGAGGCTTAGAGAAAACATGTACACTCTTACCTTTTCAGTTCTACGGTGTATTCCTAGCTTCAAAACGATGTTAAACCCTTCATGGAATTTAAATTTTGGTTATATCACAAAGGTGATTAACATGTGTGATTTATGGTTTGACACCATGCTTATCAAAACACACTGACTGATTTTCACACCTCTTTGCTTATATGGGGTAATAATGCCTAATGTCAACCAAACAGGTTTTCTCTTGACCGTTTCAATAGAAAAATAAATAAATAATAAAATATTAACAATAAAAATAATAAAAAAAAAAAAACCCAGAAGTAATTACCGAACCCAGTACTTACTTTCAACCAATCAAAATCGACCCCACCAACCGGCGCTTGAAGAAACAGATGGGCTGCATGGTAGCTAGGTAGGCAGGTAGGTAGGTATGGTGAATGGTCTGGTGGGCAGGTAGGTAGGCTTACTTTTAACGTCTTCCTTCGACGTTGTTTGTTTGTTTGTTTTGTTTGATTTGAGGTTTAACGTCCCCGTCAACACTGTATAGATCATTTTGGAGACGATGCTTCCAATGTGGGACTTAACCCGACATTGAGATTATATGACTTCTCAAGCCCTGTCGCCCAATGAAACCAATAGGGTTTATAAGCATGGACGGGCCGACTTGCACCGCTTTGCTTGGACAGGCTTAGATCCTCTAAGCGGTTTACCAGTACTCATGTGCAGTCAGTTTCAGCTTTGCGTGGAAGCATCATGCAGCCCATCTATTTCTTCAAGCCCAAATGGGCGGGGGCCAACCTTCGACGTTGTAGGTATGTTTTTGTTTGTTTGATTTGAGGTTTAACGTCCCCGTCAACACTGTTAAGGTCATTTTGGAGACGTTGCTTCCAATTTTGTGGGACTTTTACCCGATATTGAGATGAAATGACATCTCAAGCCCTGTCGCCCAATGAAACCAATAGGGTTTATAAGCATGGCCGGTCCGCCTCGCACCGCGGTTCCTTGGCAGGATCAGATCCTCTAAGCGGTTTACCAGTACTAGTGTGCGGGCCGGATTCAGCTCTGCGTGGAAGCATCATGCAGCCCATATATTTCTTCAAGCCCCTATGGGCGGGGGTCTTTGTAGGTAGGTAGGAAGTTAGGTAGATAGATTTTGTTTGTTTGTTTGATTTGAGGTTTAACGTCCCCGTCATCACGGTATTTTGAAGACGTTGTTTTCATTTTTGTGTGACTTATGCCAGACATTGAGATGAAGTGACTTCTCAAGCCCTGTCGCCCAATGAAACCTATAGGGTTAAAAAGCATGAACGGTCCGACTCCGACCGCTTTGCCTGGGCAGGCTTAGAGCCTCTATGCGGTTTACCAGTACTCGTGTGCGGTCGGTTTCAGCTCTTCGCGGAGACATCATGGAGCCCATGTATTTATTGAAGCGACAGGTAGGTAGAGTGGAGGTATGCATGTAGGTAGGTTTATCAACAAAACACGCCTATTCAAATATATTGACAAAATTTTACAACCAAAAACAATTTTTTTGTCATAAAAATCTTGATATATATTTTCCTATTTCTGCACAAAACATAGATTGTCGGTACCCATTAGAACCGCCTCGGCGCGTCGGTTCTAACGAGTACCCACAATCTATGTTTTTGAGCAGTAATAAGACAAATACAGTCGAACTTCAATGGCTCGAACACCTTTGGGACCTCGAAAATCTGTTCGAGAAAGGGGTAGTTCGAGCCACTGAGGTTACTGTCAGGAGGCATAACGAGATACTATTAGACATCTTTTCGGTGTTCTATAATGCTGTGTGTACTCATTAGAATCGCCTCATCGAGGCGATTCTAATGAGTACACACAGCATACATTTGCAAGATAAAAGACTAAAATCTCCTTAATTATTCCCCACTATTTCTTATGTAGAGGATTTCGCTAGGGGCTCAAGAATGGGTTCGACACATCCGTGGTAAACGAGCCATCGGTGTTCGAGCCATCGAAGTTCTATTGTAATAAATACCTCTGTAAACCCCAGTTTTACTATCTAAAAGTGGGGTTTAAGGGGATCGAAATTATACAGGCGTGTTTGCGTGATGAGATAGGAATGGTAGGTTTGGGTTTGTGGCGATGGTTATGTAGGTAGATCTATAGGAAGGTCGTAGGTAGGATCGTTGATATGTATGTTTTGTTAGGTAGGTAGGCAGGCAGCAATGTAGGTAATTAGGTACATGTATTACGTACGTATATCGATAGGAAGATATGTAGACGTATAGGCAGGTAGAAATGTAACTAAGTAGGTATGTTTTTGTTTGAATTGGGGGTTTCATGTCCCCGTCAACACTGTATAGGTCATTTTGGAGACGTTGCTTCCAATGTGGGACTTTTACCCGACATGAAATGACATCTCAGGCCCTGTCGCCCAATGAAACCATTAGGGTTTATAAGCATGGACCGCTTTTCCTGGACAGGCTTAGATCCTCTAAGTGGTTTACCAGTACTCGTGTGCGGTCAGTTTCAGCTTTGCGTGGAAGCATCATGCAGCCCATCTATTTCTTCAAGCCCCGATGGGCGGGGGCCAACCTTCGACGTTGTAGGTAAGTAGGAAGTTAGGTAGATAGATTTTGTTTGTTTGTTTGTTTGAGTTGAGGTTTAACGTCCCCGTCATCACGGTACAGGTTATTTTGAAGACAATGCTTTCATTTTTAAGTGGCTTATGCCCGACATTGAGATGAAATGACATCTTAAGCCCTGTCGCCCAATGAAACCTATAGGGTTTATAAGCATGAACGGTCCGACTCCGACCGCTTTGCCTGGACAGGCTTAGAGCCTCTATGCGGTTTACCAGTACTCGTGTGCGGTCGGTTTCAGCTCTGTGCGGAGACATCATGCAGCCCATATATTTATTGAAGCCAAGATGGGCGGGTGCGACAGCTAGGCAGAGTGGAGGTATGCATGTAGGTAGGTTTATCACGAAAACACGTCTATTCAAATATATGGATAAAAAATTTTACAACCAAAAACGAAATTTTTCAGATTAAAATCTTGATATATTTTCCTACTTCTGCAAAAAACATAGATTGTGGATACTCGTTAGAACCGCCTCGGCGCGTCGGTTCTAACGAGTACCCACAATGTATGTTTTTGAGCAGAAATAAGACAAATAATAAATATCCCTGTAAACCCCAGTCTTACTATCTAAAAGTGGGGTTTACGGGGATCAAAATTATACAGGCGTGTTTGCGTGATGAGGTAGGAATGGTAGGTTTGGGCTTGTGGCGATGATTATGTAGGTAGATCTATAGGAAGGTCGTAGGTAGGATCGTAGATAATGTATGTTTTGTTAGGTAGGTAGGCAGGCAGGAATGTAGGTAAGAAGGTATTACGTACGTATATCGATAGGAAGATGTGTGTGTGTGAATTCGGGTTTAACGTCGCTTTCAACAATTTTTCAGTCATATCACGACGGTGTCTGGTTGCGACAGGGAGCTCAATGCTCACTTTTATAGTGCTGCCTCACTAAAGTATCATGTCCCAGACACATTACATGATACCACACCCAGTCACATTATCCTGACACTGGGTCGACAAGTCCTAGCTCTACCCCGTAAATCTAATTGCCAAGCGAGGAGCAGCTAGTACCATTCTTAACGACTTTGGTATGTCGCGGCCCGGGATCGAACCCGTGACCTGCCGTTCCCCGGAGCGGACACTCTACCAAATGAGCTATCGGGGCCGGTCGATCGATTGGAAGGTATGTAGATGTATAGGCAGGTTTTGTTTGATTTGTTTGATTTGAGGTTTAACGTCCCCGTCAACACTGTAAAGGTCATTTTGGAGACGTTGCTTCCAATTTTGTGGGACTTTTACCCAACATTGAGATGAAATGACATCTCAAGCCCTGTCGCCCAATGAAACCAATAGGGTTTATAAGCATGGACGGTCCGCCTCGCACCGCGATTCCTGGACAGGCTTAGATCCTCTAAGCGGTTTACCTGTACTAGTGTGCGGGCTGGATTCAGCTCTGCGTGGAAGCATCGTGCAGCCAATATATTTTTTCACGCCCCGATGGGCGATGTATAGGCAGGTAGGAATGTAACTAAGTAAGTATGTTTTTGTTTGAATAGGTGGTTTAATGTCCCCGTCAACACTATTAAGGTCATTCTGGAGACGTTGCTTTCAATTTTGTGGGACCTTTACCCGACATTGAGATGAAATGACAGCTCCAGCCCTGCCGTCCAATGAAACCAAAAGGCTTTTGACGGACTGACTCATCGGCTTAGTCCTTCTAAGCGGTTTACCAGTACTCATGTGTGGTCAGTTTCAGCCCTGCGTGGAAGCACCATGCAGTCCATCTATTTATCCAAGCCTCGATGGGCGGGGGTGACTAAGTCGGTATGTGCGTAGGTAGGTAGGTAGGTATGCAGTCCTGCCCCGCCCACCGGGGCTTGAAGAAATAGATGGACTACATGGTAGCTAGGTAGGCTGGTAGGTACGTAGGTAGGGAAATGGTCTGGTGGCTTCGTGGCTCGGTGGGCATGTAGATAGGTAGGTACGGGATCGAATATGTAACCCCAGGTCTATGAGGCCAGTAACATAACCACTACACCACGGAGGCTTCTTTCCGTATGGGAACGGACGGCCAGACATACATTTACTTATTTATACCTACCGGCCTACCTACCTAAGTACCCTATTGGTTTCATAAGGCGGTAGGACTTGAGATGTCATTTCATCTCAATGTCGAGTAAAAGTCCAACAAATTGTTCGCAATTGGTCGCAATGTCTCCAAAATGACTTTCACAGTGTTAACTGGGACTTTAAACCTCAAGTCAAACGAACAAACAAACAAACAAACAGACACCTACCTACCTTCCCACCAAGACACCCCATTACCTGCCTACCTAAATCTATCCCGCCCATCGGGACTTGAAGAACTAGATGGGCTGCATGATTCCCTACCACACCTGAGTACTGGTACACCGCAAAAGCCTGCCAGGCGGTCGATGCGATTCGGACCGTCCATGAATAAAATCCCTATTGGTTTCATTGGGCGGCAGGTCTTGAGATGTCTTTTCATCTCAAAGTCGGGTCCCACGAAATTGAAAGCATCGTCTCCAAATGACTTATATAGTATTGACGGGGACGTTAAACCTCAAATCAAACCTACCAACATCCCTCCTTACCTACCTACCTACCTACCTACCTACCAAGACACATATCCTTACCTACCTACTTAAATCTACCCCGCCCATCGGGACTTGAAGAAATAGATGGGCTGCATGATGCCCGACCGCACATGAGTACTGGTAAACCGCTTAAGCCTGCCCAGGCAAAGTGATGCGAGTCAGACCGTCCATGCATATAAACCCTATTAGCAGCATGTCTTGAGATGTCCTTTTATCTCAGTCGGGTCCCACGAAATTGGAAGCATCGTCTCCGATTGACCTATATAGTATTGAGGGGGACGTTGAACCTCAAACCCAACCTATCTACCTAACCAGCCACCCATCTTCTTTATCTATCTAGCCACCAAACCACCTACCTATTTACTTACCTACCTTTACAACGTCAAAGCAGAAGTTAGAAGTACGAAGTCAGCTTGCCCCCGTCCATTGGGGCGTGAAGAAATAGATGGGCTGCACGAGGCTTCCACGCAGAGCTGAAACTGACCGCACACGAGTACTGGTAAACCGCTTAGAGAATCTAAGCCTGCCCAGGCTAAGCGGTGCGTGTCGGACCGTCTATGCTCATAAACCCTATTGGTTTCATTGGGCGACAGGGCTTGAAATTTCATTTCATCTCAATGTCGGGAAAAATTGGAAGCAACGTCTCCAAAATGACCTTATACAGTGTTGACGGGGACGTTAAACCTCAAATCAAACAAAACGAACAAGAAATGTCGCTACAGTTTTATTTATTTATTTATTTATTTATTTTTGTAATTTGATAATCAACATCACCATATATGAATACGGATAATCAACATCACCATATATGAATACTCGACCCTAAGTCCAGTCGCCCTGAGTAATCTCGGGCGTTGCAGTTTGGCTTTGGTCAAGTCGGAACCCAATATAAGTTCAGCTTGACAGAGTTGTCTTTAATCAAGATAATATCCTTCTACATTCTATAGTAGAAGCCTCAGAGGTGCAGTGGTTACGCTACTCGCCTTGTAAACCAGGGATTGCAGGATCGATCCCGGGCTTCTCCAGACTTTCGGATGAGTCTTTAAACCGAGGTCCCGTCTCCGTATGACCTTAGCTGTTGGTGGGACGTAAAACTAAAACTCACTCACTCACATTCTATAGTAGTTGTTTGTTATTGGGGCCCCGCCAATCGGGGCTTGGTGAATGAATAAATAAATAAATAAATAAATAAATAAATAAATAAATAAATAAATAAATAAAATCACTAGTAACACAACTTCTAATTTAAAGTTTAATTAATGTGCCAGCATAACTTGTCATTTAATATACTAAGAGAGTTTCGATACCCCAGTCTCTTATAGAGTTATCGTATTACAATTCTCACAGCTGAATTATCTCACACCCCTCCGTGAGGGATTTCAGCCACTTCCGGTGCGACTGAAGAATCTCACGGGATCAATAATATCACGCTACACCGGTTCTAACGAGTGCCCACCATCTATATTTTGAGCAGAAATAAGAAAAATATCACAATTTTTCATCATAAAATTTTCATTTTTTCGGCGATAAAGGTGGCAATGTATTTGTATAGGCGTGTTTGCGTAATGTGGCCTGGAATAATGTGTTTGATTTGCAAAGAGAGAAGGCTCAGACCAGACACCACAGTCTGTGGCATCTGATCAGGGTCTACACCCTTGCGTACAGCAATGGAATTTAAGGGTTAAAATAAACTGTCTTAGTCCTCGTCACGGACAATTTTTCCGACCTAGTAGTGTTGTCAATGCTCTGAGAAATAGATCAGCGCTAGCAGTGATTTTTTGATAAAACGCGGTTTGGAGGTCAGTTGTAAAGTATAATATCAAATCAGGAGCGTGTAGTGCGAGTGATATGTCTCCTTACAACTGACCGTCAACCTGTGATTTATTACTCCACAAATCACACACAAGAGCTGATCTATTTCGAATCTAACACACTACAAATCGTCAATACTTTTGTTGTTTCCTTCAAATTCTACCAACCTACCGCCATTGCAAGAAGAATTCCCACCAACAGTACAGTATTGACTGTATCACACATATTTACGTCCTTGACCGTGAATATGTGTGATACAGTCAATAAGTTGTGTAATGTTTTGGTACGAGAAAATAACGTTTCACCGTCTGAGGTAAGGAGACTACGATTGACGTCATAAAATGACGGCTTTTATTGACGTCCCTCGTCACGCTCTCTCGACTAGTGATTTGTTGCATAATAAAACAGCTCCTTTCCATTGTATCTATAGGAGCACAGTGTTAGAATAATATTTTGACCACGCAATACTGTCTATGTACGCTAGAGGGCAAAACTTGCCTACAGGTTAAAGTGCTACTTCAGAAGAGTAGAATTTGAACCGAAACTCCTTTATTCTATTTGCAACGGGTGCGATTGTTTGTTTAAATGAGGTTATACTGTTTGATTGAATTGAGGTTTAACGTCCTCGTCAACACTTGAGACACGGCATTGAGATAAACTAAAATCTCAACTCCTGGCGCCCAATGAAACAAGGAGGTTCAAATGCACTTGGCGGTCTGGCTTACACCACTTTGCATTGTTTGGTTTCTCTGATCGGAGCTGTGGGTTAATTGTATCGATTCCTGATAATTGCCTCTACTTCTATTTAGTCCTTCAAAGCGGTTTACCAGTGCTTATATGTGGTAATACTTGTACGCTCCATACTTTTTAGGTGTATTATTTGCTTCCAAAGGATAACCATTTTATAGAACACATTTAGTCTTTCTAAACGGTTTACCAGTACTCACGTGTGGTCAGTTTCAGCTCTGCGTCAAAGAACCATACTGCACAATTTATTTTTTCAAGCCCCGATGGGCTTTTGCTGTTCGGTCAACACTATTTAGGTCATTTGGAGACGTTGCTTCAAATTTTGTGGGGAGTTTAGAGAAAGAGATTGGGCTGCATGATACTTCCACACAGAAGTACAAGAGAAACCGTCCTGACATATAAACCCTTCTAGTTTTGGTGGCAGGGCTTGAGATGTCATGTCATCTCAATGTTCGGTAAAAGTTCCACAAAATTGGAAGCAACGTTTCCAAATGGACCAACATTGCTATGACAGCGACGTAAAACCAAAGTTTAAACTTAAACCCAACGTTGAGAGCAAATGACATCTCAAGCCCTGCCGCCCAATGACACCATAAGACTTACATGCTTTTGACGGTCTGACTTACACCACTTTGTCTGGGCAGGCTTATTCATTCAAAGCGGTTTACCGGTACTGATGTGTGGTCTGTTTCAGCTCTGCGCGGAAGCACAATAAAGCCCAATCTGTTTCTCCAAGCCCCGATGGGCAGGGCCGAGGGGTTTACGTTCCCGTCAACATTATTTAAGTCATTTCGGAGACGTTGCTGCCAATTTTATGGGGATTTTACCCGACACTGAGATGAAATGACATCTCAAGTCCTACCGCGAAAAAAACCTCCATGGTTTATAGGCAAGGACGTCCCGACTCGCGTTACCTTTCTTGGACAGGCTTTTTTGGGTTTTATTAAGTGTTATGCGATAGACAGCATGCCTAGAGCCTAACCCAGTCATGATTGATGACTATGCTTACCTCTTTCGTTGCACGACGGGGGGGGGGGGGGGGGGGGGGTCATGCCTCTGCCCTAAATCAAAACTTTTTGTTTCTATTGTTATTAGTTTTTTGTCCCGTGGCATTACGAAAACACGCCTATACAAATACATTGCCACCTTTATCGCTGAAAAAAAAACTTTTAAGATGAAATATTGTGATATTTTTCTTATTTCTGCTCGAAATATAGATTGTGGGCACTCGTTAGAACCGCCTCATCGAGGCGGTTCTAACGAGTACCCACAATCTATATTTTAGAGCAGAAATAAGAAAAATAATGTTTACCCCTGTAAACCCCAGTTTTACTATATAAAAGTGGGGTTCAAAGGGGTCAAAATTATATAGGCGTGTTTTCGTAATGCATGACCTGGTGGTTTTCTTTCGCTCCAGTTGGCTCTTATCTCTAATTCGTCGCAGTTATTCAATTTGATTTGCATTCAGTTGCTCTAATATGAACGTTAGTGTGTGATGGTCCATTGATTGACAGGTCCATTGATTGACAGATTGTCAGGTGGACCAACTATTTTGTGTGATGTAAATAATATTAGAAGCTAGAGGGAAGGTTCGGCCCATAGAATCGATTTGAATTCCCCGGTGGTTCTCGCTAGTGACCGTCCTAAAGCGGCGGTTCTAATGTTGTTTATTTTAAATGTAGCTCTGTCTCTGGTCGGGCCAATCGGAGTCTAACTGATGGTTTTCTTTTGCTCCAGCATTTCAGTGGTTTCTTGCTGTCCAAATCGCGACGGAAGTAAGGGCGAGGATTGTGGCCACGTAAAATCGATTTAAGCCCCCCAGTGGAAATCTTCCACTGACCGTTCCAAGGCGGCTCTTCTGTGGCGATTTATTTATGTTGTTGTTTGTTACTTACTGTGTGTATCACTTGTGTCTTTTAATTTTGGATGGCCATATGGCCATTTTGTGGGAAAGTAACTGTCCATATGGCCTTCCTTTGTTTAGGTTTCCATTATGGTCTGTTCGCTTAATGTTTGTATTTCTTTCCCTTTGGTGTCTTTTATGGATGGAGTAAGTTAATTGTATCAATTCCTGATCTTTGTTTTACTTCTACTTTGATGGATTTTCCGACGGGGCTCTGCATGTTGCATCTGCTAATGGTTGTGTATTTAATCATTTATTATTTACTTAATTTTATCATATGACGTCGCGTCTGAGAGTATAATTACGCCATGTAATAAATTCGATAACCCACTTGTGGATTAAATATGCAAATTAGTTAAATACGTCCCGTAACGTTAAACGTACGACGTCCTTAACGACGTCGCGTATACTAATGGCGGAATATTGACATTTTTGTAAACAATCGTGAATAAAATTAATTCTAAATGTCATATGATAAATTGAATCTTGCATTCGTGCTCATATATTATTGAATTTATTAAAATCGTTGAGGAAAAGGGATAAAATGCTCGACAAAGCCTCGCATTTTATCCATTTTCCTCCACCCGATTAAAAAATTCAATAATACACGAACACTCATGTAAGATCCTCTATGTCATCATTTGTGCCTGTTGCACATTTATCACCTCTTGTGGAGAAAAAGGAGCTGGATGATGAACATATGCTGTTTGTGACTTAGGGGATAACTGTATTTAAAAGTTTGAAATTTCGTTTTACGGCGACGCGTCAGCGAAGCCGTAAAACGTATTTTGCGACCGTAAAACCGACGATTTACATCCCCAAATCACAATTTTGCAATACAGTTATCCCCATTCTAATGCAGTTCTACGGTTGTTTTGTTAAAAACTGTATTATTTTACACAAAAGGGCTAGCGCTGTGAGCTGCGTAAAACCAAATGCCAGCCAATGAAAAGCGACGTTACGTGATGACGTCGGCTTTCCGACAGTATATCGCAGTATATTCTGTCGCAAATTTTTGACGTTATCCAATCAGACGTCGCGTTACATACGCAAGTGCATTAGAATCGTTTTTTTTCTCCTTTTCCTCATTGTTAATTACTCTTCCTCTTGATACCATTGGTAGGGTGTAATCTTGGATTGTGGTTTTCCCGGAACAACTATTTCCATATATTTGTACACTGATTAAAGCGGGTTACCAGTACTCGTGTGCGGTCGTTTTCAGCTCTGTGCGGAAGCACAATTCAACGCAATCTATTTCTCCAAGCCCCGATGCCAGGGGCCCGCAATTGGTATGTGCGTGCGTGCGTGTGTGTGTGTGTGATTCCAAAGACAATCGCGTTACTTAAATTTTCATATAGCTTTTCAAACTTGAATAAGCCACTATTCCTTACCTGAATTCTTCTTCAATACGGTTGATCATACCAAGATTTTTGTCTACAACATGTACTTCTTTGATCTTGGTATCTGATGGTGACGATCTCTTACTATAAGCTAGAATGGCTTCTGCATACATCTCAGCACAGTAGTCACGCGGTACTCCAAAAACACCTGCAGATCAATGAAAAGATTTAAGAACGCGTGTTTCCTAATAACACACCTACAGTCATGTATTTCATCTGAGGAAATCTGTTATTTTCCTATTTCTGAACCAGGCCGTGACAATGATTAAAGCTTCTCTTTGGAATCGCGTCTATTAGCATATGCAACCTTTATTATAAAGAGGTTGTAACAGCCCCAGTGTACGAGCACATACAATGTATGATTAAATCAATGGTATTTGAAATATAGCATTTTTTTCACTAAACAAACAAAAAACAAAACAATTTTTTTTTCAGTTACCTCTGTCTAAACTAGTAAGAAAAGATCTCTCAGGATAGGTCACAATTTAAGAAAACAGCCATCTCAAGTAAGCGACATGCAGGCACACACAATAACATCAGACGAAACATGAACCGACGGTGAACCGACGGTGCAAAGGCAACACAGCAAAAGAATGGCGGCATTGGGACGGTCAATAGTGAAACTACTTGAGGTGGGGGATTCAACTCCGTAGTTTATTGAATTTCAACCCTCGTCCTCAGTTCGCTAGCATCTCAGCTCTAGAGCTTATCAAAACTTATTGTTTATTTACGGTCTCATGTTTCAGACAGGCCGCAGCATTTTGCTTTAAGGTTTAAACAGTGTGTTTGCCTTGCATTTAGTGGTTTACTTTTAGCAATTACCTACAAGTATTTCAAGAATCTGAGCAATATCATGTGCGAAAAAATCTTCAATTCTTTTGTTCTATACCGGCCAATTAAATTGATTCTCCAGGAGTTTTTTTACATATCAACACAGGATTGGTAACTGTTAATTAAATAAGGCCTTGTTATTCTAAGTATTAACACCAATAGAACACGTCCCAGGCCAGTATCAACAAAATGACCCTGTTATCTCCTGAAAGCCGATACAAATCAGACCTTTTCAAAAATTTACAGGCGTCATTCCGATTTAATTTCAAAATTAAATGCTGGACTTAAATCTCTTCTGCAACGAGGTCTATCAGAACTCGAATTTTATGGTGACTTAGTATATAAATTCAGAAAAAATATATAATTGCAATGATTTCAGCCTCAGATTTCGTAAAATCATTTTTAAATACGAGAGTGCACAATGACTCTATATCGCTGTGTACCAGAAAATCGTTAGTGCAGGAGACCACTTGACATTGCTACATACTAAATACCTAAGCTCTGGGCCTTATGGCTTCGGAGAAGAAGATTTTTTGAAGATTTTCCGGTATAAGTCTATAGGAGCTAATAAGCCCTAGGACGTGGCCAATTTTGATGCAAAAGACATGGTTGGCAGGATTTATGTAGGCGACCATTTTATGTTGCTATATACTAAACATCTATGGTGTGTACTTCATGGTTTCAGAGAAGAAGATTTTGAAAGCTTTTTTTTCTTTATAAGTTCATTAGAGTTAAGGAGCCACATGATTTGGCCAATTTGGACCGCAGGTGCATGATTGGCAGAATTCATGTGGGCGACCACTTGACAATGCTACATGCTTAATACCTAAGCTCTGGGCCTTATGGTTTCAGAGAAAGAGATTTTTGAAGTTTTTTTTTCCTTTTTAAGTTTTTTTTTCCATTTTAAGTCTATGAAAGCTAATGGGCCCATGGTTGGCCGGATATCTTAAGATTACCATTTCATGTTGCTACATACTAAATATCTAAGTTCTAGGACTTATGGTTTCAGAGGAGAAGATTTTTTAAGTTGATTTTTCCATTATAAGTCTATATGGACCCAGTGACGTGGCCGATTTTGACCCCAGGGGCATGGTTGGCAGGATTTATGTAGGTGACCATTTGACCTTGCTGCATGCTGTATATTTAAGCTCTGGGCCCTGTGGTTTCAGTGACGGAGATTTTTTAAGGTTTTTCCAATTGTAAATCTATTGGAGCTAAGAGCCCTGGTCTGTGGCAAAATTGGATATCAGAGGCATAATTGGCAGGATTTATGTACCCTACCTGCTGCTTCATGTAAAAGTATCCCTGCCGTACATCATAGTGTAGTTTATACAGCTGATATGTGGGACTGTGCCGCGGCCGTAAAAAGTTTCCCTGCCCTACATCATAGTGTAGTTTATATTTTCTTGCCCTTTGGGATCATTGATTCCATTGTGGAATTTTGAAAAAAAAATAGGGTCACTGATCAGGCCTAATTGGCCGAAACTAGCTAGTCTGGCCCAGAAAACATGTACACTTATTTAACGTCACTACAGCTGATGTGGCGTAATAAGTCTCACTGCCCTTCATCATAGTGTAGTTTATATTTTCTTGTCCTTTGGGACCATAGTTTCCATCGTGGAATTTTGAAATTGTTTTAGGGTCACTGATGAGGCCTAATTGGCCGAAACGAGCTAGTCTGGTCCAGAAAACATGTATATTTCATATTTTCCAGTTCTGTGGTGTATTCCTTGCTTCCAAAGGATAACCCTTTTGTAGAACATATGTGTGTATGTGGCCAATTGACATTGCTACACACTAAATATCTAAGCTCTGTGCTTTATGGTTAAAGAGAAGAGTTTTTAATTTTTTGTTTCATTATAAGTCAACGGGAGCTGATGAGCTCGGGCGTGGCCAATTTTGACCCCAGGGGCAGGGCTGGCATGATTTATGTAGGTGACTATTTTATGTTGCTGGATACTAAATATCTAAGCTCTGTACTTCATAGTATCAGAGGAGAAGATTTTTGAAGCTTTTTTCCATTACGAGTCTATTGGAGCTAAGGGGCTCCGGGGCGTGGCCAATTTAAACCCCAGGGGCATGATTAGTAGCATTTTTGAAGGTGACGACTTGCCGTTGCTACATGCTAAACATGTAAGCTCTGAGCCCTGTGGTTTTAGAGAAGAAGATGTTTGACGTTTTTCGCCTTATAAGTCTTTGGGAGCTTATGAGCCCCGGGGCCTGGCGAATTTTGGCCCCATGGGTATGGTTAGCAGGGGATTTATGTAGGTGACTATTTATGTTGCTACATACTAAATATCTAAGCACTGTGCTGCATGATTTCAGAGTAGAAGATTTCAGAGATTGAGTTTGTTTTTTGTTCCATCAGATAGGACCGCTAACAATGTCGTTTGACGGCTTCACTATGTTTACAATTTTCAGCAAGAGCTTGGCGGTACTAAGGCCCATGAACTGCAACCTTTACCTGTAGAGAGGGCTTTAATTGATGACCACATTTGTCATTCAGCCACCAAGTTTGCTGCCTGTGTTACAAAAGGCCAAGACAAGCTTCCTACGTTATATTGATTACCTAAACTTCATAAAAACAATACAAAGCAGGGTTTATTTCCAATTCAAGCAGTTGTACCACCACTGAACTCTCCAAATTATTCACTTCATGTTTTACTGCTATCAAAAATCATGTGATAAAATATTGCGACAGAGTCTTCCACAGATCAGGTAGAAATCTGTTTTGGTCTATAAAATATTCTAATGAAGTACTAAATAAATTAAAATGCAGACGTTTTCGTACTTCAAGTCTGTCTACTTATGATTTTTCCACCCTTTACACTACACGTCCTAATAATCTTGTAAAAGAAAAACTTAGTGATTTGATTGAGTGGACATTTCATAGGGAAGACTCCCTCTATCTTGCATGTAATGTAAGAAATGCTTTTTCACTTCTCAAGAGCATAGAGATTATACTTTATGGTCATGTCAGAAAGTGTTCTACTTGACAACATTTACATAAGATTGGTACTATGTTATTTAGACAAGTTGTGGGTATTCTGATGGGTACTAATTGCGCACCCCTTGTGGTTGATCTGTTTTTGTATTGTTATGAGAGAGACTTCATGATGTCCCTTTCTGCTGAAAACCAATCTGAAATCATTGAAGCTTTTAGCTCGACTTCTAGATATTTTGATGGTTTATTAAATATTGGCAATACCTATTTCGATGGTTTGATTAGTCAAATTGACCCCCCCCCCACAAGAACTTCAGTTAAATAAAGCAAATTCTTCTGATACCGAGGCCTCTTTTTTGAATTTACATCTATCTATTGCAGATTGATTTTGATTTTGAGATTGTAAATTTCCCTTTTTTGGATGGTGATGTTCCTCGTGCGCCATCCTATGGCGTTTATATTTCGCAATCAATTCGATTTGCCAGAGTGTCTAGTCGTGTAACTGACTTCAACACTCGAAATAAAATGTTAACTGTTAAACCTCTTAATCAGGGTTATCGGTACCATAAACTACGCACAAAGCCTTTTCAAAATTTTATAGACGTCATTCTGATTTAATTTCAAAATTCAATTTTGGACTTAGATCTCTTCTGCAACAAGGTCTCTCGGAACCCGAATTTTATGGTCACTAAGTATAAATATTCAGAAAAATACATACCCGCAATGACTTCAGCACCCAATTTCGTAAAATTACTCTTCGTAACAATTTATTACGAGTATTCAAGTCAGTTACATGACTAGACACTCTGACAAATCGAATTAATTGCGAAGTATAAACGCGATTGGATGCCGCACGAGGTACATCACCACCCAAGAAAGGAAAAAAATACAATCTCAATATTAAAATCATCGCATTTATCATTAATGTTGCAAGAAACAAACCCATCTACAATAGACAGATGAAAATCCGAAAACGGGGCCTCGGTTTTAGAAGCATTTGCTTTATTTAACTGAAGTTCGTGTGTGTGGGGGGGGGGGGGTGGGGTGTGTGTAAATTTGACTGATCATCCATCGAAACCATCGAAAAAGGTGCTGTCAATATTTAATATATCATCCAATATCTAGAAGTCGAGCTAAAGGCTTCAATGATTTCAGATTGGTTTTCAGAACACTTTCTGACATGACCATAAAGTATAATCTCTATGTTCTTGAGAAGTGATTTCAGAGTATTTTTTTTTTCAACGGGAAGGGACATCATGAAGCCTCTTTCATAATATAACAAGAACATATTCGCCACGGAGGATGCGCAATTTGTACCCATCGGAATACCCACAACTTGTCTCAGTACCAAATCTTATGAAAATATGTCTAGTAGAAATGTCAGAGCCTCACAAACTTGCTGACATGACCATAAAATATATTTTTATCCTCTTCAGAAGTGAAGAAATAAAATTGTGAGGAAGTGTAGTGTAAAGGCGGAAAAATCATAAGTAGACGGACTTGAAGCATGAAAACGTCTATATTTCAATTTATTTAAAACTTCATTAGAATGTTTTATAGACAAAAACAGATTTCTCTATGATCTGACGCTGCCATCAAAACCATCGCTACTTCAGAAAATTATTAAGAGTAGTTCCGACATTCTATAAAAGTCAGAGGTTGTTAATTCAAGGCATTCGTAAAGTTGACAATGGGGCTAAAAAACCTGCAAACATAAGAAAGAGGACTAAAAAGCATTCACCCCTCCCCATCCCTACCCTTTAAACGGGTAAAAGAAACCCATCGGACGGTTAATTATTTTAAACAACCGTATTGAGTTGTCCCCTTCATAACATTCTCCTTACAGCAGTGTTCACCAATTACATGTAAGTCCTGTTTTTAGCAAGAAAACGTAGAAAAGGTAAAACACAGCAGAAAACTACAAACCAAAATCTGTTGTGGAGAACTCTAAAAAGGTAGAGCCTTTATTCCAGAAACAACTTGAAGTAGAAGTAAAACAAAGATCAGGAATTGATACAATTAACTTACTCCATCCATAAAAGACACCAAAGGGAAAGAAATACAAACATTAAGCGACCAGACCATAATGGAAACCTAAACAAAGGAAGGCCATATAATAAATAATAAAGGAAGGCTAAATAAACGTTATTGGTGATGAAATCACCCCCTTAGTTTAGTTTATACTAATTTATTCTAGTTCGATTGCGATGGAAGCTTCAAGCTTATTTAGTCGCTCTCGAACACTCATTCCGGATGTTTCCACGCGCGCGAGGGAGAGACAGTGACTTTTACACCACTGCTACCCATCTACACCTGGTTTGAGGTGAGGCAGTGTCATTACGTGTCTTGCCCAAGGACCTCGATACCGGGTGCCGGATTCTAACGCATAACCTCTCGATCATGAGTCGAACGCGTTAATCACTGCGCTTTCGAGGTTGACAATCACCTCTTCAAGTGAACCTTTAACCAGGAAGTCTCACAACACAAACTAATGAATGTATGAACTGTCAAGAACTAATGTGGCGAATAGAAAACCTTCAAAAAGAAAATAAAGACCTACATTTAAGGTTAAAAGACTTTACAGCACAACCAAAGCTTTTACGAGCAGAAAATGATAAATTTCTGAAGGAACATGGAGTTATTCAAAGAAAAAAGACTTCCGCACAAACTGTTGGAAACGAATTAAAGAAATCAAAGCAATGCCAAAAGCAAAAACAAACACTGAAAGCAAAACTTTCATAAGAAAAGTAGAAGTAAAACAAAGATCAGGAATCGATACAATTAACTTACTCCACCCATCAAAGACACCAAAGGGAAAGAAATACAAACATTAAGCGACCAGACCATAATGGAAACCTAAACAAAGGAAGGCCATAAGGACAGTTACTATCCCACAATATGGCCATATTGCCATCCAAAATTAAAAGACACAAGTGATACACACAGTAAGTAACAAACAACAACATAAATAAATCGCCACAGAAGAACCGCCTTGGAACGGTCAGTGGAAAGATTTCCACTGGGGGGCTTAAATCGATTTTACGTGGCCACAATCCTCGCCCTTACTTCCGTCGCGATTTAGACAAATAATTTGTTCAGTCCGCATGAAGGCCTCCTAACTCATCAGTGCAACATCTCCGTGAACACAAAAAATCACAGCACAGAGGTGAGATAACGGTGAGGACTCTAAAGCAAGAAACCACTGAAATGCTGGAGCAAAAGAAAACCAACAGTTAGACTCCGATGGGCCCAACCAGAGACAGAACATCAGGCACCAACCAACATTACCAAGAATTAGATCTCTCTAATTCTCAATAAGCCTTTACGTTGGAGCCGTCATAGAATCTGAGGCCTGACCCACCGGCGTGCAATTAAAGAGGGAAGCAAAGTTGCCAACCGTGATTGGGTTAACTACCATACATGCAGTCTGTCGTATAACATCCATGTTGTACCCAATCTTTTTATATCGAAGAATGATTTTACGAAATTGGGTGCTGAAGTCATTGTGGTTATATATTTTTCTGAATTTATATACTAAGTCACCATAAAATTCGGGTTCCGATAGACCTTGTTGCAGAAGAGATTTAAGTCCAATATTGAAATTTTGAAATTAAATCAGAATGGCGTCTATAAAATTTGAAAATGCTTTGCGTAGTTTATGGTACCGATAACCCTGATTAAGGAGTTTAGCCGTTAATAATTTATTACAAGTGTTGAAGTCAGTTACATGACTACACACTCTAGCAAATCGAATTAATTGCGAAATATAAACGCCATAGGATGGCGCACGAGGAACATCACCATCCAAAAAAGGAAAATTTACAATCTAAAAATCAAAGTCATCGCGTTTATCATAAATTTTGCACGAAACAAACCCATCTACAATAGATAGATGTAAATCCAAAAACGGGGCCTCGGTATCAGAAGAATTTGCTTTATTTAATTGAAGTTCTAGGGGTGGGGGGGGGGTAAATCTGACTGATCAAACCATCGAAATAATTATAACCATCGAAACCGCAAATAAGTATAACCACCAAAACCGCAAATACCCTTGTTTGTACAGCGAAAAACAAAATAAAACAAAAACACTAGAAAGAGTCTTCAAAGTGTTGTCAGTATTGATTGTCCAAATTGGCGCAAACAACAGGCACATCAAGCATGACAGAAGAGAAAGTTGAAGCCCAAGTTTATAGCCTGGAGGATACATTCCCTAAAGAAATGTCTGGATTTTAACATCAGCTTGGAGAAACAATGCTGATTACAAAAAAGCATCATGCCTCCCGATCAAATTAAGACACGGCAGTCTCCAAGAAATAAGATACTGAACACACAGGAAAAAGCAAAAGGACCATGATGGTCCTATATTGCGCATCTGAGGTATCATATGTGAAGCTTTACACAAAATGTACTACAGTTAAACTGCTACTGATGGTCACTTCTGATGAGTAGTCAGCTTCTGCGAATCACCATTATTGTTCCTCTGCTCCCATCCTCAGGTATTTTGCTGCATAGTTTACCTCTGATAACCGGTCACACCATTCTCCAGCCTGGAGGCATATCATATTAATTCATGATTGTGTGGTCACATTCTCTCTGTTAAACAGTAAAAATGACAGAGGTTCGGAAATTCAGTCGACAAAGAAATCAAAAGTAGGAAAGCTAAAATTCATGAAAATCGTGTCTCACATAAAAACAAATAAACCATAAACAAGGTTTATAATGCAGTTCGACCCAGTGACCAAGTGTTGGATCTGGCAAGACTCATATTCAAGATACCATCACGACAAACATTCATGAATAGTTTCATGAAGATTTAAGCGATGGTCTCTAGAGGGTGAAGTAAGTTTTGAACCTATTTTACCTAGTAATTTATGTTTTATCCAACTTGACCCATATTTGAAGTTGAATGATTAATTGATTAAGGTTTAACGACTCGGAAGCTCTTCTGGGTCATTTTATGTCGTCTCCCAGACAGAGGGAGCAAAAGATATAAAATATAGTAGAAGAAATTATAGTGAGGGACAGGTGAGAGGAAAATGAATTGAAGTGTAGAAACCGAAGAAATAACAAGACTCCCACTCTACACCTACCTGCTGCAAGGATAGCAGCCCTTGCCAAACTAAGCGAATATCAGTTGACGCCCCAGTGACGCAAGATACACGTCATCCTTGCCTCAAATGTTCTTGCATAGTTTCATGAAGTTTGAAGCCAACCTGTGGTCACTAGAGCGTGAGAAAGGTTAATCTGATCTAGTGATCTAGTTTTTATTTGATATGATCTATATTTGAACTTGATCAAGGAGTATTCAAGACAACTATTCTTGTACAGTTTCGTGAAGGTTGAAGCAAATCTATGACTTCTTAGTTAGACGGTGAAAAAAGCTTCAAACATTTACTAGTGACCTAGTGTTTTTACCCGGACTGAACAAATTAATTGTCTAAATCGCGAAGTAAAGGCGAGGATTGCGGCCGCGTAAAATCAATTTAAGCCCCCCCCCCCCCCCCCCACAATGAAATAATTTTCACTGACCGTTCCTAAATAGAAGTTGAGGCAATGATCAGGAATCGATTCAATCAACCCACATCTCCCATCAGAGACACCAAAGGGAAAGAAACACAAACATGAAGCAACAGACCTAATGGAAACATCAATAGCCGAAAGCCAAAAGGACAGTTACTTTCCGACAAAATGGGCAATAGGCTATCCAAAATAAAATAATATAAGCGACACAAACACCCAAAGACAAACCATAACAAAAAAAATACCGCGACAGAAGAACCGCCTTGGAACGGTCAGTGGAAACAAACTCCACTGGGGGGGGGGGGGGGTATGAAATCGTTTTTCCGTGGCCACAATCCTAGCCCTTACTTCCGTCGCGATTTAGACAAATAATTTGTTCAGTCCGCATGAAGGCCTCCTAACTCATCAGTGCAACATCTCCGTGAACACAAATAATCCAACAACCACAGAGATGAGGCTGTTCATCTATCGTGGCTTATGTTTGTGATATTTCGCCTTTGAATGAGTGTATCGCTTATATCTTTTATTTTGGATAGCCCATTGGCCATTTGGTGGGAAAGTAACTGTCCTTTTGGCTTTCCGCTATTGCTTTTCCATTAGGGTATAGATATTTTGTGTTTGTCTTTCTGTCACAGTGGTGTCTCTGATTGGAGGTGTGTCGATTCCTGATCATGATAAATATTCTGCTAAAGTTTCATGAAGATGGAAGAAAAACTGTGGCCTACATAGGGAGAACATTTTATGCAACTTGGCCAAGTATCCTATTTTGTTATTCGACATGACCTGGCGGTATATTCGAACCTGACCAAGACAAACATTCTATCGAAGTTTCATGAAGACTGAAGCAAACCTGTGGTCTCGTATGGGCGGAGTGTTGACAACGGACGAAGCATGCACGATGGACACAAGGTGATAACATTGGCTGATCTTGAGCACTTCATTCTATGTAAGCTAACAACAGAAAGGTTTTGTTAAGACCAATTGAGAAGGTCATCAACAAATGACAAGGTCAAAAAAGACATTTTCAGTAACGAATGGGACAACACGTGTTTTTTCTCTTAGAGAAAAATGACCAAACATCATACTTTAATAGATGTTTATTTCTGGCTACTGGCAGCATCTTTCTGCGCTAATGACTATGTTGACAACAGGCGGCATTACTAGCTTTACCGTCAGTTCCGTTCGAAACGATTGATATTTAAATACATAAATTCCAGCTAGAAAAAAAAAAGATGTAATTTGATTAACATTTGATGCAGATTTTTATTTTCACCTCGGTGTTTCCTAATTAATTGACTTCTTAAATTACATAACCTTGCGATTGCGTAACGTAGCATCATTTTATTGGTCTATCCGTTGTATTTTATGGTCAAAGTCATATGAAACGTGGAAATGTGACTTACCCGACTTTTATGTAGTATAAGTTGGGAATGTGGCGGCAATTTTTCTAAGAGAAAAAAAACAGCATGACATATCTCTATGCCTATTTGGCCGACCTTGCCAGTTTTCTAACTCATCCAAGCTTTTATTTCCAAACTATTTATATTGGCAGGAAATTTGATGCTGTCGACAAAGTAAAAAGCAGACATTTTCAGCAAGCAGGGGGACATAACACAATGATAGATAGGCCGACATCACCACTTTTCGAACTCATCCGATCTTTCATCCCGAACCAAATTATATGTTAGTGATAGACGATCCGACCGAAACTAAAGGATTTATGGTGATGACAACGTTCAAAATCGGCTTTTTCAACAAAGAAGGGCAAAAGCGTCTATAAGTAATATGCCAAAATTGTAAGGTTTCGAAATCATTCGAGATTTTATCCCTAACTTACTTATATGGAAGTGTTGGGAAAATATTGTATAAATAAAAATAAATAAATAAATAAAATCAATTCCAAAACTGAAGGACTTATAGTGATGATAACGTCAAAATAGGCAGTTTCAGCAATCAAAATGACGTAACTTTATGATAGACTGGCCCACATTGTGAGTTTCCAAATTCATCCAAGCAGTTGTCCACAACCTACTTACGTGTTAGTTTCAGGAGGATCCGATTAAACTAAATGACTTATGGTGATGACAGTGTACAAAATGGGCATTTTGCAGAGAATGGAGTATAGCTTTACGAAACATAAACCGGAATCAAACGTTTTCGAACTCATCTGAGCTTATACCGCTGATTTACATAAACGTAAGTTTCAAGAAGATCCGATAAGAACTGAAAGGGCTACGGTGATGACAATTTCAAAATAGGCATATACAACAATCAAAGGGACATTACTCTTATGGCAGTTATTTCGACCTTATCCGTTTTTGAACTCATCCGAGCTTTTATCCCTAACCTACATAGTTTCATGAAGATCCGATCAAAACTAAAGTGGTCACGGTGATTAAAATGTCAAAATAGGCATTTGCAGCAATCAAAGGGACGTAATACTATTACAGATAACCCGAATTTACTAGTTTTCAAAACATTCGAGGTTTTATACATCACTTGGCTGCATGATGCTTCCACGCAGAGCTGAGACCGACCCGCACACAAGCACTGGTAAACCTCTTATAGGATGTAAATAGATGTGGAGGCAATGATCAGGAATCGATACAATTAACCCACAGCTCCCATCAGAGACCCCAAAGGGAAAGAAACACAAACATGAAACAACAGTCCCTAATGGAAACATCAATAGCGGAAGCCAAAAAGACAGTTACTTTCCCACAAAATGGCCAATAGGCTATCCAAAATAAAATAATATCAGCGATACAAACATCCAAAGACAAACTATAACAAAAATAAACCGCGACAGAAGAACCGCCTTGGAACGGTCAGCGGAAACGAATTCCACTGTGGGGCTTAAATCGATTTTACGTGGCCACAATCCTCGCCCTTACTTCCGTAGCGATTAAGACAATTAATTTGTCCATATGAAGGCCTCCTCACTCATCAGTGCAACATCTCTGTGGACACAAAAATCAAACAACCACAGAAACAAAACAACGATGAGGACTCGACAGAAAGAAACCAATGAAATGCTGGAGCAAATGAAAACCAACAGATAGACTCCGACAGTTTGCCTGCCCAGGCAAAGCGGTGTGAGTCGGACCGTCCATGCCAGTGGTTTCATTGGGCGGCAGCGCTTGAGATGTCATTTCGTCTCAGTGTCGGGTTAAAGTGGAAGCAACGTATCCAAAATGACCTATACAGTGTTGACGGGGCGATAAACCTAAAATCAAACAAACAAACATTATTATGATTATATCCATGACTTACTTAAATGTAAGTTTCAAGAAGTTCCTCTAAAAACTGAAGGGGATGCGGTGATGACAAGGTAAAAAATTTGCATTTTCTGCAATCAAAAGGACGTTACTTGATGATAGATATGCTGACCATACCATTTTTTAACTCATTCGAGCTTTTAACCCTGACTTAAATATAAGTTTCAAGAAGATCCGACCTTATATGTTATCAAACACATTGAATGTTTAATCCCTGACTTAATTACATGTAAGTTTCTAGAAGATCATATAAAACATGAAGGCGCTACGGTGATGACATTTAAAAACAGAAATTTTCTGCAATCAAAGGTATGCAATTCTGTCACAGATACGCCGACCTCACCAGTTTTCAAACTCACCCAAGTTTGTATCTCAGACTAACTTATATGTAAGTTTCAAGGGAGTAAGAAGTAAGGCCACGTAAAATCGATCAATCCCCCACTGGAATTCGTTTAACTGACGAATAATTAATATAATTAATTGTATCGATACCTGAGCATTGCCTTGTTTCAAGAAGATCCGAGGCTATGGTGGTGATATTCTCTAAAATAGGCATTTCCACATTCAAAGCGACGTTATTCTATGATAGATAGGCCGACCTCACCAGTTGCAGAAACCATCCCAACTTTTATCCTTGACTTATTTATATGTAAGTTTCAAGAAGATCCGATAAAAACTGAAGGGACTACGGTGATGAAAAGTTCAACAAGATGTGTTCGTGAAACACTGATGCCCCCGGACAGTGCATGTTAATGTTTTTAAAAAATTTGAAAAAATAGGTCAAAGGTCAAGTTCAAGGTCACGAGATCAAAAATTATGGTACCACTGGAAAGGTCTTGTGATAAGGTATACACATGTGAAAAATGAAAGCTCTATCTATTACCATTCAAAGGTTATGCCCAATGTTAAGGTTTTTGTAGACAGACAAACAGACAAACGGACAAACAGACAGACAGACCAAAAACTATATGCCCCCGAATCTCTTAGATTCCGGGGGCATAAAAATAGGCATTTTCTGCAATCAAGGGGAGACAAAGCTATGATAGATAGGCCGACCTCATCAGTTTCCGGACACTTCCGAGCTTTAACCACCAGCCTTCTTATATGCAAACATTTAAAAGATCCGATCAAAACTGAAGGCGCTTCGGTGATGACGAGTATTTCCCACGATAAGTTTATGGGACCTTGCGGTTGCCATAGCAACCAATGTTTTCAATCGAAATCGATTTCGATAAAAAGCTTACGCCAATAATCCTCCACCTGAGGCATGCGACAGGCGCGGTATGGTTGAGATCAGACCCCAGGTTACAGGGATATAACTGGTGAAAAGTGCTGACGGACAGAGGACGGACGGACAGACGGACGATCTACCATACTTTTAAAGCACACATGGAGCCTTCGGCCCAGGTGAGCTAATAAGTAACGCTTAGACAAGTATTGGACCACAACAGTGACCTGATCAAAACCACGGTGTTTTATTAGTAGCACTCATAGCTTAAAGAAAATATCTGACACCATTAATGTTCAGGTCAAAATAAAACGTGATTCAGGAGGAAGACTGCAGGACATACACAACACCATCATAGCCATGGCAGAAGAAGAGGATGGGTACTAATGCAATTCCAATGCATTTATCATGCATGCTTGTGCAAATAATCCATCTGATGGTGAATCAGTGGACACTGTAGTCAGTCACTGTAAACAATTAACTGAGCCAATAAATCATATAGAATAAAACAGTGAAATAATAATATCTTCAATTTTGCCAAGAAAAAAACAACAACAAGATAGCCATGATGGTCCTATATCGCTCACCTGCGCTAGCAGATAAGAAGTGTCAGGAAGTTCCAATGTTTACCGAAGGATTTATGCCGATGACAAGGTCACAAACAGGTATTTTCAGCATTCAAGGGGACGTAACTCTATGAGAGATCGGCAGACATCACCGGTTATCAAACTCATCCGAACTTTCAATCCCAACCTACCTATATGCTAGTTTCAAGACGATTAGATCAAAACTAGAGGACTTATGGTGATGACAAGGTACAAATAGGCATTTGCAGTAAATAAGGGGACATAACTCTTGGAGTAATGTGCCAACAATGTTAGTTTGCAAACACATTCCAGCTTTTATCTCTAACTTACTTATATGTACGTTCTAGGAAGTTGTGTTCAAAACATAGGGACTTTTGATGATGACCTTGTCAACAAAACCTGCTTCTTATGGTGGTCTATATATATCAGTGAATGTATCCGATCAGTGAATTAGTAATGGAATAAGTGCACAAAAACATTTAATGGGAATTGTTAACGGCCATAACTCCGTTAAATGCAAACATATTTTGCCAATCAACAATCCCAAACCACTCACACCCAGTAATAATGTGTATTCAAAATTTGAAGAAAATCCCTGAAACACTGTTCCAGTTATTGATCGCAAACGCCAAAAAATCCCTAATTTTGAACTTAAAAGGGCCGTAAGTCTGTCAAACGTTAACGGATTTTGCCCGTTCACAATCCCATACCAGTCATTCCCCGTATAAGCATGCAAGCAAAATTAGAAAAAATGTTTTGTTTGTTAGTTTGTTTGATTGAGGTGTTACGTCCCGATCAACACTGTATAGGTCATTCTGGAGACGTTGCTTCCAATTTTGTGGGACTTTTACCCGATATTGAGATGAAATGGCACCTCAAGCCCTGTCTCCCAATGAAACCAATAGGTTTTATAAGCAGGGGCAGTCGGACTCGCACCGTTTTGCCTGGGCAGGCTTAGATCCTCTAAGCGGTTTACCAGTACTCGTGTGAGGTCGGTTTATCTCTGCATGGAAGCATCATGCAGCCCATCTATTTCTTCAAGCCCCGATGGGCGGGGACCGCAAAAAATCTGTGAAAGACTAGTCAAGTTATCGATCGGAAAAGGTGCGGACGGACGTACCGACGGACGGACGGACGGATGAACAGGCACTCAAAGGTATATCATAATACCCCACCACTATCGTTTGTTGGGGTATAAAAATGGGCATTTTCAGCAATCAAAGGGACATAACTATGATAGATAGGCCGACCTCACCAGTTTTTAAACTCATCCTAGCTTTTATACCTAACTTACTTACATGTAAGTTTCAAGAAGATCCGATCAAAACTGAAGAGGCTACGGTGATGACAATTTAAAAAAAAAAAACTCTATGATAAATAAGCCAAACTTGCCGGTTTTTGAACTCATACAAGCTTCAATCCCTGACTTGTTTATATGTACGTTTCAAGAAGATCCGATAAAAACTGAAGGGGTACGGTGATGACAAGGTCAAAAAAGCATTTTAAGCAAAGTAGGGGGCATAACTCGCTAGTTTTTTTTAACTCTTTCGAGCTTTAATCCCTGACTTACTTGTTTGTAATTTTCAAGAAGACGTGTTGAAAACTGAAGGAATTAAGTTGATGACAAGGTAAATAATAGACATTTTCTGCAACCAAAGGGACGTAACTCTATGATAAATAGGATAACCTCATGAGATTTCGAACTCACCCAAGCTTTTATAATTGACTTTCTTACAAGCAAGTTTCTAGAAGATCTAATAAAAACTGAAGGGGCTATGTGAGGACAATCGATCAACATCACTATTTTTTAACTCTTGCGAGCTTTTATCCCTGACTTACTTGTTTGTAAGTTTCAAGGCGGTCCAGTCAAAATTGAAGGGTCTACGGTGATGACAAGGTAAAAAATAAGCATTTTCAACAAATTAGGGGACATTACTCCGTAAGTAATCGACCAATATCTCTAGGTTTCGAACTCATCCGAGCTTTTATCCCTGACCTATTTGTTTGTAAGTTTTAAAAAGATCCGATCAAAACTAAAGGGGCTACTGTGATTACAAGGTCAAAAATAAGCATTTGCAGCAAAGTAGGGGACATAACTCCGTGAATAATCGACCAACATCGCTAGTTTTCGAACTCATTCAAGCCTTTATCCCTGACTTACGTGTTTGAAAGTTTCAAGAAGATCCGATCAAAGCTGAAGGGGCTACGATGATGACAAGGTCAAAAATAAGAATTTTCAGGAAAGTATGGGATATAATTCCGTGTGTCATCGACCGACATCGCTAGTTTTCGAACTTGTCCGAGCTTGTTACCTTGACGTACTTGTATGTAAGTTTTATGATGATCCGATCAAAACTTAAGAGGCTTCAGTGATGGAAAGGTCAAACATAGGCATTTTCCGCAAGCAAGGGGGCGTAACCCTATGATTAACGGGCCGACTTTGCCGGTGTTCGAATTCATATAAGTTTTAGAAAGATCCGATCAAAACTGAAGGCGCTATGGTGATGACAAGCATTTTCTCATTGTAAGTATATGGGTCTATGTGGTTGCAATAGCAACCAAAGTTTTTGTTCGATTTCGAAAAAAAAGCTTTTGTGATCAATGCCTCCCCAGAGGAATGCTACAGATGAGAAATGGTTGAGATTAGTCTGCTGGTTGCAGAAATATAACTGGTCAAATGTGTGGACGGACGGACGACGGACGACCCACTACACTAAAAGCTTCCCTGGCGCCTTCTGCCCAGGTGAGCTAAAATGACTTATCGGTAAACCAGGTTTTTTCACATTGAAACAATTATGCGAGTCACAGTCATACCACTTTCTAGACAACACGGAGAACCTCTCTTCTAAAGATATCACTGATGGTTCAATAAATTCACCCCAATGCAAAAGATGGGCGGATCTTAGGGGAGACAATCTTAGCCAGACTTTGTGATGTGCTCAAATTGTTAGCATACCCTGCTCAAACGGTCAGTTAATAACACCAAAACTGGCCATTAGGGAGGAGATAAGCAACACCATTACTACAAACAACGAGAGGCCCAAGTGGGCCGGAATCGCTCACTTAGACGAGGCTTTTCATATATTACATTGTTCCATTTTTTTCTATCAGATCACATTGCAATTAGCAATTCTGAAGCTGCATGTTATCCTGATCTTTTGTTTGTTAAGTTTCGGAACAGCTTAGTCTGATTTATGAATCAGGAAGAGATGATGTTGGTACAGAGTGGACATGTATCGTTTGGCACGCAATAGCTATCATTTGCAACTGCCTTTGGCATGTTCTGTTCAAACAAGAGGGTCCAATGGCCCTATATCTACACACAGGTGTACCAGAAAATCCTTAGTGTACGGACCACTTGACATTGCCACATACTAAATATCTAAGTTCTGGGCCTCGGAGAAGAAGATTTTTTTCAGTATTAGTCCATAGGAGGTAATGAGCCCTGGGGCTTGGCCAATTTTGATCCAAAGGGCGTGGTTGGCAGGATTTATGTAGGCGACCATTTTATGTTGCTATATACTAAATATCTAAGGTCTGTACTTCATGGTTTAAGAAAAGATGTTTGAAGCTCTTTTTCCATTATAAGGTTTTTTGGAGTTAAGGGGCCACAGGATTTGATCAATTTGGACCCCAGGGGCATGAATGGCAGAATCCATGTAGGCGACCACCCAGCATTGCTACATGTTAAATACCTAAGCTCTGGGCCTTATGGTTTTAGAGAAGAAGATGTTTGAAGTTTTTTTTTTTCATTTTAAGATTTTTTTATCATTTTAAGTCTATGATAGCTAATGGGCTCATGGGCCTGGTCAATTTTGTCCCAAGGGGCATGGTTGGCAATATTTCTTAAGATGATCACTTCATGTTGCTACATAATAAATATCTAAGCTCTGGGACTTATTGTTTCAGAGGAGAAGAAGTTTGAAGTTTTGTTTTTCCATTATAAGACTATGGAAGCTAATGCACCCATCGGTGTGGCCACTTTTCACCCAAGCGGCATAGTTGGCAGGATATATATATAGGTGACCACTTGACGTTGCTGCATGCTATATATTTAAGCTCTGGGCCCTGTGGTTTCAGAGATGAAGAATTTTGAAATGTTTCCAATTGTAAGTCTATGGGAGCTAAAGAGCCCTAGTGTGTGGCCAACTTGGATCCAGGGGCATAACTGACTGAATTTATGTAGGTTGCCGCTTGATGCTGCTACATACTAAATATCTAAGATTTGTGATTTATGGTTCCAGAGAAAAAGATTTTTTATTTTTTTTTTTCATTATAAGTCTATGGGTGAGCTCGGGTGTGGCCAATCTTGACTCCAGGGGTAGGCATGATTTATGTAAGTGACTAGTTTATGTTGCTAGATACTAAATATCTAAGTTCTGTGCCTCATAGTATCAGAGAAGAAGATTGTTTAAGCTTTTTTCCATTATGAGTCTAAGAGACCCAAGGCGTGGCCAATTTGGACCTCAGGAGCATGATTGGCAGGGTTTATGCAGGGGATCACTAGTCGTTGCTACTTGCTAAATATCTAAACTCTTGGCCCAGGTTTCAGAGAAGAAGATTTTTGAAGTTTTTTCCCTTATAAGTCTATGGGAACTGATGAGCCCCGGGGTGTGGCGTGGCCAATTTTGGCCCCAGGATTATGGTTAGCAGGATTTATGTAGGTGACTATTTTATGTTGCTACATACTAAATATCTAAGCACTGTGCTTCATGACTTCATAGAAGAAGATTTTCGAAGCTTCTTTTTCCATTATAAGTCTATGGGAGCTATGGGGCCCCAGGGTGTGGCCAATTTGCACCCCAGGGGCATGATTGGCAGGATTTGGGTAGGGTAGGTGACCACTAGCTAAATATCTAACCTCTTGGCCCTGTAACTTCAGAGAAGAAGATTTTTAAATTTTTCCCCATTGTAAATATGTTCTATAAAAGGGTTATCCTTTGGAAGTCTATAGGAGCTATATGTTGCCATGGCAAACAGGATTCCAATCCGATCAGCCCGAAATCCTTATGCAGCCTTTCCCCCTACCTGATGATGCTTTTCAGGATATTTGATCAAGATTAGTCATGGGGTATTAGAGATATACATAATTGTTTACGCACGCACGCACACATGCACGGACGCACGACGGACAAAATGTGACCACAAAAGCTCACCTTCGTGACAGGTGAGGTAAAAAGTAAACCAAGTCAACTAATCATGTGAATACAACTGTAAACACAAACAAAGCTATGGTGTACATGGTCGCTTGCAAAGCCACAATACCGAATCTTCTTGTGGACTCGGCGAATTTTACATATACTGAAAACACCTGATCTGCCCCTCCCTGTAAACCTTATATGCAATTACTTTGTTTGTTTTGTTTGATTCGAGGTTTAATGCCTCTGTCAACACTATTTATGTTATTTTTGAGATACCGCTTCCAATTTTATGGGACTTCTACCCGACATTGAGATGAAATGACATCTCAAACCCTGCCGCCAAATGAAACCAATAATGTTTATGTATGGACGGGCCGACTCGCACCACTTTGCCTGGGCAGGCTTAGACCTCTAAGCGGTTTACCAGTACTCGTGTGCGGTCAGTTTCAGCTCTGCATGGTGGCATCGTGCTGCCCAATCTATTTCTCCAAGGCCCGACGGGCGGCGGCAATATATGCAATTACTACACAGGTGCTTTGAAGATATTTCAAGATGGCTGCCAATCTCCATCTCCACGTCACACAGATGCAACCCATCAAGTTTCAGTTCAATTCGAGCTTTGGTTTGGGTGGAGATGTCATTTGAAGAAATTCAAGATAGCCAACATAGCTGCGATCTTGGATATCTAAAGGGAACGATTTAAGCAAATCTGAACCCCCATGTCAATCACATGCCTCCCATCAAGTTTCAGCTCAATTCAACCTTTGATTCGGGAGGAAATGCCGTTTGAAGAATTTCAAGGTATGGCGGCCTTCTTAAATATCTGAACGGAACAAATTTAGCAGACCTGAATCTCCATGTCACCATTATGCCTCCTGTCAAGTTTCAGCTCAATTCGACCTTTTGGTTCGGGAGGATATGTCGTTTGATGTATTTCACAATGGCCGCCATGGCGGCCATCTGGGAAATCTGAACGGAACCAGTTTAGCAAAACTGAATCTCCATCTCATCCCGATGCCCCCTATCAGCTCAATTCAATCTTTGGTTCAGGAGGAGATGTCGATTGAAAAATTGCAAGATGGCCGCCATGGAGGCTATCTTGAATATCGGAATGGAACGTTTCTAGAAAATCTGAATTGCCATGTCACAAGGATGCCTCCCATCGATTTTGAGCTTTATTTGACCCTTGGTTCGGGAAAATGTCGTTTGCAGAATTTCAAGATGGCCGCCATATCACAAGGATGCCTCCCATCGATTTTGAGCTCTTTTTGACCCTTGGTTCGGGAAAATGTCGTTTGAAGAATTTCAAGATGGCCGCCATCATGCCGGCCATCTTGGAGATCCGAACGCAACTTTTTAGCAAATCTGAATCTCCATGTCACCTGGATGCCTCACACCAGGTATATCAGCTTAAGCTGACAACCGGTTCGGGAGATGTCGAAATGTGAAAAGGTAACGACGGACGGACGACAGAAGACGGACAAAAGGCTATGGTATTAGCTTACCTGGAGCTTGACCTGGAGCAAGCTCCAGGTGAGCTAACAACAGAATAAAAAACGGCAACACCAACAGGAACAGCCACAGCAACATCAGAAACAACAATACAACAGGAACAACAACAGATAGAGCGAGCAGTCGATGGCAAGCCATCGCAAATCCCCACGCGTTTGCCACATAGCAGACGTGACCTTTTGACCCCTTGAGATGACCCATTTGGGCGGAGCCAACTACAAAGTCCCTCTTGTACGTCTTCATCATGTAAGGAAGTCATGTAGCAAATATGGTTGCATTCCGGCCAGTCGTTAAGGAGGAGATAGCGTAGTGGACAGACAGATGGACAGACGGACAGAGGCGTTCACAATATCCCCCAACGCTTTCTTTAAAAGCGTGGGGATAATAAAAATCCATCAAAAATGTAGTCATAGAGCGATGACAAATGTTTTTTAAAAAAATAGCCACAGTGACCTTGACCATGAGGTCATGACCTTGAAAGTCAACTCACTCGAGATATTGTCATACGGAACATTTGTGTGAAGTTATATTGAAATCAATCAAAGAATGTAGGCGCTAGAGCGATGACAAAGTTTTTTCTAAAAAAAGGCACAGTGACCTTGACCTTGAGGGTCGAACTCTCTCAAGATATTGTCATTAGGAACATTTGTGTGAAGTTATATTGAAATCGGACAAGAAATGTAGGCGCTAGTGCGATGACAAAGTTTTTTCTAAAAATAGCCACAGTGACCTTGACCTTCAAAGTCGAACTCGCTCAAGCTATTGTCATAAGGAACATTTGTGTGAAGTTATATTGAAATTGGAAAGAAATGTAGGCGCTAGAGCGATGAAAAAGCTTTTCTAAAAATAGCCACAGTGACCTTGACCTTGAAAGTCAAACACACTCGAGATATTGTCAAAAGGAACATTTGTGTGAAATTATATTGAAATTGGTCAAGAAATGTAGGCGCTAGAGCGATTACAAAGTTTTCCTAAAAATAGCCACAGTGACCTTGACATTGAAGTCAAACACACTCGAGATATTGTCAAAAGGAACATTTGTGTGAAGTTATATTGAAATCGGACAAAAAATGTAGGCGCTAAAGCGACGAGAAAGCTTTTCTAAAAATAGCCAGCGTGACCTTGACCTTGAAAGTAGACCTCGCTCAAGCTATTGTCATAAGGAACATTTGTGGGAAAGTGTACTGAAATTAGTCAAGAAATGTAGGCGCTAGAGCGATTACAAAGTATTTCTTAAAATAGCCACAGTGACCTTGACCTTGAAAGTCGAACACACTCGAGATATTGTCAAAAGGAACATTTGTATAAAAATTATATTGAAATTGGTCAAGAAATTTAGGTGCTAGAGCGATTACAAAGCTTTTCTAAAATAGCGACAGTGACCTTGATCTTAAGACCATGACCTTGCTAGAGATATTTTCATAAGGAACATTTGTGGGAAGTTATATTAAAATCGGTGGACAAATATAAGCGCTAGAGCGATGACAAAGTGTTTCAAAAAATAGCCACAGTGACCTTGACCTTGAGGCCACGACCTTGAAAGTCGAACTCAATTGATATATTGTCATAAGGAACATTTGTGTGAAGTTATATTGAAATCGGTGTAGAAATGTAGGCGCTAGGGCGATAGTTTGACTTTTATAGCAGACGTGACCTTTTGACCCCTTGAGATGAAGCATCAAGTACCAACCAACATTACATAAAATTACATTTTAATTTTAAGAAAGCCTTAACGCTGAAACCGTCAAGGAATCTGTTGTCTGACACACCGGCGTGCAATAAAGGAAGAAACCAAAGTTATCAACCTTGATTGGGTAAACTACCATGCTTGCAGTCTGTTGTATAACATTTATGTTGTACCCAATCTTTTATATCGAAGATTGATTTTACAAAATTGGGTACTAAAGTCATTGCACGTATATCTTTTTCTGAATTTATATACTAAGTCACCATAACATTCGGGCTCCGATAGACCTTGTTGCAGAAGAGATGTGAGTCCAACAATGAATTTTGAAAATTAAATCGGAATGATGTCTATAAAATTTAGAAAAGGCTTGTGTATCACTTGTGTATTTTTATTTTGGATGGCCATATGACCATTTTGTGGGAAAGTAACTGTCCTTATGGCCTTCCTTTGTTTAGGTTTCCATTATGGTCGGGTCGCTTAATGTTTGTGTTTCTTTCGCTTTGGTGTCTTTGATGGGTTGAGTAAGTTAATTGTATCGATTCCTGATCTTTGTTTTACTACTACTTTGCGTAGTTTGATACCGATAACCCTGATTAAGAAGTATAGCAATTAACAATTTATTACGAGTGCTGAAGTCAGTTACATAACTAGACACTCTGGCTAATCGTATTAATTGCAAAATATAAACGCCATAGGATGCTGGACGAGGAACATCACCTTCCAGGAAATGAAACTTTTACAGTCTCAAAATCAAAATCATCGCGTTTATCATAACTTGTGCAGGAAACCAACCAGGTGTAAATTTATGAAAAGCCTTCTACTTAGTAAATTACGATCTTTTGCTTTAACAACTGACAGACACAAATTGAGCTATAGTACACAATTATGGTTTCAATCTTTCTTGGCGAACAGATTCCAACACTAAAAAGGTTCGCCCCAAACAGATAACAGTTTGGGTACCACAAGGATATTTCTTCTGCCCTTGCTCTTCCGTGATTACACCAATGATTTGCCACTCTCAATCAAGTCATGTTTTCTAGATAGGTTTGTAGATGATGCAAAACTTTCTTCCTCCATATTGAATCTAAAAACAGTTTGAATAATGACCTGGAAAACTTCCAGAGTTAGTGTGAAAGAAATAAAATGGTTACAATGTCCCCAAACCTAAGGCAATGTTTGGTGCTACTAGATATACAGGAATCAAGATACAAGAAAACTGTCCAGATCTGTTTCTTTCTAATGAGGTTGTCTGAGAAAGAGAAGAGAATAAAGAAAATAAAAAACGATAAATTAGCCAGCACACGACAAATCCTACAATAAGACATGTGCACCCAGCGAAGACTCAGATCAGCCTGCGCATCCGCGCAGTCTGATTAGAGTCTTTCTTGTGCGCTCTTAGTATAGCTAAGGGCCCAGTGCTCCTTCGTGCAACAAGAGAAGTCCCTGGTTAGACTCTATGGGTGTGCAGGCCGATCTAATTCTTCGCTGGTGTAGGAATATAAGGATCTTATATGGGTGTGAGGGGTGGATGGAAAAATCCGTCCCGAGGGTCACTGTCCGGCATCACGAGGCTTGCCGAGTGATGCCGGACAGTGATTCCGAGGAACGGATTTTTCCATCCACCCCTCACACCCATATAGGATTCTTTTTCTTGCATACCTTCAATTTCTTAGCGCGGATTTTTAAAGCTGCAGTCACTTCGGTTACCAACGTCAGCCATATTGTGTTGACACTGCAAGAATGTTTAGTGACGTCACGTAACATGCTGTGATGTCAGCCTTAACGCCGGCGCATACGAGGTCGTAATCAACCAGTGCATTTATCAAACACGCGATTATATTCGATTTTGGGTCGGAACACAAGGGTCAGAACATGAATTTCTATCCCAAGGTAAAATCCCGGAATTCCTTGTCTGGCATGCAAAAAAAAGCTGTACCCCCGCTAAAATAAAAAGCTAAGGAATGTACATGTCCAATTTTAAAGGTTGAAGGGTCCACTTAAGAAACCCAGGGGTGAAAAACTTAAATCTAACTTTCTGGGATTTACTCTGCCTTCACTAAGGCTGGCACGATTAATCGGATAATCGATTAATCAATCAATAAATTCCACAAAAATGAGTAGCATTACTGATTTGCTTGTAATCGATTATTTGATTAGAACAATTTATTACCCAAAGTTGTGCCTGAACTAGCTGGATGAATAACAGTGCAGACTCTGATGAGTCAGACTGGAAGCCAATCATGTACAACTATGACCAAATCCTCAGTGATTACTAATCGATTATCGATCACAAAGGCAGGACAAATAATCCATTATCTTTTCACCTCCGATTAGCCGCTGTATCTTGACACGTCTATGTTTGAAAATATTGGTTCTTAAATCAAAACCGCCAATTGCAGAGACGATTCGTTATGAACCGTCTAGTCTGGATTTACGCTTTGCAAAGGTGACTGTAAACATTTGTCAATCGTTTACCTGAACTTATTGCTGGAATGGCTATACTTCTCATTCTTTGCTCCTCTGCTGCAAGCAAAGCATTCAGAACTGCTGTGCGTAGGTCATTTTTACATTTTTTTACATCGTCTTCCATGCTAGCTGTGTAATTACTCCACATAGGACCAACAGCATGAATCACACATTTGTAATTCAACTTGCCGGCGCTCGAGACATAAACTTCTCCTGCTTTCAGCTTTCCATTACGCTTTATGAAATCTGTGCACTCTTTATCTAGCTGAGATCCTGCAGCTTTAGAAATTACATGAGCTACACCACCACCATGTTCCAAATGCTCGTTGGCTGCATTAACGATGCAATCCACTTCCAGCTTGAGAATGTCACCTTCATATACCAGAACATCAATGTCTTCTTTGGTATAATATCTCTGGTGGATACACTATAACGATTCAAACAAATGGTGAGAATAAAACGTCATTGGCGTAGGATCATGTTATTAAGTCAGTGTAATAAACAGCCCACTAAACCTCACTTTATACAGAGAAAACTGGGGTTTACAGGGGTATGCATTATCTTCTGTATTTTTACCTAAAGTTAAAGGCTGTGAATACTCGTAACAAGAGGTCCAAGATGGCCCTGTATCGCTCACCTGTGGACCAGAAAGTCATTTGCGATATTTAGAAGAAAATAAAAAAAGAAAAAAAGAAACTGTGAAGACAGTCAAGACTTGTTTTTTAACCAGACTGATATAAATATCTTAATTGATCCAGGGTTGTCAATATAGTTGTATATCAGTTGAACCAGTTGTACCCCTGGATGGGGTCATCTTTTGGCCTCAAGGCTGTTATTTGAAATCTTGGTAGAGGTGCACTAGGTGAAGCTTCATACCAAATATCAAAGACCTGGTTTCAGACCAGAAGATTTTTAAAGGTTTTTCCGTATATAAGTCTATGTAAAATATGTGACCCCGGGGCTAAGCTATCTTATGGTCCCAAGGCTATAATTTGATCAATCTTGATAGGTGTCCCCAAGATGAAGCTTCATACCAAATATCAAAGCCTTCTCGTCTCCGACAAGACTATGTAAAATATGAGGGCGCTGTGCGGGATGGGCCATTTTGGACTCCAAGGCTATAAATTGAACAATCGTTGTAGTGGTCAACCTGTTGAAGCTTAATACCAAATATCAAAGACCTTTGCCTTGTGATTTTAGAAAAGACGACTTTCGAAAGTTTGCCCTATATAAGTCTATGTTAAACATGTGGGCCCCGGGGCGGCGCCATATTTGGCCCAAAGGCTATAATTTGAACAACTTTGCTAGAGGTCCACTAGATGAAGCTTCATACCAAATATCAAAGGCAGAGGCCCCTTGTTCCAGAAGAGAAGATTGTTAAAGGTTTCCCCATATAAGTCTATGTAAAACATGCTGATCCTGGGGTGAGGCCAGTTTTGGCCACAAGACTAATTATTATTTGAACAATCTTGGTTGAAGTCCGCTAGATGAAGCTTCATACCACATATCTCGCATGTTCTATAAAAGGGATATCCTTTGGAAGCAAGAAATACACTACAGAACTAGAACATATGGAGTGTACATGTTTTCTGTGCCAGACTAGCCAGTTTCGGCCAATTAGGCCTCATCAATGACCCTCAAATATTTTCAAAATTCCTAAAAGGAATAAATGATCCCAAAGGACAAGAAAATATAAACTACACTATGATGTAGGGCAGGGGGACTTTTTACGGCCGCCACACAGTCCCAAACACCAGCTGTAGTGACGTTAAATATGTTCTATAAAAAGGTTATCATTTGGAAGCAAGGAATGCACTACAGAACTAGAAAATATGGACTGTGCATGTGTGTTTTGGCCCGACTAGCCAGTTTTGGCCAATTAGGCATCATCAGTGACCCTCAAATATTTTTTAAATGCCATAATGGAATCAATGATCCCAAAGGACAAGAAAATATAAACTACACTATGATGTAGGGCAGAGAGACTTTTTACGGCCGCCACAGACTTGCATCTTCTGGTTTCAGACAAGACTTTTAAAGGTTTTCCCTATATAAGTCTATGTAAAACATGTCCCGGGGCCATTTTTGGTCCAAGGGATATATTTCGAACAATCTTGGTAGAGGCCCACTAGATGAATCTTCATACTAAATATAGAAGACTTGGACCTTCTGATTTCAGACGAGAATTTTTTTTATTTTTAAATGTTTGCCCTCTATAAGTCAATGTTAAACATGCGGACCCCGGTGCGGGCGATTTTGGGCCACAGGGCTATATGTCGAACAATAATGGTAGAATTCCAACAGATAAAGCTTCACATTAAATATCGAATACTTGGGCCTTGTGTTTTCAGACGAGAAGGTTGCTAAAGGTTTTCCTTGTATAAGCCAATGTAAAGCCAGTGGGCCCAGGGGCGGGGCCATTTTTTGGCCACAGTGCTATATTTTGAACAATCTTGAAAGAGGCCCACTAGGTAAAGCTTCATGCCAAATATCGAAGACCTTGGCCTTCCGGTTTAAGACAAGGAAATTTTAAAGGTTTACCCTATATAAGTCTAAATAAACAAACTTGATAGAAGTCCACTAAATGAAGCTTCATACCAAATCTCAAAGACGTTGTTATCCCACGCTTTTAAAAAAAAGCGTTCGGGGATATTGTGAACGCCTCCGTCCGTCTGTCCGTCCGTCCGTTCGTCACGCTATCTCCCCCTTAAACACTGGTCGGAATGTAACCAAATATGATACACAGCTTCCTTACATAAGAGGGCGTGCAACGTCACATTTATTTTTGGCCCCGCCCCAGGGGCCTTGGGGAGGGGTCAAAAGATCAAATATCAATTAAATTCAATTTCGAAGTCAATTTTATAGATTTTGAAACCAAACTTTGCATAAGTAATGATTAATAATACATGTAACACATATTGAACGGGATTTTGGCCGCGACCCCTGGGTCATGCCCAAGGGGTCGGACTTAGGGAGGTGGGGGTCAGGGGGTCAAAATTCAAATTTTACCGAAAATAGTCATATGTAATATCAAATTAAAGGGGGTGATTAGTAGAATACAATAAAAGTAAAATTTTGACCCTAGGGTCAGATTGGGGCTCTGGGGGAGGGGTTAAAGGGTCAAAATTTAAGTTTTTTGGAACATAGTCATGTGGCATATCAAATTGAAGGGCATGATTAGTAGAATATAACACGGGTAATATTTTGACCCTGGGGTCAAATAAGGGCCCAGGGTGAGGGGTTTTTGGTAATTGACCCCTCTGTAGAAAGAGTGGGGATTTGCGATGGCGCGCCATCGACAGTATTATAGTTTTTTTATAATGTTTAAGTTTTCAATTTAAACATCCATGTTTGGCTCCTGTGACCTAAATTTGCAATGAACCGGAACCATTTGAACAACTTTGTAAGAGGACTAACTAAAGATCATTCATGTGAAGGAGATGTCGCTTGAAAAAATATTTACGCACGGACGGACGCATGGACGCATAACGGACGGCAGACAAAATGCGACCACAAAAGCTAACCTTGTCACTACGCTAAAAACCGCCGCACCCACAACCTATGTTTGGCGTGCAAATTATCATAAGATATGAACGAATGCAGTATGTCGAACGGATGTGCCCATTACGCTTATGACGTATTACCGTAATGTGAGATATTTGCACAATAACGAGAAATCTACGGAACCCGGGAAGGGACATGCAATTTTATTTTTAGTATGTTGTGCGAACAAGATATTAAGTTGTGCGCACAAGATAATATGTTGTCCGCACAAGATCTATATCGTGCAAACAGGATAAAATCTTGTGCGCCCAAGAAATTTCGTTGTGCGAACAAGATACTATATTGTGCGCACGAGATATTATCTTGTTCGCACAATATAATATCTTGTGCGCACTAGATATCTTGTTCGCACAACATATAAAAATAAATTGCATGTCCCTTCCAGGGTTCCGTACAAATCACCTGAAAATAAACAAATTTCATTACATATTCTAACACTGGTAGCCTATAATAGCCAATGGTAAAATCCAGTGAAATATTGAGTGAAAAAACCCTAGGCGAAAAAGTGTGGCGCGAAGTGCCGCCGTTTTTTGACGTTTGCGACACCATCGATCGTTTCCTTGACGTTAGACAGAATAATGTCTTTTTCATATATCAAGTACGTCACAAAAACAGGTAACTGCCAGTGTTACAGTCAAACATGTTGACAGGATTTCTTCAAACAATGGAGGAAAGTTGAGAGAATATGAAGGCATCAACAGCATAAGTCGACTTTGAGTGCGTAAGAATCGTAATAGATTAGCTCTATCTCGTGATTTATTATCTGAATCTTATATGGGTGTGAGAGGTGGATGGAAAAATCCGTCCCGAGGGACACTGTCCGGCATCACGGGGCTTGCCGAGTGATGCCGGACAATGATCCCGAGGGACAGATTTTCTATCCACCCCTTACGCCCTTATTGGATTCTTTTTCTTGCATGCTTTCCATTTCTTAGCGCGGATTTTTAATGCTGCAGTCACTTCGGTTACCAACGTCCGCCATATTGTGTTGACACTGCAGGAATGTTTAGTGACGTCATGTAACGTGCTGCGACGTCAGCTTTAACGCCAGCGCATGAGGTCGTAATCAACCAGTGCATTTTTCAAACACGCGATTATATTCGATTTTGGGTCGGAACACCAGGGTCAGAACATAAATTTCTATCCCAGGCTAAAACTATGGATTTCCGTATCTGGGGTGCAAGAATGAGTAATATATCACAGTTTGTCGGTTAGTTGTAAGCAGATAAATCACTCGCGCTACGCGCTTGTGATCCGATCTACGTACAACTGACCTCCAAACAGTGATATATTACTCAACAAGTCACTCCTAAGGCTGATCTTTTTCTTAATTAAGGAGACCCAAATTCCTTCCTTTAAAGTAGCTCCAATTTCGCAGAAAGGTTATTTTGCAATTGTTTGCTTTTCACGCGAATGAGTATCATTATGCTTTCTTTCATATCTCCCTAGATTACATTCTGTACTCAGACTGGTGAAAAGTGGTGACAATTTCCTTATTTATGTCTGAAACATGTGTTCATTGGCCAAAACATGACTTGGGTAATGAAACTGAACCAAAGCAACGAGATGGCTCTAATCATCATGTAAGCAAGTCCGAGTAATAAATACCTCACTAAATCACGGTTTATATGGAGAAAACTGAGGATTACAGGGGTACACAATGGTTTTCTTTTTTCTGTTCTAAGACATCTAAATTTTGTGCCACTCAGAAGGCATTCAAATACCAAATAAGGTTTTAAGGCGGCTCCATCACACGGATTTGTTATCCTGAAATCCAGAAACACGGTCGCTAGAAAGCAGTCTACTTTCTATCGCGAAGTGACTTGATTTCTAGCTCACCTGGGTCGAAGGCTCCGGGAGAGCATATAGTATGACTGGTCATCCGCCGTCCGTCGTCTGTCCGTCAGCCCCTTTGATCAGTTATATCTCTGAAGCATGCAAGCTGATCTCTGTAGCATGCCTCTGATCGGGCAACAAAGACTTTAGCTTTTTATCAAAATTGAATAAAAACTTTGGTTGCTGTGGCAACGGTTGCTGTGGCAACCACACGTTCCCATAGACTTACAATGGAAAAGTGATTGTCATCATCGTAGCACCATCAATTTTGATCGGATCTTTCTGAAACTTATATGTAAGGTGGCTGGGGATAAAATCTCGGATGAGTTCGAAAACCGGCCAAGTCGGCAATTTTCATCGGATCTTACTGAAAATTATATGCAAGTACGTCCGGGTAAAAAGCTCGGATTAGTTCGAAAACTAGTGATGCCCGTCAATTACTTTGCTGAAAATGCTTATTTTTGGCCTTGTGATCACCGTAGCCCCTTCAGTTTTGATCTTATCTTCTTGAAACATACAAACAAGTAATTCAGGGATAAGAGCTCGCAAGGGTTCGAAACCTGACAAGGTTGGTCTCCCTATCGTAGAGTTACGTCCCCTTTACTGCTGAAAATGCCTATTTTGACCTTACCATCACCATAGCCCTTCAGTTTTCATCGGATCTTTTTGAAACTTACAGGTAAGTAAGTAAGGGATAAAAGTTTGGGTGAGTTCAAATATTGGTTAGGTCGGCCTTATTTCAGAGAGTTACGTCCCCCTTGATTACAGAAAATGTCTATTTTTGACCTTGTCTTCAACGTAGCCCCTTCAATTTTGATCCCATCTTCCTGAAATTTACCATATAAGTAAGTCAATGTTAAAATCTCGGACAAGTTCGAAAACTAGCGATGTCGGTCGATTACTCATGGAATTATGTCCCCTACTTTGCTAAAAATGCTTATTTTTGACCTTGTCATAACCGTAGCCTCTTCAGTTTTGATCGAACCTTCTTGAAACTTACAAACAAGTAAGTCAGGGATAAAAGCTTGGATGGATTTGAAAGCTGACGAAGTTTGAATATATTTTGTAGAATCATGTCCCCTTTACTGTTAAAAATGCCTATTCTTTATCTTGACATCATCATAGCCCCTTCAGTTTTCATCGGATCTTTTTGAAACCTACATGTAAGAAAGTAAGGGATAAAACCTTGGCTGAGTTCAAAAATTGGTGAGGTCGACCTATATTCCAGAGAGCCATGTCCCTCGTGATTACAGAAAATGCCTATTTTTGATCTTATCATCACCGTAGCTCCTTCAGTTTTTATAGGATCTTCTTAAAACTTACACGTAAGTAAGTGAGTGATGAGAGCTTGGATAAGTTACGTCAGTTTGAGTGCAGAAAATGCCTTTTTCAATTTTCATCGGATCTAAGTAAGGCAGGGATAAACACTCAGACGAGTTCGAAAACTAGCGAGGTTAGTCAGTTAATCACGGAGTTATGTCCCTTGTTTGGCTGCTTATTTACGACCTCATCACCAAGGTTGGTCTATTTGTGGTAGAGTTACATCCCTTTGATTGCAGCAAGTGCTTATTTATCACAGAAACACGCCTATATAATTTTGACCCCCTTGGACCCCGCTTTAATATAGTAAACTTGGGTTTACAGGGGTATACTTTATTTTTCTTAGTTCTGCTTTATAGACCTTCAGGTGTCAATAGAACCCCCACCCCTGCACCAAATGTTGGAGTTTTGGAGGGTATAATATTCCTAAAGCCTATTCTAAACCTTAAAGATTGAGACATGTAAGCACTCTGGATGTTGGGGCGTAACCCTGTGGTGGTCTGAAGAATACGTTACCTATAAGGCTCTTGACAATATTAAACGAATTAGCTTCCAATTAGCCAAAAACCGAGTATGAAGGCGCTTTTCATGGTTTATAGCCCTTTGTAAGATTTCATGATGACATAAGTCGTCCACAGAAGGATCTGTGCAGCGATCATTATTGTGGTGACATTAAAGGTAACGTAAATTACATGTATAAGCGTTTGTAAATAGACGCTATGTGATACAAATATGAGACTCTCAGCCGCAATGCAATCATTTCAAATCTATTTGCTTTGTCTGTGTCATATTTGTGATTTAGGTGGCCATTTTGCTGACAACATATTTGTAGCTGATTTAGCAGTTAGTTTGTCGTTTAATCTCTATTCCAACAGTGTATTGTACAACCACTTTTGTTGCCAAAAAGAGATCAGAAATACATCCGAAGCAAATCTTTCACAGAACTTTAAATAAGAATATGTATATAGGCAATATGTTAGCTTATTCACCAGCAATGCTGAATAGAAAAATTAATGCTTCTTAAGAATAATCCCTTGTTGAATCAGTGCTGTATGTAGTTTCGCTAACATAGCTTACATGAATTTGAGTATATGGAATCTAGTACTGTATTGCTTCATACTATTGAATATCAATATGTATAATTAGGAGCTCATTCATTCAAACATCATTACAAAGGTGATTTGTATCTCTTGGTTGTTGTTTGTGGTGAGTTACCTATATATCAAACAATTACCTGGTAACATACACTGTTCATCGTCAAGCAAAACGTGAATGAGCTGAGTTTTAACTAGGCATTAAAAGGTTCTCATCATGTACATGTAACTACAGGACAGAATTTTCTTCAAGCCAGTCCTTGGGCTGGCCATATACAACCCTAACCTAAGGGATATTTTGTACTCTAATTATCTCAAATTACATAATATAAGCTTCACCAGAACACATGTTAGGTGTTTTGCAATGGCAGCATTAACCTACAACAGATAGGTAACATATGTTACCCTTAAAACGTTTAAATAATGCCAAAAATGATTAAATTATTTATACAAATATTATCGTGTGGCTTACAGTTTTTTGTACAGATTGGTCATTGCAAGGATTTACCATAAAATGAATAAAAAGTGATTATCAGGAACTTACCTTAATGTAACATATGTCTCTGTATGCTGCACATGCTACCTTTGCGACTACAGATAACACAAACAGACTATACATGTACATCATTTAGAAGTAAAAATTGTTTTTTATAAGACAATATCCTCCTTGCATTCATTAAATGATTTATTAAGCGCTAACCAGCAATTTACAATTTTGTAAGACAGGTGCAGGGCATTTAACTTTTATTCATGGTTATATGTCCATATGTAACTTTTGTAACCAACGTTGCTTTATCATAGCGATATCAAATAGCCTTCAACACTTCATGAATAGAAGAAGAGTAGGGCATGGCTGTTGAAAGGTAGGATAAGTGAACTTAGGTTACGATAGGATTGGATAATTTTTATAAGCCAATGTGTACATATGTAACGTTCGTAACCAAAGTACCATTAACGACCCATACCTACCCTAGTGTAAGCCGTAATAGGTTACAGTATATGGTTAGTAGTAGTGTCAGTACTTCAACTGTTAGAGTATGGTACCACTAGGTGAACTGTAGGGTATGACTGATTGGATACAGTGAGTACCGTACAGTGTGAATTGAAAAGTATTGTTAAGGGTGATGCTAGGATAAATTTGAACATGGTAACCCTACAAAATACATTCTTCTATCCTAACTTACCTCACCATATCATACCATAACTTAATGTAGCCCAGCGTACATAACATATGTCATGTTGGTACAGATAGGATATGATAATCTGGGTAGGGTATAAGAATGGTAGGACATGTTTTTAGTTGGGCAGAGTATCCTGCATATATTCACAGCCGTGATACCCTACCAGACAGGTACCTTTTCCACAATCGAACCTTTGGTAGGTGGGAGAATGGGTAGCGTTGGCCATGATTAGGTAAGGGTATGATATGATATGAGTATAGATACTGTTGGGCATGAGACTTCTAGGGTACAGTGATAAGGACAGGGGAGAGGAGACAGGGTAGGTAACCAAAGGTAAGCGAAAGACATTGGTTGCAGACGTTACATTTGCGCACATGAACATATAAACATGCTTCCCTACCCTACCATACACATATTCCGCCCAATCATACTCATACCCTGTCCTGGGTAGGGTATGGAACATACCAAGACTTAGGAAAGGTATATAATATACCCTGTCCTAGGTAAGGTATTGAATGATATTGTAGGCTAAGTGGTATGCATATATTTAATGTCTGAAGCCATTGTGTCACCCAGTCCTTGTTATCCCTACACAAATGGTATTATGTTATGTGTTGAGTTGACTTGACAATTTATACTAAAGCCTGCCAATACCCTTATCCAAATCATAGGTTTGGTTGAATTGGTGTATGATAGATAAGGCATGCTTTGGTTATGATAGGTTACACTATGTGAAGGGATGGGTGTTTGGAAAGGAAAGCTAGGGAAGGGTAGGGAGCAGAGGGTAGGCAAAGGACAATAGTTTTAGACTTTCGTTGCGGGTCTTAAATATGCATTCATATGTATATGGGTATAAAAACTCTATCTTAGTCTACAATACTCATCCCCTCTCCACTAATTCTCATACCCTGCCTTTCATCTTTTGGAACAGATGCATATATACATATCTAGCTATCACAGTGTTTCTTCTTTTACAGCTATAATTCATTTAAATTTTAAAAGCTGAAAACAAAAACTAGAGGTACACACAAACAATATTCATTTACAGGTCATTAAACTATTTACTTAAAACATGTTTCTTAACCCACATTTATACTACCACAATGTTATAATGACTCATGCATTACGTTATGCGTTATGTAATGTACGTTACATATGTACAATCTTTATGTTGAAAGAAAATGTTTCACAGCTCCGGTGAGGAACGTTTTGTGAATACAGGTATTATGATTAAAAAAGAGAACAGATTTCATTATTCTATATATCTAGTGTATTTCGGAACACATTGTGCATTATTTCAGCTCTTTACGGTCACTATATATAGATTATAGACTTCAAAATTAAATGCATGTATGTTCCTTCTACTAATAAATTTGTTGTTGGTGGTTGGTGTTTTTAGGCAATCCCAAAAGAAGTTCAAAGACTATAATAAGTATGTGTGGTATTATAAATTGTATTGCCTTTATGGTAAAAGGAAAGCCGTAGACTACTCAAACATACCTCAAAATAAAGGAGTTTCACTGGGGTTTTGTCACATGGATCATAGACTATCCTTTAGTTTACCTGTCGATTCATATTAGAAGTGTCATGGGGTGAAAGTTCCGAAAATCCTGAAATTCGCTTTATTAGTCAAAATATATAGATACAAACTTCTTCTTATAATCTATATGAATTTCAGATCTGCTTGTCTTTTTTTTTTCAAAATATTTTGTGTATCTCTTGAAACAGTATTTTTGAAGTCGGTGTTGGTAACATATTCTACGGGCCGTCACACGATAAACCCTCAACGGCCAGAGTACTAACATGTTGCATTTGATTCCTTATAATATGCCCTTTCAAAGATAATATGTCTGCAAATAACCCGCACACGTGCAATGTGACTATGTGCTTATGATTTGTGATGAGGACAGTACCGAACTAACAAATGAAGTTGATAGCAAAGTCAATGAAGTTGATGAAAATGAAACAGATTATGAAGGTGGATAGATTACAATATTAACAACTGTCTTAATCGTCAATGACTACTGATAGGGTGTAAACTGTTTTGATTAATCAAATAGTAGTTGCCAGTTCACTGCTGGTGTGCCTTTCCTGCATAAAAACCTATTATCGGCTTAGACCGTGTAACCTATCCGGGGACAGTGTCAGTTGAATTACTGAATGGCTCCAAATAGTTACCCTATCTGTTGTCGGGGAAGCCAAACCTCTTCCCACTAAACCAACATATTTGTTCTTCTTTTAAATTGAGACTATAAGGATTATTTAAATCTTAAGATCGCATTAAAAGCAGGACAATGCTGATCCAAGTAAATTTTCAATGCAATATACGTTACTATTTTTCAGTGCAGTGTATATTACCATAATATAACTATACCCTCGTGATCCGTAACATTTTTGTCCAGCGCATTTATGTTGCTTACTCTATGTCCAGACTGCAAAGATAGCTGGCTATCAAGTTCATGTGTTCAGAGAACAAGTACTCAGTTTCGATAGCTATTGAACTGTCAATATCACAATACTTGAAAATGGGGGTATACTTACTATATCGCCCTTTATGAGAGAAAGTAAGCTCATAGAAAGCTCAAATATGCACCAAATTGCAGGATAATAAATGCAGTTTAGTTTTATTGATAAGTAACAGCGATATTCTTGAACAAAACTTTGGTTTTGGAAACGACAGGAGGTACAATTGCCAAATTTCATGTGTAATTTATGTTACCTATCCAATAACAGGGACACTGATGTTCCGAATGACTTCAATTTTCTCTATTTAGAAAGCGCTTTATTTATTTTTAACATTTATGCCCAAGTTTTTGTCAGTTCTTGTCTTAATCATCAATTTCGTTTGTTCTTTAATTAGTACGGAACATTTATAAATTACGTATTGGTAACGTATTCCACAGCCTGGCATATGACAAAGCCCCAACGACCAGAGTGCTAACATTTTGCATCTGGTACCTTAGTATATGTACTTTCAAACTATGTATGTCTGCAAAACTCCCGCGCATGGTGCAGGGTCACCATATCCTAGATTGTGGCCCATTGAAATATAGATTCACGATTCTCGTTAGAAGGCGGTTCTAAGGAGTATCCACAATCTATATTTTGAGCAGAAATAAGAAAAATATCACAATTTTTCATCTTAAAATTTTCTTTTTTCGGCGGTCAAGTTTACAATACATTTGTATAGGCGTGTTTTCATAATGTTTGACCTTGTCATCACCATAGCCCATTCAGTTTATAGCGGATCTTCTTGAAAGTTACATAAAAGCAAGTCAAGGATAAACGCTTGAATGAGTTGAATGAGTTCGAAACCCGGTGATGTCAGCCTATTTATCATAGAGTTACGTTCTACTTGATTGCAGAAAAATGGTTTCCGTGTCATCATGGTAGTCCTTTCAGTTTTTATCGGATCTTCTTGAAACTTACATGTAAGTAAGTTTGGGATAAAAGCTCGGATGGGTTTGAAAACTGATGAGATCAGCCTGTTTATCATAGAGTTTACATCACTTTGATTGCAGAAAATGCCTGTTTTTGACCCTTTCCTCAACGGAGTCCCTTCAGTTTTTATCGGATCTTCTTGAAACTTATAAACAAGTACTTAAGTCAGGGATAAAAGCTTGGATGAGTTTAAAAACTGGTGAGGTCGGCCTATTTATCATAGAGGTATGTCCCTTTGATTGATGACATTTTTGACATTGTCATCATCATTTTGAATAGATTTTCCTGAAACTTACATAAAGTTAGGTATAAAAGTATGGAACAGGATTTAGGTAAAAACTCAATTATGCAACATTGAGATTGCAATATGCAATTTTGATATTCAGTTATGCTATATTCAGTTACAATTGTGCAACACTGCATTATGATATTCATTTTTGTAGTCTGCTTTTTGAATTTGTGTACTTTTCTTTCTGTTTCTCGTCCTATTTTGCAACTTGAAATTCCGCTTCTGCTTCTTCTAGTTCCCATTATTCTCGTTCAGTGGCGCTGTGATCGTTCTTTCGTACCGTTCCCGTAAACGTCCGCCTGTATTCGGCAGATACCCAAAAAAATCTGCAAGCGTATTGGTGACACGGAGGAGTGAAAGAAACGAGAGAACTATATTTTTGGCATAAAACGGACGATTTAGGGACACTACACCCTTCCCGATAAAATCATTTACACATAATTTTTATTTTATATGTCAGACCAGGAATCAGCTTTGCTGTGTTTGTTTTGTGTCCAAGTTTTATCTAAATATATCGCAAATGTGTTCAGGCCATTGCACCTCTAAAATATAAATTTGTTGTAAATACTTATAATAATTTTGTATGACACAGAAAGGCTCCTGTCCAATGTCGTGTAGACCTTGGTGAGACTGCTCCTTTATGATCACCTGAAAGCAAACATAGTTGCAACTCTCTGTCGTGAAAATGCTTTCAGATGAACTACGACTTACGTTCCCTCTTACATTTATTTCTGATTTAGGGCATATCCAACGGAATTTCTAAAACTTGGCATTTTGGTTCTGTTGTTTGATTTGATGTTTAACGTCACCGTCAACACAATATTGGTCATTTTGGAGACGTTGCTTCCACTTTTGTGGGACTTTTACCCGACACTGAGATGAAATGACATCTCAAAGCCCTGTCGCCCAATGAAACCAATAGGGTTTGTAAGCACCGCTTTGGCTCGGTAGACTTAGATCCTCTTAAGCGGTTTACCAGTACTGGTGTGCGGGTCGGATTCAGTTCATGCAGCCCATCTATTTCTTCAAGCTCTAATTGCCGGGGGTCTGATTCCCTGTTTATTTTGTCACATGTTTATATAGATGTTCGTAACTGTTTGTGTAAAATGCATTCATTAATTTAATAAGAAAATAGAAAACTATCTGACTTTTTATACTAGATTTTTGGCTTCAAGTGACAAAACGCAAAGGTTTCCACTTTTTTGACAAAACACAACGCGAAGCAAATTCTTTCATACCGGAGTGCAGGTGGAAAACCCGCACCTGCTACAATGTAACATATCAAGCGCTGGAAGCCTCTGTGGTGTTGTGGTTATGCTACTCGCCTCATTAACCAGGGATCGCAGGATCGACCCCGGGCTTCTCCAGAATTTCGGATGAGTCTTTAATCCCAGGTCCCATCTCCGTATGACCTTAGCTGTTGGTGAGACGTAAAACTAAAAACGCACTCACATACCAAGCGTATCCCACCATAAAAACACATCTTTATAACTCTGACCCCCTCCCCCCCCCCCCCCACACACACTTGATCCCCACTTTTATAGAGTAAAACTGGGATTTACAGGAGTAAACATTATTTTTCTCATTTCTACTCCAAAATATAGATTGTGGGTACTCGTTAGAACCGCATCGAAGAGGCGCTTCTAACGTGTACCCAAAATGTATATTTTAAGCAACAGTCAGAAAAATATCATCACGACTTTTCATCTTACAATTTTTGTTGTTGTATTTTTCGGCGGTAAAATGTACAAATCTAATGCATCAAAAACATGTCTTTCTAGATTCTGTACACTTTAATAATAAGTAAATAAATAAATAAATAATGTCGTTAAGTTCCGCCAGGTAAACCTGGGTACGCTGTACGCGGTCTATTTGTAATAAAACAAGAAAAAAAAAACTTTCGCGTAGACCTAATACATGGAAATACATGTAAGTACAAAATGGTTTGGATTCAGCCACTCCATTTGCCAAATCGTTACATGTAGAACTTGAAGAAATATGTAGTAGGCTGGTTAAGACAGTCGCGACACTAGCTCAGCAAGGTTTTGCTGGCTGAAGACAGACGGGCGGACGGACGGACGAACTGACAGACGACCAGCTAATATTTTCGAGTTATGATTCTGTTGGATGAAAGCTATCATGCCCCAGTCTAACTTATGAAGACAGACGGACATATGAATACGACAGCTGTCATTGTGACCACAGGTGCGTTTCTATGGTTGTGGGTCCGGGCTGAGAATGAGTAAGTAATGTTCATATTAGTGACGATGAAGTATTTACATCAGAGTTACAATGGGAATTGTTGATTTCCAGTTTCCCCGGTAAGGTCCCAGGGAGCGAATCTATGCCGCGAAAAGGGAGACCATCGCATAAATACACCCTGTGCGGACATATACATACTTCTATAATATCCAAACATTTGAGTTTTGGGTGAGGTTGCAATTAGTAACTAATATCTTTATAAGTAACACCTCAGAAGGATCAGATTTATGAAAATTGTATGAATTAATAAATTTTAACAATAATTGCTCATTTCAAATCCACGGATTCGGCACAAACTAATCCCACATGGTAATTTATTTTAGTGAATATTCAACGATAGAGTATTTTCCCCTTCGTCAAACAAGTATTAACTTTTAAATAAAAATCCTGTTTCTCATAAATATATAAATAAGGAACCGCGCTGTAAAATTTATTTTAAAGATGCAAACGTACACATTATTGTAAATATCCGAATTATTATATAGCTGGATAAAATTTATCGCTGCTGGCTTGAATTGGTTGGTTGAATTTGGCCCCTGGAAAAGCGAATGCGATCTTCTCAAACGGACGCTTGTCATCGGAAAAAATACGGCAAATCAACGGACATTACCGAATGTTACCGTCCACCTCAATGACTGGTACCCCGTCTAACCACAGCAGAATCGAAACTGAATATTGCAAAATAGGACGTCAACATGCCATATTTAAATACAAAGGTCTCAAATTAGAACGTGCATGTTGCATATTCGAATAAAGTATTAAGATATGGATAGGTTCATAATGCAAAGTGCGGTTTCAATAATTCATATTGTAATTGCACATTGCATAATTGAGTTTTTACCTTAATACTGTTCCATATAAAAGCTTGAATTAGTTCGCAAACTAACATTGTTAACACATTAGTCAAAGTGTTAAGTCACCTTTTTGGCTGAAATTAAATATGTTGTACCGTAAGTCCTTTAGTTTTGATGAATTGCACGACCCGCAGAAAAAGCGACCGACTGAAGTCGGTTGATTTTCTAAGAGTGCCCTAAAATAACCGTGTCATTCTGTCAGTCTGTCTGTCCGTCCGTAACCCGTTTGTGAAAATTGGTGATAGTGACTTAACCGCTTGGAAAATTTAAACAATTTTTGGCATACTGATAGATATCAATGAGATTTAACCAATGAACTTGCGAAATATTGCATTCCATTAAGTATAGCCTCGCTGTGGCGAAAAATGTGAAAATTTTCGAACTGCTTCTCCTCGGAAACCGTTGGGCCGATTGAAGTCAAATTTCATATGGAGCCTCTATGGGATGGGGGAGACCAAAATTTGCTCATGGGGTCCAGGTCACATGACCAAAATGGCCGCCAAGCCATGTATGGTAAAAACCCTTCAAAAATAGTCTTCTCCAGAACCACTGGGCAGATTTCCACGAAACTTGATAAATAGCATCTGGGACGTAGGCCAATCATAAATTGCTTAAATGGTGACCCTGGGTTGACCTTGACACATATGCCGAGGCGAAAAATGTGAAAATTTTCGAACTGCTTCTCCTCGGAAACCGTTGGGCCACTTGAAGTCAAATTTCATATGGAGCCTCTATGGGATGGGGGAAACCAAAATTTGCTAATGGGGTCCAGGTCACATGACCAAACTGGCCGCCAAGCAATATATGGTCTGTCTGTCTGTCCGTCCGTAACCCGTTTGTGAAAATTGGTGATAGTGACTTAACCGCTTGGAATATTTAAACATTTTTTGGGGTACTGATAGATATCAATGAGATCTAACCAATGAACTTGCGAAATATTGCATTCCATTAAGTATAGCCTCGCCGTGGCGAAAAATGTGAAAATTTTCGAACTGCTTTTCCTCGGAAACCGTTGGGCCGATTGAAGTCAAATTTCATATGGAGCCTCTATGGAATGGGGGAGACCAAAATTTGCTTATGGGGTCCAGGTCACATGACCAAAATGGCCGCCAAGCCATATATGGTAAAAACCCTTCAAAATAGTCTTCTCCAGAACCACTGGGCAGATTTCTACGAAACTTGATAAATAGCATCTGGGACGTAGGCCAATCATAAATTGCTAAAATGGTGACCCTGGGTTGACCTTGACATATATGCATTTGTATTGGAAAAGTGAGAATGCATTTTATCCTGCAAACGATTCAGAATACAGTACTAAAGTATAAGATATATTTTTGCTCCTTACGATAAGGCGAATTTATTGGGAGAATCGTTTTAGGTCCAGGTCACATGACCAAAATGGCCGCCATACCCATATATGGTAACACTCATAAAGCTAAAAGCATCCGGCGGGTCGTGCACTTCAGCTGAAGCACTGGTTCTTTCTGAAACTAGCATACAAGTATGTTGGGAATGAAAGTTCGGATGAGTTTGAAAACTGGTGATGTCTGCCTATCTCTCATAGAGTTACATCTCATTGAATGCTGAAAATGCCTGTTTTTGACCTTGTTTTCGCATAAATCCTTCAGTAAAGATTGGAATTTCTTGAAATTTTGAATCTGTTAGCTCAGGTGAGCAATATAGGACCATCTTGGGCATCTTGTTTTTAAAAAAATCAGGAAAACACAAACCCATACTACCTTCATAGGCTCTGTTAGGCCTAAAAATAGCTGTTTTTCTGCTTACCCGACCGACCCAACCCTGCAAAGTGTATTGAAAAGATTTTCTTACCTAACGACCTTAATATATTCTAGCACTTTTGATAAAAAATCATTAAACTGCCAAAATAGCTAAACTAATACTTGAAACCCTGTTCTTTTGCTTCCTTGATGCTTTTAATCTCGTTAGGTAATATACATGTAGTTAAAATTTAGCCGTTTTAATGGTTTTGCTTTTTTCCATCGAATAAAATTTTGACAAAATAATAATAATAATAATAAATAAAACGTGTTTGCGACCTACCGACCTATACCTGTTTTCGGTATGTTAGCGGAAACACAGGTTTTTTAGATCTTAATAACAGTTGTTCCCCGTTATTAATTCCTAAAGATATGCATCCGGCTAATTTAAACATCGTGGCCATAGAAAACCATTATAATTTTTTATACTTCTCTCTTGCGTTTGTGACTTGGCCTTATTAACCTTCAATTTAAGGGGAATGGGAACACTTTCAGGGGAGGCAACTCCTGCAAAAGTATTTTTGTCTCCCATATCAATAGGGGTCAACTCTTAAAGGAAAGAATTTACTCCTGAGGAGCAAGTCCTTTCCTTTAAGAGTTGACCCCTGTTTCCGTGGAAAAGCGAACAGGAAGTCCCGAAATCTGCCAGGTGTTCCCATTCCCCTTAAACTAATATATGCTAACAGAAATCGCTGAAAGAAAGATTGTAGGAAAAGTTTCATTCAGTTCGCTCGATTTCAACTCTGTGCGGAAGCATCATGCGTTCCGTTCTATTTCTTCAAATTCCGATGGGCAGGGGCGAGTCGTTGATTATAAATAAGCAAAATATAAGCAAACGCGATAGAACTAATTACCGGATGTTTAACACCGATTCATCTTTAACGTTTATGATTTATTTGCGGCGAGCATCCACAACTCATGTTTCTGAACAGAAATAAGAAAATAACACTATGTACTCATTTTTTCGCCTTTCGCCATAGAGTTTGAGTGTTTGAGTTTTACGTCTCACCAACAGCTAAGGTCATACGGAGACGAGACCTCGGTTTATAGACTCGGGATCGATCCTGCATAACCACTACACCAAGGAGGCTTCTTTTTTCGCTATAGAACGCGCGGTTCACTAAGCTTATTATTATGATAAACAACATCAAAAACAACAACAGAAAAACAACATTAACAAAATGGCTTACATCTTTAAACATCAGTGTCGCTATATCCTGTTTCAGTACGTCCGGTAAACCAACCATTTCCACAGATCCAAGTACCTCGTCATTCCCTATATACGGTATGTAACTTTCCACTTCAACGGGTGTTCCTTTAATCTTGATCGGTCGTTTTTTCAAAACCTTAATGACTGCATCAGTAGTTTCAAATTCAATGACTGCTTGTTTACCATGCTTCAGTTTGTAAATCTTCACATGCTTTACAGGCCCACCACCCTGACGTTTAATGTAGGCAAAAAACATCTCAAGGTACTCCTCATCCACGTCATCAGGAACTCCATTTACAAGTAGTTTATTAGAGCCCATTAATTTAGGTTTTGATGGGTCTGTCGGTTGATCTCCTGAAAATGCAGAATAATATAGGTTGATCCAGAAATTTAGGCACTCAGTCGCTCGAAATTCACCGAAAATAGATCAACCCATTTTGTAACGAACTCCCAAAACGGGGACCATGGCAAACAGTGCAGGTCCAGATCAGACGCCGCAGAATGAAGCGTCTGATCAAGACCTGCACTATTTACAACAGGCTAGGAGAATTTTCTAAATAAATCTTAAAGATAACACAACCCGTCACCCCTAAATTTCGAAATGGACTCCTGCCATATAGAAGGAGGAATATTCCATTTGGTGCAGAAAGGATTTAGTATGAACCTGTAAATATTACATGGATAGATCAATGTCAAGGTCATCAAATCTAATCATTTCTTTCCGATGTCCTAGTAATGCATCTGTGCTAGTTTGTTAAAATTACAGTAATTGATTTAAGATATAGTGTGCACACAGGCTTTGTCCTATAAAACTTTAAGATTCGAAGTACCAGTTTGACCATGGAAATGAGGTCATGGTCACCGAAACCTAATCATTTCTTCCCCAAATCCCAATGATTTATCTGTGTTAGTTTGCTCAAATTCCACCTACTGATTCATGAGGTCGAGTGCACACAATGCACAATTTTCGAGGTTTTATTATATGGTGACCTTTAAAGTATGGTCAAGGTCACCAAAACCTAATCACTTTGATTTCCCATCCTTATAATATATCTGTGCTAGTTTGATCAAATTTCAGCCATTGGCTAAATAGATATTGTGCATACAATCTTTTTATTGCATTAAAAATTGTTTTTGCTGCACACTCTAAGAGAATTGGTCTCAGCCTTTCCTTTTTCTTATATAGGTTCATCTTATTGATATCAATGTGTCTGCAGAAATTGATAAATATCCATCAATGACTATTCAAGATATACATGCACAAAGCTAATTTTAATCTTTTCAATTTAGTGATTTTGAAAATGAGATCAAGGCCACCAAAATCTAATCACTTCTTTCTCATGCCCCAATGATGCATTCGTGTATGATATAGTGTGAACACAAGTTTCAAAGCCCAGTGTTACTTTAAAAAAGAGATCTAGGTCACCGAAATCTAATCATTTCTTTCACCTGTTTCCAATAATGTATCTATGCTAGTTTGGTCAAATTCCATCTACTGATTCATGAGACAGAGTGCACACTTTTCGAGTCTTTATTTTGTGATGACCTTGAAAATACGGTCAAGGTCACAAAAACCTGATCACTTCTCTCTCCCATCATAATGGTGAATCTGTGTTAATTTGATCAAGTGTCAACCATTGGCTAAAGAGATATTGTACACACATGCTTTTTATTGCATTAAGATACTTAACAAAGGGCAATAACTCCTATCGAAATTTGAGTTTCAAAGTACCTGTGTGACATTGAAAATGAGGTAAAGGTCACCAAAATATAATCACTTCTTTCCCCAATCCAGTGATGTATCTGTGCTAGTTTGTTACATGTAAGATTCCATCTTTTGATTCATGAGATAGAGTGCACACAATGCTCACTTTTTGTGTCTTTATTATGTGTTGACTTTTGAAAATAAAGTCAAGGTCACCAAAACTTGATCACTTCTCTTTCCCCTTCTAATGATGTATCAGTGTTATTTTGATCACATTCACGCCATTGACTAAAGAGATATTGTGCACATCCGCTTTTTATTGATTAACAACTTTCACAAAGGCCATAACCATAAGAAAAATGGTCCCTAGTCCTTTTTCTTTTGCAGTTACACCTTATTGACATCAATATTTCCGCACAAATTGATGAATAGCCATCGATGCCTTTTCAAGATATTAAGAAAAAACCGAAAGGTATGACGGACGAACGGACGGACGGACAACATGAAAACAGTATACCCCCACAAATAAAGTTTGCGTGGGGGGCGATTAACATACATAATAATTGGGTCATACTCATAATCATAATTTGTTTCATTCTGTAGAAAAATAGGTATTTAAATGAGTGAACAAATTATTGTCACAAATTATGAATGGGACTATATTTTTAGATCGCCAATGAATTTATTATTTTCCTAAACAATGCCCTTCAGTTCTGGTTGTTTTTAGAGAGACCACATTTTCTTCTCTATATAGGAAGTTTTAGCCTCCGGGGGAGCTTATAGGATGGTTGGCCTCCGTTGTCCCTCGTCCACAATTTTCAAAGGACTTCTTCTCTGAAACCACTGAGACAATTTCAATTTAATTTCATATACAACCCCCTGGCAATAGGGGAACGAAAGTTTGCAAGTATGGTTCAGGTCACATGATCATCTTGAAACTTGGTACCTAGCATTGGGTGACTGAGGACTACCAAGTTTGCAAAAATGATTACCCTAGATTGATCTTGACCTATTTTACGCTAAGACCAAATTTGAATCCTTAGGCTTTTCAATGGCAAATAGATAAATCAATGCATTTTCGAAAACTATTGTGGTCTGTAAAATAGTAATAGGTAAAACTGAATGTCAATGAATGCTGGTCAAAGTCATCCGGTGACCTTGGCCCAAGGTCAAATGTATTGCTGGTGCATTGACATATTTGAATACGTTTTCTCTAACACCGCTGTGCCAATTTCATTCAAAATTTTTATGCAGCCTTAGGACACTTAGGGAACAAAAATTTATTCGGATTTGTCCAGGTCACATGATCAAGATGGCCGCCATTCCCAAAGTTGTTAAAAATTTTAAAAATCATCTCCAGAACCACTGAGCAGATTGTCTTGAAACTTGGTTTGTAGCATCTGGTGACGGAGTACTACCAAGTTTGCAAAAGTGATTACCCTAGGTTGACCTTGACATATTTTACATCAAGGTCAAATTTGGCTCCTTAGTCTTTTCAATGGGAAACAGGTAAATCAATGCATATTTCGAAAATATTGTGGTCTGTGATATGAGAATAGGTAAAAAGGAATGTCTATGAACGCTTAGGGTAAAGGACTTGCATCGAAGGTCCTTTGACATATTAGAATACATTTTTTTCTAATACCACTGGGCTAATTTCATTTAAAGTTTATATGAAGCCTTAGGACAGTTAGAGAACAAAATTTTATTTGGATGGTCAAGGATCACTTAATCAAGATGGCCGCCATGTTCAAATATGGTGAAAACCTTTGAAAGTCAACTTCTCCAGAACCACTGGGTCGATTGTCTTGCAGTTTAGAATGCAGCATTAGGTGACTGAGTACTACGAAGTTTGAAAAAATGATGACCCTAGGTTGACAATGACCTATTTTACGCTAAGGTCAAATTTGGCTCCTTAGGCTTTTCAATGGCAAATAGGTAAATCAATGCATTTTTTTTTAAATATTGTTGTCTATGATATGAGAAAAGGTAAAAAATAAATGACTATGAATGCTAAAGGTCAGGGTCATTCGGTGACCTTGGCCAAAGGTCACTTGTACTGTAGGGCCATTGACTTATTAGAGTACCTTTTCTCTAAAGCAATGGGCCGATTTCATTTAATTTTTTCATGCAGCCTAAGAACAATAAGGAAACAAAACTCTACTCAAATGTTCCAGGTCACATGACCAAGATGGCCGCTATGCCCGAATATTGTAAAAGACTTAAAAAATTTCAACTGCAGAACCGCTTGGCAAATTGTCCTGAAACGTGGTATGTAACATTCGAAGACTGAGTACTGCCAAATTTGCAAAAAGAATGACCCTAGATTGACATTGACCTATTTTATGTCAAGTCAGATATGGCTCCTTAGGCTTTCGAATGGGAAATAGGTAAATAAAAAAAAAATTCAAAAAAATATTGTGACCTATGATATGAGAATGGGCCAAAAATGTATGTCTATAAATGCTTAATTTCAGGGTCATTCGGTGACCTTGGCTCAAGGTCACTTGTATTGCAGGCCCATTGACATATTGGAATACCTATTCAATTTTATTTTATTTTTAAATGCAGCCTAAGGACAGTAAGGGAACAAAAATTATTCAATTACTCCAGGTCACATGACCAAGATGGCCCCCATGCCCGAATATGTTAAAAATCTTCTTCTCAAGATCTACTAGGCCAGTTGTCCTGAAACTTGGTATGTCGCATTTGGAGACTGAGCACTGTCAAGTTTGAAAAAATGATGAACCTAGATTGACCTTGACCTATTTTATGTCGACGTTAGATTTGGCTCTTTAGGCTATTTTTTAAATGGGAAATAGGTAAATCAATGCATTTTTTTAAAAAAAAAATATTGTAACCTTTGATATTAGAAAAGGTAAAAAATGAATGTTTATGGATGCTTAAGGTCAAGGTCATTCGGTGACCTTAAACCAAGTTCACATGTATTGCAGGTCCATTGACATATTAGAATATATTTTCTCTAAAACCATTTGGCCAATTTCATTATTATTTCTACGTTTAGCCTTAGGATCGTAAGGGAGCAAAAATTTATTCAAATGTTCCAGGCCTATATCCAAGATGGCCGCAATGCAAGAATATGGTAAAAATTAAAAAAAAAAAATCTTCTTCTCCAGAACCACAGGACCTATTTCCTGAAACTCGGTATGTAGCATTGGGTGACTGAGTACTAGCAGGTTTGCAACAGTGATGACATTAGGTTGACCGTGACCTACTTTAATTCAGGGTGAGATTGGTTCATTTGGCTTTTAAATGGTGAAAATGTTGAACAATGCATTTTTCGAAACATAGTGTGGTCTAGGACCTGAGAAAAGGTTAAAAATAATGATAAAGGTCAAGGTCATTTGATGACCTTGGCACAAGGTCGCTTGGATTGCAGTTCCAGTGACAATTCAAAATACATTTTCTCTGAAACCACTGGGCCAATTTTATTGAATTTTATATGTATTAAGACCATGAAGGAATGCAAATTTATTTGAATGGTCCAAGTCATGTGACCAAGATGGTCGCCACGCCCAATTATGGTTAAAACATTAAAAATCCCCATCTCCGGAATCGCTTGACTAATTGTCTTGAAACTTGGCGTGTAGTACCAGGTGACTGAGTACTACCACATTTGCAAACATGATGACCCTAGGTTAACCTTGACCTATTTTACGCCAAGGTCAAATTTGGGACATTTGGCTTTTAAATCGGAAAAGGGCGGAACAAAGCCATTTTTATACCCCACAACTAGATAGTGCAGGGGTAAGTTGATATACCTTCAAGTGTCTGTCCATCTATCCGTCTGCACCATTTCCGATCGGTAACTTGAGAATTATTTTCAGATTTGTTTTTCAGACATGTTGCATACATGTTTATACCGGGAATGAGTGGTATGGGATTGTTAATGGACAAAATATGTTAATATTTGTCAGAGTTACAGCCCTTTTCAGTTCGAAATAAGTTGTTTTGGACGTTTCTGATCGATAGCTCGAATATTTTTTTTTCATGGAGTTTCTTCATATTTTAACATTTTGACAGAGTTATGGCCATTAAATGGATTTGGACTTTTTTTCATTTACTTTATTGAATATTTGGATGAAACTTCACAGACAAATGGACCGCTAAAGGAAGCCTGTTTGGGATTGCTAATTAGCAAAAAAGTTAACATTTGACAGAGTTTTGGCCGTTATCAATTCCCATTAAATGGTTTTCCTTTACCGATTGGAATATATGGACGGAACTTCACAGATATATAGACTACTAAGGGAAGCATATTATAGCCAAGGACAATCACTCTGACCATCCTTGATCTTGAGCAATCAGCCCTGAATGGATTTGAAAAATGGTGTTTGCATTTTTTTTTTCTCCTTTTCCATATGGAATATCTCGAACTTTTTACAGATATATAAAACACGAAATGAAGCATTGTTACAACGCATAATGAAGTAATGTAGTAATTTCTTCATTTTTTATTTCATTATGCGTTGGCGTAGTCGACGCGAAATGAAGTAAAAAAATTATTTCATTTCGCGTTGATATGCACCATATCGACGCAAAATGAAGTAATGATGGAAGAACATAGCTGTCTACGAATGGAGACCAAAGAGTTAGGAAGCAATACAGGTAAATTCCAATATAAAGACCACATTTGAGACAGTTCAAAAGTGGTCTTTAAGACCACATTTAAACAGTCCCAAAGATGGTCTTCCTTCAAAATATGCTTTAAAAACAAAATGTGTCTTAATTTTAGGTGGTCTTAATAGCGGAATTTCACTGTATTTGATTATGTTAGTAGAGTTAAAACTGAATGTCTTACGGTATTTTGGTCTCATGTCTGATGTTTTTCCCTCATTTGTGTTTTAAGGCTCAACACATGATCATGTAGTGCACACAATAGTTGGGGTGGGGGACCATATTGGCTTTGACCAGTCCATAGCCCAGTTGTTGGTCCATCTATGCATCTTAAAAAGAGTGCGAGTGTGTTTAAGTTTCCGTCTAACCAACAGCTAAGGTCATACAAAGTAGCGAACTTGGTTTCAAGACTCATTCATACGGAAACGGGATCTCGGTTTCAAGACTGGGATCGATCCTGCTACCCCGGTTTATCAGGCGAGTAGCTATAGCATAACTACAACACCACATAGGCTTCTGTGTCTTATATGGAACAAGATACCTATATATTAAGGATATTTGCTATACAAACCTTATGGTGCCTCTTAAAAGGAAATCGACTTTAGATATAACTCACCAGGGGGAGCTTAACGGAGAGTCATTGGTCCGTCGTCATGTGCGTCTGCGATGTCTGTGTCGTCTGCGTCGTCAGCATTTTCAAACATCTCCCTTGAAACTACTAGGCCGATTGAGATTTCGTATGGAACACTCTCGGGGCTGGAGAACGAAAGTTTGTTCGCGGGGTCCAGGTCATGTGACCGAGCATTTATGGTAATGTATATATTTTTTAAATATCCTTTTCTCGAGAATGTCTTAGTGGTTCGGTTTAAATAGAATTTCATATGCAGCAACTATGAGAGTGGGAAACGAAATTCAGGTTATGTGACCAAGATGTCCGCCATGCCCACTTAAGCTAAAAACCCTTCACAACTCCTCTTCTCGAGACCCAGTTGGAGTGTCGTGGAACTTGGTATGTGGCATTGAAAGCTCGTACCAATTATAGTTTCGTCAAATAATGATCCCTGGAGGTCGGGTACAAGTCCAACTAGAAATGCGTCCATAGGACACGGATGAAAATGTGTCTATGTTCGTATTCATCCATAGAAAGTTTAAGTTTTGGACCATTTTTTACCTTTGACCTCTAAGTATGACCTTGATCTTGGAGGTACGGATCTGGGTTTGCACGGGACACATTGTCTAATGATGCTTAACATTTCTTCAAAGTAATTTCAAAATCCATCCAGAAATAAGTAAGTTATTGAAGTTTAAGTTTCGGACCATTTTCTTTACCTTTGACCTCTAAGTATGACCTTGACCTTGGAGGTACGGATCTGGGTTTGCACGTGACACATCGTCTCATGATGGTTAACATTTCTTCAAAGTAATTTCAAAATCCATCCAGAAATAAGTAAGTTATTGACTGCGTTTAAGTTTCGGACTCTTTTTTTGACCTTTGACCTCTAAGTATGACCTTGACCTTGGAGGTACGGACCTGGGTTTTGCACGTGACACGTCATCTCATTATGGTTAACATTTCTGCAAAGTAATTTCAAAATCCATCCAGAAATAAGAAAGTTATTGACTGTGTTTAAGTTTCGGACCCTTTTTTTGGCCTTTGACATCTAAGTATGACCTTGACCTTGGAGGTAGGGACCTGGGTTTTGCACGTGACACGTCGTCTCATTATGGTTAACATTTCTGCCGAGTAATTTTAAAATCCTTCAAGAAATAAGGAAGTTATTGACTGCGTAAGTTTCGGACGCATGGACGAACGGACGCACGGACGCACGGACAGGGGCAACGCAATATGCCCTTTCCACCATTCTTCGAATGGCGGGGGCATAACCAATCTAATTAAAATCCGATCTCGCTGCGGCTAGGTTGTCAAATATTAGTTCAAAATAAAAATCCATACCAAGACAGTTACAGACAGCTACCAACCATGATTTTCAGACACAAACCTATTCTTCCTTTCAGACGATTAAAAAATAAGCATTTTTAAGTAGGTGATACTTTGCAGGTGATTCAGCCAAACGTCACATAAACACGTCTGTATTATTTTGACCCCGTTGAACCACACTTTTACATGGTAAAAATGGGCTTTACAGGGATAAATCTTATTTTTCTTATTGCTGCTCTCAAATTAAGATTGTGGGTGCACGTTAGAACCGCCTTTATAATTTTCTTATTTCTGCTCTAAAACATAGATTGTGGGTACTCATTACAACAGCCTCAATGAGGTGATTATAACGAGTACCACAATCTATATTTTAGATTGAGGTGGTTCTAAGGAGTACCAACAGAATATATTTTAGAGCAGAAATAAGAAAAAATATATTCAATTTTTAATCTAACAATTTTGTTTTCTTGGCAGTGATTTTAGAATGTATTTGTATAGGCGTGTTTTCGTAATGACACTTCAAAATTATATGAGTTTCAAAGGTGACAAGGGCTGATAACTTGCTTAACACTTTCACATTCCAATATCCGCATCCAGCAAGTTAAAAAGGCAGTTTTCACAGTTATACACTATTGAATGTAGTGTCTGCTCTGGGTCTACATTGTTTGCTTACAATATTGGTACTGGTATTTAAGGGTTAAACAGAACAAAATCAGTGCTGTGAATCGAACCCTTACAATGCAAAGAAAATAAACACATCTGAAAATGTCTCATCACATTTTATTAGTCTACACCGTATCCTTCAAAAATTTAAGCCATGTAGGCAAACAGTTTGGATCCGGATCAAAATGTTCTTAGAGGAGCTCTTTGACCTTGGTCCACATTGTTTGCAACAATGACTTTCAAGTTATTCTGCAGGCAACAGACGACCCTTGTTTTCGGACCATCCATGCTTATCAACCCTATTGGTTTCATTGAACAACATGGCTTGAGAAGTCATGTCATCTCGATTTCGGGTAAAAGTCCCACAAAACTGGAAATGAGGTATCCAAAATGACCTATATAGTGTTGACGGGGATGTTAAACCACAAATCAAACAAAACAAACAAAAAACGACCCGTGTTGTGATTGGCATCTGAAGGTTTACTCGCCCCGGCCCATAGGGGCTTGAAGAAATATATGGGCTCCATGATGCGTCCATGCAGAGCTGAATCCAGCCCGCACACTAGTACTGGTAAACCCCTTAGAGGATTTAAGCCTGTCCAGGAACCGCGGTGCAAGGTCATGATAATAAACCATATTGGTTTCATTGTGCGACAGAGCTTGATATGTCATTTCGTCTCAATGTCTGGTAAAAGTCCCACAAAATTGGAAGCAACATCTCCAACAAGACCATTACAGTGTTGACGGGGACGTTAAACCTCAAAACAAACAAACAAAACATACAAATGGATGAAACTGCAGGATTTACAGCGGCTTTTTTTTATAATATTGCCAGTGGCATGACAAAAAGAGAAATCCAGGTGAGTGTCTTTTGATATAAAGATTATCAGGCAAGGCTTCTAGAACGCTTGTAGAATTACAAGGGTTGCAGAACGATACTACATGCATTCTCGAAGCCGAGACTGATAAACTCGATATCAAATGACACGAATCTGATATTCTATTTTTGTGTTGATCACCTTGCACACTCTTACAGTACTGCCATTTTTTCCTGTTGTCCAATTCATAGAGTACTTAGAAATGCAACGTCACATTGACATGATAAAGCTCACATGTCCTGAGATAGCATCTCTTTATCAGGACAATGTGTTACAATGCAATTAATATAAGGGTTAACTGATGAATAGTCTTCCATCTAATAACTTTCAGTATTTTGATTATGTATTTGAAAGTGTTGACACAGACGACGTCATACAACGGACACCAGACGAAGACGGACAAATGCCTATCCTAGAAGCTCCCCATGGAGCCTTCGGCTATGGTGAGCTAAAAACTAGTCAGATTCATACTCATATGACACAGTGTCACTTGAACTGTTAAGTTCTTCAGTTCCATTGATTTCTTCATCATCCTTGTGATCTGATGAAAGTAGCTTTTCAAATGGCAATAATTCATAGGCACCACAATGACACTGCAATGCACATATATCGCAACAACTATGCAACTTTTTCTGAACACTCGGTAAGTGGGTAACAAAATTTTTCAGTATTGATTTCCGTCTACACTCTGTGGCTTTCACAACATTCTTTACTTCATCACTCACATGGCCAAGCTGGTAACGATTACACATGATGATTGCTTCAGAGTTCTTCCCATCTCGACCACACCTTCCAGTTTCTTGAAGAAAATCTATAATATCTTTTGGGGGACCATACAGAACAACACAATGGCAATCCACTATATCTACTCCCATGCCAAGAGCACTGGTAGCAATAACAAGTTTCAATTCACTCTTCTTACCAAGCCTATCTACAATTTCAGCTTTTTTTTCAGATGTGGTTTCAGAATGGTACATATCAATAAATTTGTTACACCCTTCAACTTCTGTCTCAATATAGCAATAAATTTTTTAAACATCCTGTATAGAATTACAATATATAACTGTCCTAGGAAAATTTCCTTTTTCATTTGACAATGATTCCACCAGCCAAAACAATGCATCAGTAACATCTACCCCTGTACGATGAACCACATACTTAATGTTTTCTCTGTTAGGTGACATTTCAACTGTAGTAGCGTTACCCATGTTAAGCATAGTCAGAACCCGCTGACGAACTGGCAATGTACAAGTAGCACTCATTGCAAGAACAGTAGCGTCTGGGAACAGAGATCTCAATTCACCGATACTCCTGAACCATTTTCGAAAAACTTTATCTTCTTTATCTTTGTCAAGTCCTCCCCTGAAATTGGATGTAAAGAACACATAACAGTAAAAAGAAGCCATATTATTAACTGTTTACATACATTTATTGTATGTATTACAGTATTTTTTTAAACAAGAAGACAGTCTAAGGGACAGCTATCTCCCCCACCACTAAAGAAATGAAATTTATTTTTCTGCAGTTCATGGAAGTATGAACGCAGTGGGTCTCGTGCAAAGAAAATGAACCTGAAGGGGATCATGTAAACTTTGCTAGCGACCCACTGTCGTTCATACTTTCATGAAGAGCAGAAAAATTAAGTTTACTTTTTATATTTACATTATTTGCCCCTCATCACTGGACAAAAAAAAGATTGTAGGGCAAACTTTTAAAGCTCATAAACATTTACACGCTGTGTTTCTACAAAGAGCGGAGCAGCGTTGACGTCATCAACGCCCGTAGAGAACACTGAAAATCATGTGATTCAATGCGTTCATGGAATTATAAACCCAATTGTTTTAAGAAATGAAATTTATTTTTCTGCAGTTCATGGAAGTATGAACGCAGTGGATCGCGTGCAAAGTAAATGAACCCCGAAGGTGTTCATGTAAACTTTGCTAGCGACCCACTGTCGTTCATACTTTCATGAAAAGCAGAAAAATTAAGTTTATTTTTTATATTCACATTATTGGCCCCTCATCACTGGGAGAAAACATGTTTGTAGGGCAAACTTTTAAAGCTGAAAAACATTTACACATTGTTTTTATACAAACAGCGGAGCAGCGTTGACGTCATCAACGCCCGTAGAGAACAATAGTTTAGAATGACATCATTTAACGTCACTGAAAATCATGCGTTCATGGAAGTATGAACGCAATTGTTTTCTATAGGTTTACATTAGACTTTACACTGGAAATGTAAATATTTACATATGTTTACATTAGACTTTACACTGGAAATGTAAATATAGTTTTTTTACCTTCAATTGCGACATTGGCCTCATTTCATCATGGTGTGGTTATGAGTTATATTTGAACAAAGTTTACCGAAAATCTTTCCAGAGTCTCAAATATTGTGGTAATGAAGCATTTAATGGCCTCGAAAACCATGAAACATAAAGTTAATTAAGAAATGAAATTTATTTTCAGCAGTTCATGGAAGTATGAACGCAGTGGGTCACATCCAAAGTAAATGAACCCCGAAGGGGTTCATGTAAACTTTGCTCGCGACCAACTGGTGTTCATACTTTCATGAAAAGCAGAAAAATTAAGTTTATTTTTTTATATTTACTATATTTGCCCTTTATCAATGGGCGAAAAAATGCTTGTATGGCAAACTTTTTAAGATGAAAAACATTTACACGCTGTTTTTCTACAAAGAGCGGAGCAGCGTTGACGTGATCAACGCCCGTAGAGGACAATGGTTTAGAATAACGTCACTTAACGTCACTGAAAATCATGTGATTCGATGCGTTCATGGCGTATGAACGCAATCGTTTTCTACAGGTTTACATTAGACTTTACACTAGAAATGTAAATATCAAGTTTTGTATTATAAACACCCATGTAAACCAAACTTTACAAAGAGATAAACAGCAAGTGATCATGAATTCAAAAGTTTAGACGCTAGTAAAAGCAACATTTTGTACTATTCCCTACCATGTTGCGACAGTATGAAATTCATCAATCACAATCAGTGAAATATTCTGTAGGTTCCGAACCCAATCTTCACTCATGAGAGACTCAGGAGATGAGAATATAACATCAATCTTTCCCTCTTCAATTAGCTTGTTGGTGTCTTGGTCATTGCCTGAAACAAGCATCATATTGTAAACATATTTTTGTCATCATTACCATCAATTTCCACAGAAGCGGAAAGAGGTAGAGGAATGACAAGAGGGCCATGATGGCCCTGGATCACTCACCTGATCCATAAGGTATCAAGTGGGTCAAGTGAAGAGCCATTATTGGCCCCAGGGCTATAAATTGCACAATTTTGGTAGATGTCTCAAAGGTGAAGCTTCATACCAAATATCAAAGATCCGAGCCGCCTTCTGGTTTCAGACATGAAGATTGTTAAAGCTTTTCCTTAAATATGTGTCTATATAAAAATTGTGGGCCCTGGGGCTGGGAGATTTTGGTCCCAGGGCTATAATTTGAAAATCTCGGAAGAAATCTTCAAGATGAAGCATCAGAACTGGGCCTTCTGGTTTCAGAAAAGAAGATTTTCAAAGGTTTTCCCAATGTACATTTAAATATGTTCTAGAAAGGGTTATCCATACACCACAGAACTGGAAAATATGGAGTGTAAATGTTTTATGGGCCTGACTTGCTTGTTTTGTTTGTTTGTTTGTTTTTTGCCAATTATGCCTCATCAGCATGATCAGTGATCCTCAAATATTTTCAAATTTCCATAATGGAATCAATGATCCCAAAGGACAAGAAAATATAAACTACACTATGGCGTAGGGAAGGGAGACATTTTTTATGGTAATCGCACACTCCCAGACACCCGCTGTAGTGGGATTAAACAAGTTCTAGAAAGGGTTATCCTTAGGAAGCAAGGAATACACCACAGAACTGAAATATATGGAGTGTAGATATTTTTGGGGCCAGACTAGCTAGTCTCGGCCAGTTAGGCCTCATCAGCGACCCTCAAATATTTTCAACATTCTACAATGGAATCAATGAACCCAAAGGACAAGAAAATACAAAATGCACTATGATGTAGGGCAGGGAGACTTTTTACGACAACTGAACATTCCCAGAGTCTATGGAAAATGAAATGGCTGGAGATGGGTCCATTTTTGGCCCCAGGCCTATAATTTGAACATTTTCTGTAGAAGTGCACTACATGAAGCTTCATATCAAATATCAAAAACCTTGGCATTCTGGCTTCACACAATAACACTTTCAAAGGCTTTCCCTATGTAAGTATATGTGAAACCAGTGGTCACCGGGGTGGGCACATATTTGGCCCCAGGGCTATAATTTGACCAATATCTGTAGAGGGTTACTCGACAAAACTTCACACCAAATACCAAAGACCTGAGTCTTATACTAGTTTCAAAAAAGAAGATTTATAAAGATTTTCCTTATATAACACAATATAAAACCAGTGAGCCATGGAGAGGGGCATTTTGGCCACAGCGATATAATTTACACAATCTTTATGGAGGTCTACTAGACGAGGCTTTGTACCAAAAATTCAAAGACCTGAGCCTTCTGGTTTCAGACAAAATGATATTTAAACATTTTTCCCGATATAAACCTATGTAAAACCAAAGAACTCCATGGTTTGGCCATTTTTGACCCTAGGGCTATAAATTGAGCAATCTTGGTAGGGGTATACTAGATGAAGCTTCACATCAAATATCAAAAACATGGGCCTTGAAGTTTCACAAAAGAAGATTTTTAAAGATTTTCCCGATGTACGTCTATGTAAAACCAAAGGGCGGCATTTTTGGCATAAAGGGCTATAATTTGAAAAATCTTGTTAGACGTCCATACTTATGACCAAATGAATTAGTCAAAAGTCTGATCAAAAGAGATAAATATATGTATATGGTTCTAGTTTCCCTCACATCTACCTATAATAATTTTTCACCATACTGAAGCACTGTTTTGCAGTTCCACACAAAATATGGCAAAAAAAACAGTACCAGTGAGCTGTTTTCTTTCTTTTTTTTTTTTTTTAAATATTTCACAAAATAAAATAATACCATTGGTCCCATCCCATTGGGGCTTGGAGAAATAAATAGGCTACAAGATGCTTCCACACAGAGCTGAATCTGGCCACATATGAGTAATGATTAACCGTTTCTATCTAAGCCTGGCGTGGCAAAGCGGGGCGAGTCGGGCCATCCATGCTTATAAACCCTATTGGTTTCATTGGGCGACAGGGCTTGAGATGTCATTTCCTCTCATTTTTGGTATAAGTCATACATAATTGGAAGAAACGTCCCCAATATTACATATACCATGTTGTCGGGGGCTATAAACCTCAATTCAAACAAACAATCAAAAGAATACCCTAACTAAAAATATACATAGATGTACTTTGATCACGTCCATTGGGGGTTGGAGAAATAGATTGTGCTGCATGGTGCTTTCACACAGAGCTGAAACCGACTGTAAGACAAGTCAGCAGTGTATTTATAAATACAGCCCTGCACTATCCATTAAAAGGAAAATTTAATCGTAATATTAACAGTCAATTGACGTGGGAATTTCTAGATTGAAGTAGAATTTTTCTAGCTACACTTCTAACTGAAGAAATATATATTTTTCTCTCTACCTTTTTTTCTTATGTTTTGTGAGAATGGTTCTTCTCGCAGGATCTGGATAAATAAGGACTTTGACCACTGACAATGTTTTCATTTATAAACCCATTTTATACTAGTGAACTCTTCTACCGCAATATGTTGGGCAAGTACCGGTACTGTCCATTGGTAATTTAATGGGTTATAACTTATTTTTCAACTTTATTCTACTATTGAAGGAAAACCCTGCAAGCAAACCTTGGAGACCTGATCAGATGTCACATTCTGTGACATTTGATCTGGACTTGCACTGTTTGCCAGGGTACCCATTTAGGCATTAGGCATTTCTCTCTTGAAATGGGTTAATGTAACATCATAGTGATGCTATGACAATATTAGCTGTGCAGTCTATGATCAATTTAAAACAGGCTTATTTGATCTCAGCCACAGTTACAAACAGGTCATTAAAATCTTAGTCATATGTAAACATTTGTATAGTTTAGTTTCCAGTTTACAACTCATGATGTCTGTTATGTAAAATCATGTTCATTCCGTACCAGTATTATAGGTACTTACATAATGCACAAGTTTGAAACGTAAACATTTTCATCAGTTAAATTTAATAAATGGAAGATCTTACATGAGTGTTCATGTATTACTGAATTTATTAAACGAGTTGAGGAAAAGGGATAAAATGCGAGGCTTTATCGAGCATTTTATTCCTTTTCCTCAACGAGTTTAATAAATTCATTAATACATAAGCACGAATGCAAGATTCTATTTGTCATATGACATTTAAAATACATTTTATCCACTATTGTTTAACAGAAATGCCAATATTCCGCCATAAGTAAACGCGACGTTGTTAATGACATCGTACATGTAACGTTAAGGAGCTTTTCTATTTAATTTGCATATTTAATCCACTAGTGGATTAGGGAATTTATTACATGGCGTTATTACACTCTAAGATGCGACATCATGTGATAAAAATGTGTCATTGTTAAAGATTAAATGATCAGAGGTTACTGTGTTAAATTGTCATTTTCATTAACCCATTTTGTACCAGAAACCCTAAAATGGGTAAGTGGCAAACAGTGCAGGCCAAGATCAGATGCCCTAGAATGGGTCGAATGATCAGGGACTCTTACATGTGAGACGCCAAGTTCTGCGACGGAAGGTCAGGTGGTCTTTCTCCGGGTACTCCGGTTTTCGCCCACCTCTGATTAACGATCGGCTCGATATGAGTTAAATAATCTTGAAAGGGCCGTAACCCCCCCCCAAAAAAATGATCAGGGACTCCACTGTTTGCAATAAAAATCAGTCATTTTCCAAATTAACACAACCCATTACGAAAACACACCTATTCAATTACAGTGTAACCTTTATCGCCGAAAACATGACAAATTTTGAGATGAAAAATGGTGATGTTTTTCTTATTTCTGCTCAAAATATATATATTATGGGTACTCGTTAGAACCGCTTCATCGAGTACGAACCCACAATTTATATTTTAGAGCAGAAATAAGAAAAATAAGGTTTAACACCATAAAGCCCAGTTTTACTATATAAAAATTAAAAATTGGGGTTCGAGGGGATCAATATTATATAGGCGTGTTTTCGTGATGCTGATACCACTAAATTTTGAAATTCTCTCATGCTATATTTGAGGAAATATTCCACTTGGTACAAGAAGAGTTAAGTATTAGTTCTGGTATGTATGGGCAAATACCCGGGAATGGGCCGGGATTATAAGTAGAAATGACATTTACAGACCCATTGGTTTTTGGAGCATCCTTGTGATTTGAAAAAAAATGCCAAGTACATGTCCTGTAATGAGTCATGTAAGTATTGGGACAGATAGGTCTAAACAATGCAGATCCAGATCAGACTGATCAGTATCTGTAGACACTGGTTGCAATTTCATCTGCTTAAAGTATTGTGAAACAAATTTGATAAAAGTTTAGGACAACTACAAGTTTACAAAAAGTCAAATTGTCATTTTTTTAGGGTTTTATGGTATTACATGAAACTTTCTGTACCCTTAACAAAATTTCATGATAAAGAAAAAAAATTCAAACATCAGTCCCTGTAAATATTAGAAAAGTTAATTGACAAGTTTCATCAGTTACATTCAACATCAATGGCCCAAGAGTATGCTAATACCTAAAAGGCATTTTCAACAAAATATCATGGTGTCAGTATTGTTACAAGCAATGAACAACACTAAACAATAAGCACCATTAATTCTGTTTCCATGAAAAAGAAACCGAGTCAAAGAATAAATTTTGGACCAATTATTATTTCAATTGGTAAATGTCAAAGTGGACTAAGTGATTTGGGACAAAAATAGAATAACCTCAGCTTCTCAGTCACAGTTTATTATCTGAGACAAACGTCTGATCACCATCACTATTTTTTTTTAGATGAAGGGGTTTAAGAATATGAGCTTTGCTGGGCCCCTGTTACTCTATGCAGGGATATTTCTTGGATGGGACCGAACAACTTTACAAGAAAACTTTTAGTTATAGACTGAATCTGGTTTAATTTTTATCTGAGCTCCATATATACTTATTCAAAGTTGATGTTGATTTAGTTGTAAGGTGTGTGTTAACCCATTTAGTACTGGAAACCCATAAACAGGTAGTTGACAAACAGTGCAGGCCCAGATCAGACGCCGCAGAATGTGGCGTCTGATCGGGGCCTGCACTGTTTGCAAAATTGTCAGCCAATTTCCAAATAGTTTTTAATGAAAACACAACCTGACACCCCTAAACTTTGGAATGGACTTCTGCACTACATGTATATAAGGTGGAAGATTCCATTTGGTACATAATTCTTGGGCACATCATTTTTTTAACAAAAGGCACGTCACCATTTAGAATAATTCCCCGTGCAGGTTAAAGATCCCTACCATACCATGATTATTGTGTATGCTTTCATCCTGTCAACTGGGAATGTATGTAATGTAGTATTTGTACATATGCGGTAATGGTCAAATGTTACCGACACAGTATCAGTAGATAGATAAAGTAGAAGCCCTCTGTGCAGACAGTCATCCCCTGTGCAGCTTATAGACCACTACTGTAATTACATGATTTACTGTGTTTGCATCTATTCTGCATACCTGGTATGTGTATGTGTTTTGAGTTTTATGTCTAACCATACAGAGATGGGACCTTGGTTTAAAGGGCCATTTAAAGACTCATCCGAAAGTCTATAAAAGCCAGGGATCGAAAACAAGATCCCTGGGTTATGAGGCAAGTAGCATAACCGCCATGGAGAGATATAAACCCGATATGCATGTATATACCTGCGAGTATAATATGGTCAAATGGACGGATCCCAGTATATGTAGAAAGAAGATGAAAAAAATATATAATCTTACCTTTAAATGCAGCTTTTACATTCTCAAACTTCTGCATACGCTGAACTTGGTCTTGCATTAAAGATATCAATGGGCAACAGACGATTATCTTCTCACTACAATCTGAATCCAGTTCTCGTTTCATCGCAATATAAAGTTGATAAGGCAATGATTTACCGTAACCCGTTGGCAGAATGGCAAGACAATCCTTCTTTGACACAATACTCTCGTAAATTTTTTTCTGGTGGATTTTCATTTCTGTGACACCAATTCTCTTAGTCCTGAACTTATGACCTTCCATACATTACGCTACGCTGCTTTCCTGTAACGGAGTGACTGAACGTCAGTAGGGTCTTGTTGTACAGGACTACAATTCTCTCTAATATTTTTGCTTCTATCTATCTATCTTCTTATACTGAGTCGGTCATATTTGGCCATTACCTCAGTTGGGTGCGTAGCTAAATTTAGAATTTAGCTGAAAAAAAAAAAAAAAAGAGAAGTCACTGGATGAGTCCTTAAAACTATTTACAATCTGAATAACAGAGGTATACTAAAACGCATACCTCTGAGTCTCAATCTTACACTGTATGGGCTTTGAACTCCTCTGCAGTCTTAGCATTCACCACAGAAGAGGGAAGACTATTCCACTGGGGAATAGTCCCAGGGAAGAAGGAATTTTTCAGGGCATCACTGTAGGACTGGTACCTGTGATACTGTGAGTTATTTACTTTTGATGCCCTTGTTCGAGTTGAAACTGTCACAGGGGTCAAGTATTTATCTTTATTAACGGCCACTGTACCTGAATGTATCTTATAGAAGAAGGTTAAAGAGGACTGCTCACGACGGGCCTCTAGGGACGGCCATTCTAGCTCGTTAAGCATGTCACCGACGCTGCTTCTATTGCGCCATCGTCGGCAGGTCCATCGAGCAGCTGTCCTCTGCACCTTCTCCACCTGCTGAATCTGAGTTTTAACATAGGGATGCCAAATGGGTGATGCATATTCTAGCTGAGGGCGAACCAATGTTTTATATGCAACATCCTTTGTCTGCCTAGGTGCAAAAGCCAAGTTTCGTCTAAGAAATCCTAAAGTCCTAGTTGCTTTTGATGTAATTTCTGAAACGTGTTGACCCCAATCAAGATCATCAGTGATGGTGATACCAAGATATTTGGCGGATTGAACCTGCTCCAAGATTTGCTGGTGTAGTTTATAGTCAAACTTAATTTGTTTGTCAGGAGGGTGTCGCGACACCCTCATTGAATGACATTTGGCCACATTGAACTTCATCTGCCAATCGGCCTCCCACTGTGCTAGTTGATTCAGGTCGTCTTGTAGAATAAGACAGTCAGAAGAAGAATATATATTCCTATAAAGGACACAATCATCAGCAAACAAACGGACAGATGACCTGATGTTATCAGGGAGATCATTAATGAATACCAAGAAAAGGACCGGTCCAAGGACCGAACCTTGGGGGACACCAGATAAAACAGGGACTGGATCAGACGCTTGGCCATCAAGTACAACTTGTTGTGAGCGCCCTGAGAGCCATGTGCTAATCCACCTGTGTGTGGATCCTCTTATCCCATAGTAATCCAATTTATACAATAGCCTCCTGTGAGGTACCTTGTCAAAGGCCTTAGCGAAGTCCATGATAATCAAGTCAGTCTGTTTGTGGCCACGGTTTGTGGCCCCATCCAGATTGCTCACAATGTCATGGTAAAACTGAACTAATTGAGTTTCGCAAGACCTTTGACTTCGGAAACCATGTTGACAGTCAGCAAGAATGCTCTCTAAGGCTAGGTGCTTGTTGATGTTACTAACTATTATATGCTCCAGGGTTTTGCAACAGATGCATGTTAGCGACACTGGTCTATAATTTGCTGCATCATATTTTTCTCCTTTTTTATAGACCGGGGTAACATTAGCTTGTCGCCAGTCATCTGGTACAGTGCCCTGGGCGAGTGATTCATTGAAGATAAAGGCCAGCACAGGTGAAATTTCAGCACCACATTCTTTAAGCACCCTGGCATTCAGGTCATCCGGCCCAGATGCCTTATGTATTTTGAGCTTACCTAACAGTTTGGCGACCCCGTTTGGGTCAACTGTTATGTCCCCCATTGAGGGGAACTGACTATTACCTTTAGTTGGTAGCTCACCATCAGTTTCACGCGTAAATGCAGATTGAAACTGTTTGTTACATATGTTGGCCTTATCGCGCGAATCTGTTTTGAGAATACCGTTATCTCTTAACGAAGTGATCCCAAAGGCTTCCTTTTTCAGGGACTTTACATTTTGACCGCCATTTTGCTAAGCTCACCGAGAACGTTTAGTAAAAGGCGCGCAGATTGGTTCGTTTAAAATAGAAGATAACGGAAATCCCGAGGTCATGGAAGGTGACCTTTCACGGGTCGCTGTCAGATCTAGGCGTACATAGTTCAGCTTAGATCGGGTTTCAATCAGATTGGGGCATAACAAAATTGGAAGCAACGTCTCCAAAATGACCTAAATAGTGTTGACGGTGACGTTAAATCTCAAATCAAACAAACAAACTGTCGACGCATAATGAAGTAGAATTAAGTATGCTACAGGTACCCTGCCGTAATATGTCGGTGTTATGGTTTCAATGTTGATAAATACTCGTCTATTTATAAATCATAACAAACAACGGTGTTTTCCACAGGTACGTAACGGGTTATATTCTAACATAAAAGCACTTAATTTTGCGGTTGGCAATGTAATCAATTGCGTAGCGCAACTTGTAGCGAAAAGCGCCTAAAACGACTGGTTTACTCTCCTGAGGGTCGCAGGTTCGATCCTCGCAGACAACCTTTTTTCATAAAGGTATTAAAAGCATGATTTATTTTTTTTTCTTGGTGATTTTTTTATAAAATAGTTTCAGAATTTACATTTTTATTATTTCTTTTTTAATTTTCAATTCTGTTTATCTATTTATTTTAAAGTTCAATACATGTCATGCACAATTTTAAAGATCCACTTCACATTTGATTTATAATAGTGAATAAAAAAGAAACACCAGCAAGTACATGTACAAGAGAATTGAAATACAAGATGACCTTGGCTAGCGTCGATACAGTGCAGGTATGGTATTTTTTAGCCTGATACCATCACATTAATAGGGAGTCACCAAAAATAAAATTAGATCATCCAAAAATAACATATTATTGCGTAGATAAATTTAAAAATAACCTTTATTTACAATAATATTGACAATACCAAGCTGACAACTGATGTCGGTTTTACTGTACCTATCACCGCAAAATGAAATAATTCTTTCATTTTGCGCAAACCTCTTAGTATCGACGCATAATGAAGTAAAAACTACATTTTATTTCATTTCGCATCGACTATGCCAACGCATAATGAAGTAAAAATTTCAAAATGAAGAAATTACTACATTACTTCATTATGCGTTGTAACAAGCATATAATGGCCATGAACATTCATTCTCCCAATTTTGGTTATTACATCATCTGCACTTGATATTTATCAGTGCCAAAGTTTATAGTCACTTAGATGGGCGAAAAGGGACCAAATAATACACAGGCTCAGGGGAGCGATCAGGAGCTCATGGTCCTCTTGTTTAGATTCCTCATGGGTTTATCATGTTCTTAAATAATGTGGTCTCATCCCTATATAGAAATGAGACCACATTCCTGCAGCCCATGCTTTTAGTCCGTGATTTTAAGTGTGACCACATTGTCTTTTCTATATAGTAATGAGACCGCATTTTTAGATTCCCCATGGATTTATCGATTTTCTAAATAATGTGAGCTCATCCCTATACTGAGATGAGACTACATTCCTTCAACCATGGCTTTTTGTAAGTTATTTTAAATGAGACCACATTGTCTTCTCTACATAGGAATGAGACCACATTTTTTAGATTTACCATGAAATTATCATTTTTTTCGGCGTAGCCGTTATGTGTTTGGTTTTGTCCTACATTTGTCGTTATTCCATTGGTCAATAAAACCATATGGTCGAGAAGATGACCAATTCATTGGTCAATGGTTTGCACAAATAAATCCATTCAACAAATACGACAGTTTACCGAAGTTTGAACCTAGAAAAGTTTTCATTTTTTATGCGAGACATTATTGAAACATATATACAGTTTTGGCTTGCTCACCCTTGTTCTTAAACAGTCTTGTCCTTTGATGACCATAAGTCATAGTATAATTGTGTTTCTAGTGAATTCTGCAACTGCTGCGTTGAATAGCTAATTTGACCTAATTGCACGTGGTTGGTCTATATAGCGAAAGGAACCATCATTTCTCGAAAGGAAGATTTTGTTATGAAAGGAAGTTTTTTGACTTATAATAGATAGATATAGCATAACAAAAACATGTATTAATCGCAAACATTTACAAATTGATAGATGCTTAATTTACAGTAAATGGCAAATACAAGTTGCAGTTGTCTTCATTTTTCTATACGGCCATTTTAACACAAAATGAACATCTTCGAATACCATTACTGTTATATAAATTCTGAAAAGGAAAAAGGGTCATTTGAGTTTTAGTTACTTCCACATAAGATCAAGTTTCTGTCCGTTTATCTGTTCGTCCGTTTGTTTGTCCGTCTGTGCATTTACGTTCACCATAGCGACAGCCCTAAATGTTGACCCTAGAATGTGTTTTCAAAAACAGTAAAAAAAACATTATTATTATGCATTTCTTTGAGGTAATATGCTCTTGAAATGAGGTCATGTTTTCGACCTTGACATTTCACCTTGACCTTAGCTTAGACAGGCGGGACACCGCCCTCTGCAAAGCTATTTTTTTCTCGCGCGACAGATGAAATGTTTGAATACAGTAAACCAATTCATAGCGAGATCATTAATGCAGCTCATATTTCAAAACAACCTTCCAATTAAATCTACGCCGTATATCTTTTTTAAAGATATTTCTTGTTCATATTAATGTGGTCTCATCCCTTTATAGAATTCCAGCGCAGGTTGATAGTTTGTTATTATGCCCCCCAACTTCGAAGAAGTTCGAGGGACATATTGCTTCTGCTTCGTTCGTCCTTTCATCCGTTGGTCCGTCCGTGACGCTTTTGATGCATAGCATAACTTAAGAATCGTATATGATAGGGTTTTGAAATTTCATATATGGATACCTCAAGGAAAATTAGGGGACGCATTTTTTTTCTCATCCGGATTGTGTCCCTTTCAAGAGTTGTTGCCCTTTGAATTTTGTTTTCGATAAAATTTGTCAGCAAAATATCTCAAAAATTATAACAGCTAGAGCCTTGAAAGTTGGTGAATAGATAGGTAGTGATGAGTAGATGACCTGATTAACTTTTGACTAAATTCCGAAAAATACTTAATGAATTATTGCCCTTTGTCACTTTCAATGGTATTTTTACATTGTACCTCTACATTCTTTGCGATGCATACCATAACTTGAGAACTGTGTATGCTAGAGTTTTGAAATTTCATATATGGATTCCTCATGGAAAACTAGGGGACGCGGATTGTGCCCTTTCAAGAGTTATTGCCCTTTGAATTTTTTTTTTTATAAAATCTTCTCAGCAAAATATCTCATAAACTATAAGAGCTAGAGCCTTGAAAGTTGGTGTATAGACTGGTGGTAATGAGTAGATGACCTGATTAAATTTTGACTTAATCCCGAAAATTACTTCATGAGTTATGGCCCTTTGTCACTTTGGGTTTTTTGTACATTGTGAACTTCGTACATTGTGGTGAACAGATCATATGAGCAGTGCTGGACTACGAATCAGTTTGTGGACAATGAATCTGAGCGGCGTGAGTTCAAACCTCGGTGTAGGACCGGATTTTTTTTTATTTTTTTTTCTTCATAAACACAAATAAACAGTTATTATGCCCCTTCCACAACAAAGTTGTTAGGGGGTGGGGATATTGCATACGTCCTGCACATACACACATACATACATACATACATACATACATACATACATACATACATACATACATACATACATACATACATACATACATACATACATGCATGCATACATGCATGCATACATACATACATACATACATACATACATACATACATACATACAAGCACTTAGGCGTAAGCACAAGCATGCATGCATACACATACACATGCATGCATACAGACTTACGCATGTATGCATGCATGTAAAACATGCACCCATGCATAAATGTACACATGCATACATACACACATACTCACACTCATGCATGCATGAACATACACACATGCATGCACACACACTCTTGTATGCATACATATGTGCATGCACTCATGCATGCATGTACAAACATGCACACACATACACCAATGCATGCATGCACATACACACACATGCATGCACACACACTCATGTAGGCATGCATGCACACATACACGCATGCATGCACTCACAAATGCAATACAGAAGCATGCGTATGCACTCATACACACACACACTTATCCATAAACACGCAGGCATGCAAACAAGCATGCATGTTCACTTACACTCATGCATGCACATACATACACACACACATGCAGGCGCACATGCACACATTTGCACCCTAACATGCATGCATGCATACATGCACACTCATACATGCATGTACACACACTAATGCATAAATGCACACACTCAAGCATGCATGCATGCAAGCACACATGCATGCACACATACACTCATGCATGCCTGCATGAGTGTGTATGAAAGCACACACACTCATGCAGGCATGCATGTACTCATACATGCACGTATGCTCTCACACATGCATGCATTCAGCACGCGCAAACATATACATGCATGTACACATACACACATGCATTAATGCGTGCATGCAGCCATGCATGCATATGCATGTACATGCACTTATGCAAACGTGCATGCACACACACTAATGCATAAATACACACACTCACACATGCAAGCGTACATGCATGCACACATACACTCATGCATGCATGCACACATGCATGAAACCATGCATGCACACACACATACAGGCATGCAGGCACACCTGCATGCATGCACTCAGACATAAATGCACATACTCATACATGCATGCATGTACACTTACAATCATACATGCATGCATGCACACACACAAATATATGCGTGTACACATGCAGCACATACACACTTGCGTGCACACATGCATGCAATGCATACATACATGCATGCACTTACATGCATGTGCATGCACTAATGCATACATGCACACACACACATATACATAAATGCAATCACTCACACATACGTGCATGCAAGCACACATGCATGCACACATGCATAATACATGCAACTGACATACATACATACACATGCATATGCATGCACTACTCATGCATGCATGCAAACACGTATGCATAAATGCACACACTCACGCATGCATGCATGCAAGTACACATGCATTCACACATACACTCGTGCATGCACGTGCATGCATGAGTAGTGCATGCACATATACATACATGCACATGCATGCACTCACTAATGCATGCATGCACATACACACACTCATGCATGCATGCACTCACACATTTATGCATGGACACACACACACATACATGCATGCACACGCACATGCATTTGGTTATGGCCCTTGGAAAATTGGACAATAGGGGCAAGCATATGCTTCGGGCCATTGTGCTTTACAAACAACTTTTCCAGTTGTGTACTTTTTTCTACCTGGGCTAAAGTTGGATATTTTAATGCAAGAAAACGCTCAAAACATGCTGTTACGTTTCAATAGCCCAAAATTTTGGATCTAGTCCAGTTCACGGTATGCACAGAAATCGTAAAGTACTTGAAGCGTTCAAAACCGTTCTATCCTGGCAATCCTGTTGCGGGAAAATATATAAATGGGGAGCTAATAACAATTGACTATAACGAGTAATGGAAATAATGCGCATACTCTTACTTTCGCGCATTCAGAAGATTTTTCATTCTTCTGTGGAATAGAACGAAGAAACAAAAAACATCATCTTACGGAGTTTCACCCCTTCGTTTTCGCGCCATTCACATAGGTCGCTTTAATGTAGTTCCGTTTTCTTCCAAGTCATTGAGGCGCTTGATGTAAACAAGACCGCGAAATGCGAGAAAATGGTTGGCTGTCGACAGAACCCTGGAAATCTCACTTTTATGCTATGAGTTTGCAATGTATGTTGATAAGAATGCATTCTAATGACATTCAAATGATTACTCCTCGTACACTCGCCATATCTGCTGCTCCGGGAATGAAGACAAAAACACCAAAAATACAGCGTAGTCCTGATATATAAGCTGACCCTAGTCGTGTTTGAGAGCGTGATAGCTCAGTGGTTAGTGCACTTGCCTATGATGCTAGAGGTCCAGGGTTCGATCCCCGGCAGCGGCGATAAAATTTCGGTGTCCGAACACGCTCCATTGGCATCATTTGCAGGGATGAATGTCATATAGTGCGCCGTCCTTCGGATCGGGACGATAACTGGAGGCCCCATGTGCAGGGAGGTTAAAGATCCCTACCGTAATTACATGATTACTGTGTAGGCTTTCATCCTGCAAATCCTGGAGTGTATGCAACACCTGCGGCAATGGTCAAATGTGACCGACGCAGTATCAGAAGATAGATAGATAGATAGATAGATGAAACTGCTAGGCTGTCTGAAGACATTTTGCATGTTGAGTCTGGATTGATAAGATAATGAAGGTATATTGAATGGTTAAGTTCACATGACCTTATATGGTTAAAAATCTTAAAAAAAAAAAATATTCTCCCCTGTAATCATTTGACTGAAAACTTAAAATTATATTATTTATAAGTGGGTCTGTTTGTTTGAATTGAGGTTTGATGTCTCCATCAACACTATTAAGGTCAATTTTGTGGGACTATTACCCGACATGTCTATGTGATGATGCTTTGGTTGAGTTTGGGAATCATTATGCAAACCGAATATTTAATGTTTATTGTTGGTAACAACACCCTATCCTAGGGCGAAGATTCGGCCGGTAAAAGATCTTTAAGCCCCCCCCCCCCCCCCCCCCCCAGTGGCATATACTGCTGACCGTTCTAAGGCGGTAGTTTTGGTGTTGGTCTTTTGCTGTTATTTTTGTTGTAAGTCTGGGAATTTGTTGTGAGTTGTTGTTTAGTGTTTTCTAATGATTTGGTCACCCCGTGGTGGAAGAGAGGGTTGATATATCCATTTCATAAACACTCGTAATTTTTCTTGTTTTGTGTATGTTTCGACTTCCTGTTGGTGTCTAGTGGGCTGCGTCTTGTGAATGTGGCGCTCCCTGGGTATTTCTTTTATTTAATTGAGATGCAATAACATGATGATCCAAGGTTGACACCTTGTCCCATTTATATCAATTTTGGCTTTTGGCTGGGAAAAGATTATTCTTGCACATCAGACAAGGAAATCCGTGATTCTACCCTGGGATAGAAATTAATGTTCTGACCCTGGTGTTCCGACCCAAATTCGAATATAATCGCGTGTTTGATAAATGCACTCACTGGTTGATTACGACCTCTTATGCGCCGTCGTTAAGATTGACGTCACAGCACGTTACGTGATGTCACTAAACATTCCTGCAATGTCAACACAATATGGCGGACGTTGATAACCGAAGTGACTGCAGCATTAAAAATCCGCGCTAAGAAATGGAAGGTATTCAAGATAAAGAATCCAATATGGGTGTGAGGGGTGGATAGAAAAATCAGTCCCTCAGGATCACTGTCCGGCATCACTCGGCCAGCCTCGTGATGCCGGACAGTGTCCATCGGGACGGATTTTTGCATCCACTCCTCACACCCATATACGATTCTTATAAGCCATGGCCGCCATACACAAGCATGGAATATCTGGAAATCTTATTCTCTAGAAACTATCAGTGTAAAGCCTTGAATTTTGGCATATGGCATCATATCGCTAAAAGCTTAGCGAGAACTATCTATTAACCCTTTTTGTACCAAATGGAACCTTCCTCATATCGAACAGGACTCGATTTCAAAATTTATGGGTGTCAGGTTGTGCTTTCTTAAAAAACTATTCGGAAAATAGCTGAACATTTTGCAAACAGTGCAGGCCCTGATCAGAGGTGGCATTCAGAGGTCTTTGCAGTGGTGCTGTTCTTAATGGCCACAAAGCCGTTCAGTGTGATCAATGTGACATGTGGATACACACTGACTGTTCCTTCATTTCAGATGCAGAATATGGCACTTTGGTAAATTCAAGCTGCCAATGGATATGTCCAAAATGTGAGGTCTGTAACTTTTCAGACTCCTTTGATGAATATGTAGAACTGAGTAAGCCAAACAGGTTTGAACCTCTGTCAGAGGATAAGAGAGGCAAATCTTCGACTGCTGAAGAAACTAAGTCAGATATTGTGAAAGGATTGAAACTTTGCAGTATAAACATAAATGGAATTAGAGGGAAAATTCTTAAACCTTTAACTTTCCTCGATACATCTCAACCTCATATTGTTGCTATTCAGGAAACAAAGATTGTCAGTTCAATTACTACATCTGAGCTTTTCCCTGAAACTTGTCAGCACTGTGTGTACAGAAAAGATAGGAACTCTCATGGCGGTGGGGTGATGTTGCTCATTCATAGAGGCATCCCTCACATGCCTTTCATGGAACTTGAAAATGACACCGAATCGGTCTGGGTTAAGGTTTTTGCAAATAAAACTTAGCAAGTTGGTATCGACCACCAAATGGTACAATCGAAAACTTCATGTTGCTTAAAGACCAACTGGATTGCATTAAATTGCAGCATAAGGGTAAAAAAACTCCCGGCTGTACATGTTCTAGGTGACTTCAACTTCAGAGACATTGCTTGGCCCGACAGGCTCAGCAAACAAGGCACAATGCTGAGTCAGTCGGAAGGACAAATATTAATTGACATTATGAACGATCATGGCCTTGAACAAATTGTTAACTTCCTCAATCGTGATAAGAACACATTGGATCTGATCCTTACGACTTTGCCAGGACAATTCGAAGACATTCATTCCCCAGATAAACTAAGTGACCACGATGTTGTCTCCGGATATTTAAAAATTCACATCCCACCAATAAAGAAACCTCGGAGGAAGGTGTACTCATATCAGAAAGGTGACTTTGAAACTATGACGAAGGATGCACTCAGATTTGCAAAGGAGAATTACTTTAATGGTCATTCAGATGCTCGGTCTGTACAGGAGAATTTTGATTTGATAACTTCTTTCATTCATACTTCGGCCAAAAATCATATCCCCTCAAAAACAAGTAGGTCTGTTTCTTCTATTCCCTGGATCACTCCAGAGATAAGAAGGAAAATTTGCAGAAGGAATAAGATTCATGCAAAGGCAAAAAAGACGGGAAGTGGTAAACTCCGGACAAAATTTGAAAACTTGAGACGTGAAATCAAGACTGATATAAAAAATCAGCATGATTTGCATGTGAATAACTTGGTAGGTGATGTAAAGGCAAATCCCATAGACTGCTACAGATATATTAAAAGCCAGAAGAAAGACAGGCAAGGTATCCCGCCCCTTAATAAAAGAGGAGGGGACGGGGTTGCTGAATCAGACTCTGAAAGGGCAGAGGAACCAGTTGGTCAATTCAATGATGCGTTTAATAAAACTGAGTTCACGGAGGTTCCATTGACTGGAAGATCGGCCCCATTCATGAATAATATTGTTGTGACAGCTGCAGGAGTGATCAAATTACTTCAAGGCTTAAACCCAAGTAAGGCCTTAGGACCTGATGAGCTTCATCCTAGAGTCCTGAAGGAACTAGCAAATGAGTTGGGTCCAGTTTTTGCACACTTGTTTCAACAGTCTCTTGATAGGGTGAAATCCCCAAAGAATGGCTCTTAGCAAACATCTGTCCACCCTTCAAAAAAGGAGATAGGGCTCTTGCCCGTATTTATCGCCCTGTGTCTCTGACTTGTGTTCTGTGTAAATTGCTGGAACATATAGTCTGCTCAAAAATCATGGCCCACTTGGACGAACATAAACTTTTGTCAGAGAGACAACATGCATTTAGGAAAAAGCACAGTTGTGAAACTCAGCTAAGCACAGTTATTAATGGCTGGGCAAAAATCTTGGACAAAGTGGGACAGGTGGACACATTTATTCTGGACTTCGAGAAGGCTTTTGACACCCCTCCTCATGAACTACTTATATCTAAGTTATTTGGTTATGGAAGTGGGGGAAAGACCCTCAAATGGATAGATTCCTTTCTTTGCTACAGAAAACAGCGGGTTGTTGTTAATGTTGAATCTTCGGAGTGGGCTCCAGTTTTGTCTGGAGTCCCGCAAGGGACCGTTCTTGGTCCACTTTTGTTCTCCCTGTACATCAATGATATTTCCACTGACATTGACTCAGAAATAAGACTGTTCGCAGATGACTGTGTTTGTTACCGGGAAATTAGAGATGCAGATGACTCATTGAAACTTCAGGCTGACATAGATAGATTAGGATGTTGGACACGTAAAAGGGGCATGAGATTTCAACCAGTTAAATGCAATATTATGAAGATAACTAGGAAGAGATCTAATAAAGTTGAGGCTTCTTACACCTTAGAGGGAACGGTCCTCGAGAATGTGGACATTAAATACCTTGGAGTGACAATCTCACACAACTTGAGATGGAATACTCATATTAGCAACATGTGTACTAAGGCAAATAGAACGCTTGGTTTCCTGAGGCGAAATCTTCATCAGTGCCCTCAGGATGTAAAAGAGGCAGCATATAAAGGTCTTGTTCGCCCAATCTTGGAATATGGTAGTTGTATCTGGGACCCCAGTGGAGTGGTCCTTAACGATGAAATTGAGAAAGTTCAGAATAGAGCTGCTAGATTTGTAACAGGCAATTACTGCTTTGAAACTGGGAGCATGACTGGAATACTTGGAAAATTAAAATGGGAGTCTCTCAAGAAAAGGAGAAAAGACAGTAGGCTAATCCTTTTATACAAAGGTCTAAAGGGTGCCGCCAGCATTCCAACAGATGACCTTGTTCCCCCAGCTAGACACTGTAGAAATCACCATTCGTTGGCGTTTCAGACCCTTAGCGCAAGAACTGACATTTATAAAGAGTCGTTCTTCCCCAGAACCATTAGAGATTGGAATGCCCTTTCCGATTCGATTATTTCGACAGCTGAATGTGCTGATGATTGTGTAGCTAAATTTACCTCTTTGGTTAGAGTTATGGACTAACTTCCCACATCACAGGTCCTGGTGAATGAATGTCATTTGACGTGTCACCAGTAACAATTCTGATTCTGATTATGATTGCCAGAGTACCCGTTTTGGGGTTTCTGGTCCGAAATGGGTTATGTAAATGGTTCAAATGAGAAACTTAGATTGATCTAAAGCCATTTTATGGCCAGACCATATTTGATCTCGTAGGCGTTTGAATGAGGGTGCAAACCAATGCATTTTATAGTGAAGACGGTAGTCTGTAGTTTCCGTTAGGGATAGAATTGACAACTAGTTTGAATAAATGATTCTCTGAAAAAGCTCAGGTCATTCAGTAAATTTGGTGGCCAACACTTTGATTGAACTACTTTGATACTCAGACACTGCTCATTTGATCGAATATATTTAGAGTTTTCATGGGCTGGATGAAGGGCACTTTGTTCGAATGGCTCACATCTTTAGACTAAGTCATGGCGACTCTGTGATATGATAGAGCGTTAAATCAATAGTTTTGTAATCACGAAACTTGGTGTGCAACAATAGACACTGAAGTACTACCAACGTTGCAAAATCATAGCCCTTGGCGTTTTTGTAAAGCTGTGTCAATTTATTCCCGGTATGGTACTAGATAATGACAAAACTATTATAGCGATTCCTTTTTTGGTCGTACCGCTGACGTCCACGTGACTACAATGTACCTCGCACCAATCAAGTCAAACCACGCGCACATCGCGTGTGTATGAATTCAAGGAAAGGGTTATTTATAGCTGTGCTGCTAAAATGTGCATATTTAGATTAATGACCTTTTATTGACCGATAGAATCTTTCATCACATACTATTGGACAGTTCCATTTACAAAACATCACGTGGACAAGTCCATGAAATGAGCACCCACTAAACACACTTTATATAGAGAAAATTGGGGTTTACAGGTGTTTACATTATTTCTGCATGAGATGTCAAATCCTGTTGTCTGGGAAAAATAAGAAAAATGTCAACAATTTCTCGTCTGCTGAATTAGCCCAGGGCGCGTTAAAGGGTAAGCAAACAGTAAAAAACATGTTCCAGTTAGGGGCATGAGACATACTTAAGTTAATAACCTTTTGCAGGCTTGGCACTTTTCAGCTTTCAGCAGATAGCATTTTAAAATACTCTTTCTTCCCACCAAGAAAACAGGATTCGACGTTTCATGCAAATTGTCTCCTTTAAATTGTTTTCTATGGCGACAATGTTCATGAGATGTCAAAGTCCATCATGAAAACACGCCTATATAAATTTGACCCCCTTAAACCCCACTTTTATATACTAAAACGAGGTTTGCATGGGTGAACATCATTTTCTTATTTCTGCTCAAAAACATAGATTGTTGGTACTCGTTAGAACCGCAATCTATGTTTTGAGCAGAAATAAGAAAAATATCGAAATTTTTCATCCGAAAATTTTCATTTTTTGGGTGGTAAAATTTACATGTATGTGTATAGGCGTGTTTTCGTAATGTATTCATTGGGAAGATTTGAAATATGTCAACAATTTGTCGTTTGCTAATTTACCACAGAGAGTAGTAAAGGCCAAAACGCCTGGAAAGTGTGTTTCAATATTTTTCTAGCCTAGCGGTCAGCTCAAGCCTCAGAACTCAGCCTTGTAAACCAGGGATTGCAGGATCGATTCTGAGCTTCCCCAGACTTTCGGATGAGTCTTTAAACCAAGGTCCCGTCTCCGTATGACCTCAGCTGTTGGTGGGACGTAAAACTCAAACACTCACTCACTCACTTAGAGCTCAGGGGTATGGGGCGCCGTTTCACTATTGATTCCCGATATCCATAATTATTAATTAATTATGGATATCCACAATTCGATTCATGGATATCGTTAATTCAGATCAATTTATGGATATCATCAATTCGAATTATGGATATCCATTATTCGGTCCATTTCTGGATATCCATAATTCGAATTATGGATGTCTACAATTCGATTTATGGATATCCAAAACCGAATAATGGATATCCGTAAATCAGCGGAATAATGGATATCCTTATTTTTATTTATGTATATCCATACTTCGAATTATGGGTATCCATAATTCAAATTATGGATATTTATAAATCAATCTGAATTTATGATATCCATAAATCGAATTATCGATATCCATGATTCGATTATGGATATCTATAATTCGAATTATGTATATCCACAACTCGGCTGATTTATGGATATCAATTTTTCGAAATATCATGGATATCCGGGATAAATGGAATTATGGATATCTATAAGTATGGATTAAATAGTAAAACGGCAACCCACACAGGAGGGGCATCAGAACATCAAGGCCCCTTGTTCTTCATGTCAACAGTTTGTGTAATGATCAACCCTGTGAACCGAATTTTATACAGAAAAATAAAATGTATATGCTAGTTTTCTTATTTCTGTTCCGGAAATATATAGAATTACCGGATTATCTAATATACAGTGAAATTCCGCTATAAAGACCATCTTAAATTAAGATAATTCTGCTCTAAAAACCTTATTCAGTAGGTTTCATTCATTCTTCCTTTATGCTTTCGACATACAGTGTCGTCTGGGCAGAGTCCACCTTTGGGGTCATAAAGATCACTTTTGAACAGTCCAAAAGGTGATCTTAATAGAGGAATTTTACGGTATTTCTAGGCTTGTTACCCAATCATCTAGTGAACACACGAACAGAGATAGCTATTACACATTCTCAACCTTTCGGTGACATTCTTCATGCAATACGAATACGAATAGTTTATTAGCATAAAACATCATACAATGTTTATAGCCAAACACATACATAAAATACAGTGAAAACAGCAGTTGGAACATTTTTTCAGAAGAGCTGGTTTACGAAAAATAAAAAAGAACATACACACATACGGTGGATCACACTTCATCGGAAATAAATTCATGCTGAAATGTTTATATCTGCGTACTCAGCTTCATTCAAGTACATTTATGTAATTCGTTGTTTATTTGCAAAATATATAAACTTTGATAAGTTACAAATTACGTTTTTCGATTTTGATGAAAGAAGATTTTCGAACTTGTTGATGGTAGGCCAATTACAAAAGTACGGTTTGAAAAATTTAGTTCTAAGAGCGCGGTAGCTTGGGCAAACAAGTAAAAAATGATACTCATCTTCAATTTGATTCATATTACATGATTTACAGAGTCTGTTTTGACGTGGAGTATTATCATACCTTCCGCTTTCAATAAACAAATTATGTGATGAAGTTCTGAAGCGGGCTAATGCAGTTTTATATTTATTTTCTGTTATGAAGCCTAAATATTTTTCCATTTCAAAGTTGTGTTTAAAAATACAATACGACTGGAGTCGGTTCGATTTATTAATTTCTGAATACCATTTTTGAAAATACATGTCGAATATTCTTTGTCTAATTGCTGTAAAAGGAATATCATTTTCAGACTGATTATTCCAAACAAACTCAAAGCCGTGTTGTTGCAAGATAGATTTTATTTGAGATGCCCAGTTTTTTCCATTATAATTTCGGTTATTTTCCGCGTCATTCTTTAGCATGACATACACTTGTTTTAGAAGAGAAGAATCATCATGTGAAATAATTTTGGTCCAATATTTGATCATGATAACTTTACGATAAATTGACAGTGGTACGCGCCCTGTTGTGATACATGCAAACAAACCTACCAGAACAAAAGCATTATGACACATCGACGTGCATAATATAATCATTGTTTGTGTTACAATAGCTGCATGCGATTCTAATTATGCCTATTTTCAATTCTAACACAACGCGCCTACATGCCTATATTGTTTTAGTTTATACTAATTTATTTTAGTTCGATTGCGATGTTATTTAAACGCTCTCGAACACTCATTCCGGATGTTTTCACGCGCGCGAGAGAGAGGCAGTGACTATTACACCACTTCTACCCATTTACTCCTGGATGGAGTTAGGCAGTGTCATTACGTGTCTTGCCCAAGGACACACCTCGATAGCCGGTGCCGGATTCGAACGCACAACCTCTCGATCATGAGTCGAACGTGTTAACCACTGCGCTATCGAGGCTGACAGTTTTGACCCCCTTGAACCGCACGTTTATACAACAAAACAACTGGGTTTACAGGGGTAAACCTTGTTTTTCTTATTTCTGTTCTAAATTATAGCTTTTGGGTACTCGGTAGAACAGCCTCGCTGAGGCGGTTCTAACGAGTTTTTGAGCAGAAATATATAAAAAATATCTGACAAGATAAAAATACTTTTATCTGAAAAAAAAAAAAAAATCATATTTGGTGGTAAAAATTGCATCTTTTGTGGTAAAATTTTACCAATATATTTTAATAGGCGTGTTTTCGTAATGTAGGCAATAGGAAGGAACTGTATTTTATTGGTGGGGGTGTGGGGAGCATGCCGAGTGACGTCATTAAAAGCTGCCAATTTATGACCTTTGACGTTAGACGTTGTATCGTCACTTTTTCGCACTGAAAACGTTACAAAAGGACATAAATACATAAGTTACAGTCAATAACTTTAGCGGGATTTGTTCTAACAATAGCGAAAAATTGTTAGAATTTGAAAGAAAAAACAACAGTATTGCAGATGTTTCGAGTTAGAATCGAAATAGCTCAGCTCTAGCTGCGATTTGTTGAGTAATAAATCACGTTTGGATAATGACTGATTGGTTTAACGTCGCTTTCAACAATATTTAGGTCATTTTGCTTCCAATTTTGTGGGACTTTGACCCGACATTGAGATGAAATGACATCCTAAGCCCTGCCACCCAATGAAACCACATTACGATAACACATCCGTTTGATATAGTGCATTTTTCAAACCTCAAAAAAGATATTTTTTCTGATGAAAAAATGTATTATATTTTTCTTATTTACACTCCAAACATAGGTTTTGGGTGCTCGTTAGAACCGCCATGTTGAGGCGGTTCTAACGAGTACCCACAACCTATGTCTGCCAGCAGAAATAAGGAAAAATAATGTTTATCCCCTAAACCCCAGTTTTCTCTATATAAAGTGGGGTTTAGGGGGGGGGGGTGTTTATTTTACGGACTTGTTCACGTGATGAAAAGGGTTCATATGCATGGACGGTCCGACTCGCCCCATTTTGGCTGGGCAGGACTAGAGCCTCTAAGCGGTTTACCAGTTCTCATGCGCGCAGTCGGTTTCAGCTCTGCGTGGAAGCATCGTGCAGCCCAATCTATTTCTTCAAGTCCCGATGGACGGGGACGAACACAGTTAGTAGGTCAGTTGTAAGTAGACAAATCACGCACGCGCTCGAGATTTGGTCTACTTTTCAACTGGCCTCCAAACTGTGATTTATTACACAACAAATCACAGCTAGAGCTGCTCTATTACTAAAGAAATCATCGTACATGTAATCCTTGGTTGCTCTAACTTCATATTACCCAGCATTGAGGCTGTTCACACACGCAGTGATAACTCAGAGTACAAATATTACGATAATACACATGTGCGACAGTGCATTTTTCACATCTCCAAAATGTCTACTTTTCCGATGAAATTCGTAATATTTTTCTCATTCTTACTACAAATATAGGTTGTTTGTGCCCGGTTCTAACCAGGACACAAAACCTATGGCCTGGAGCAGAAATAAGAAAATGATAAATACCCCCGTAAACCACAGCTTCTTCTATACGAAGTGGGGTTATAGGGGGTGTTCATTTCACAGACTTGTTCACGTGTTGCCCACATGGAGGCAGTTCTAACACGCAGTGACAATCTGTCTTCAGAGCACAAGCAACACATCTTCAGAGGAGGGACAGCCATGATATCACGAAAAAAATGCCTATATAAATTTGACCCCCTTGGACCCCACTTTTATAAAGTAAACTGGGGTTTACAAGGGTTAAACCTTATTTTTCTTATTTCTGCTCTAAAGTATAGATTGTGGGTACTCGTTAGAACCGCCTCGATGAGGCGGTTCTAACGAGTTCCAACAATCTATATTTTGAGCAGAAATAAGAAAAATGTCACAATTTTTCATCTTAGAATTTTCATTTTATCGGCGATAAAGATTACAATTATGTACTTGTATAGGCGTGTTTTCGTAATGAAATACAGCATTGTCTCATAGACGGGCTTCCTCTCCTGAAAATGTTTCATTGTCCTTGACACAGTTTCAATCGACAAATTTGATATACACGTGCAGATGTAACGCGACATCCCATTGGATAACGTCAGAATATTCTGTCGGAAACATCATCTCGTTAGCTGATGTTTGCTTTTACGACGTTGGCAGGGCTTTCTGTTTGTACACCGCGCAAGCGCGGGGTAGAAGTGAATGGAAATATACATGTAGGCTTCCGTGTCACGGGTATTGACTTAACGACCCCGCCAGAACAATTAACGATATGTCGAACCATTCAGATTACTATGCATGAACTGTTATACAATACTGTTAACACTATAATTTATTTCGCAATTATGTTTCACCAGAGATTCAGAGCGGGTTCGATGTAAGCACTGCGGTCACTAATCTGTGACTAAAGTAAGCTCGAACTGAATTGGGTTAGAGGAAATGACGTGAGTTTAGTTTCCATGGTTCAACCAACGAGGATAGGTTGGTTCGATCCATGATTGACTTCTTACCAGCATTACGAAAACATGTCTATACAAATACATTGTGACTTTTATCGCCGAAAAATGAAAAATTTAGGATGAAAAATTGTCATAATTTTGCTCAAAATACAGACTGTGGGTATTCGTTAGAACCGCCTCATCGAGGCGGCTCTAACGGGTACCCAAAATCTATATTTCAGAGCAGATATAAGAAAAATAGGATTTACCCCTGCAAACCCCAGTTTTACTATATAAAAGTGGGGTGTTAGGGGGTCAAAAGTATATAGGCATGTTTTCTTGATGAGTTTTCCCTAATTATAAAGCGCTGCAGGACACTAGAACCAGTAATTTCTTTCGTAGGCATTGATTGGTTGTTATACTGACGTAGTACAATAAAAAGTAACAGCAACCAATCTAAACTTAACTTTATCGAACATCCTCTCATTCAGATTAAAATCACTTTGTATAGAGAGATTCACATTTTATGGACATGCTGATGCAGAGTTGACATAGATGAAGTTCCGAAAAAGTAATTGGAGGGACAAAAAATAACAACAACTGACAGTTCTTGTGCGTGCGTGCATGCGTGCGTGTGTGTGTGTGTGTGTGTGTGCTTTGTTTTTACATTTGCTGTTGTGTGTGTTTGTTTGTGCTTTAAAGTTGCAATCCTAAGTGCAAGTTGTTACCAAGTATTTTTAATAAAGCTCTTATAGCTCTTGAGAAATGGACTCTAAAATAAGGGCGAATGCTCGGGTTGACACAATAGTTTACAAAGTCATTGAAACATGAAATGTATGTCAAGGTCAAATTTTGATGCTTGCACTAAAGTTGTCATCCAAAGATGCAAAATAGCACCATGTATATTTCATGAAGCTCTTAATGTTCTTGCGAAGTGGACTCTTACATAAGGGTCGCTAGAGTCGACACTACAGTTAACAAAGTCATTGAACCATGAAATGTATGTCAAGGTCAACTATGGATGTGAGGTTATGGTGTCGAGTCCTGAGCATTGCTTCAACTTCTATTTTTAGAAATACACTCGTACATGTACATTAGGTGAACGCTGGGGTTAGCGCAATATTTAACCAAGTCAGTAAAGGGTCAAATATGGACGCTTGCATTTAAGTTGCCATCCCTAGATGCACAGTTGTACCAAGTATCATTTGTGAATCTTTTAATTCTACAGAAACTGATTCTTACATAAGGACGAACAAAAAGATTGGCACTAAACGTTTCGAAAAAATACAACATTCTGATGCACTTGCGTTTGTAACGCGACACATGATTGGATAACGTCAAGATCAAATATGGATGTGGGGTAATTGTATCGATTCCTGATAATTGCTTTCACTTTAATTTTGCATTAACGTTGCCATCCCACGATGCAAGTTGGTGTATACCAAGTATCATTTATAAACCTCTTATAGTTCTTGAGAAATAGACCCTTACATTATGGTGAATGCTAGGGTGGATGCAAATGGCTGACGAACGTACGGATGGAGAACCGTACGTGCCTGCTTCACATTTCGATAACACATCCGTGTGATATAGTGCATTTTTCAAACCTCAAACCTCAAAAAAGGTAATTTTTCTGATGAAAATTTGTGATATTTTTCTTATTTATACTCCAAACATAGGTTTTGGGTGCTTGTTAGAACCGCCTCATTGTGGCGGTTCTGACGAATAACCACAACCTATGTCTTGGAGCAGAAATAAGGAAAATAATGTTAACCCCGTAAACCCCAGTTTTCTCTATATAAAGTGGGGTTTAGGGGGTCTTTATTTCACGGACTTCTTAACATGATGAAGCATGGCTTGACAAAGGAATTCGGTTTTCTATCCGCCCGGGCTCCTTTGCTTAAAGCAGACGCGACAATGATTTTAAGATAGAAAGAAAAATATCGGTCCATCGGGATTACATCACGAAAACACTCCTTTACAAATTCATTGCAAACTTAACGGCTGAAAAAGTGTGATATTTCTCTTAAGTTCTGCTCAAAATATAAATTGTGGATATTCGTTAGAACCGCTTCATTGAGGCGGTTCTAACGAGTACCCACAATCTATATTTTAGAGCAGAAATGAGAAAAATGGTTTAACCCTGTAAACCCCAGTTTTTATATAAACAGTGGGGTTCAAGCGGGTCAACTGCGCAGGGTTCGAATCGCAACAAAGAGTCTATCTATCTATCTATCTATCTATCTATCTATCTATCTATCTATCTATCTATCTATCTATCTATCTATCTATCTATCTATCTATCTATCTTTCTATCTATCTATCTATCTATCTATCTATCTATCTATCTATCTGTCTGTCTGTATGTCTATCTATCTATCTATCTATCTATCTATCTATCTATCTATCTATCTATCTATCTATCTATCTATCTATCTATCTATCTATCTATCTATCTATCTATCTATCTATCTATCTATCTATCTATCTATCTATCTAATCTATCTATCTATCTATAGGCGTTCCGTACCCCTACAGAAAATTGTTCTGGTATTTACTGTCGACAAAAGTTTTTCACGGCTAACTTCGTGCAAAATGGAAAGTGAAAGTGCGCACAAGGGATTTTTGATTCCAAGCCCTGCGCCGCTTTAGTTAGTATTGTCTGGTGGCATCCTAAGTGTTACGTTTGAAACAACCAGACGCCTTGTCATTCACCATATTTGCATTATTTGCTGGATCCCAGCCTGCACATTGTCAATATTGGAAAAACAGGTAACCAGACCCCCCTGACCTTTTAAGGTCAGGGGGGTCTGGTTACCTGTTTTTCCAACATTGATAACCTTCAGACTAGGAACCAGCAGATAATGCAAATAAGGTGAATAGAAATCTCCTCAAATCTGTCACCGATCAAGTTTAACCTTTACAACTCTCTAGGCTAAATCGGTAGACGACAAACTGTTTATATTTTACCTATTTTTTCCAGGCAACAGGACTTTACATCTCATGCAAAATTGTCCCCTATGGAAACAAGTTGCATAAAATGTCAAATCCTGTTTTCTGGGAAAATTAGATAACTATATAAAAATGTCGTCTGCTGTGAAAAACAAATACCAAGCATGCAAAGTGTTAACCGAAGTTTCATTGTATCTTCTTACCTACGCTTGAGCCAAATGAAAGAAATAACTTCGCTGGTTGATCCGGAACATGACGAATCTCAGCCGAAAATTCATCTGAATCAGAGATGTATTTTATAATCCTTTCTTTCAAGAATTCCAGATGAGAATCA
>CAUZLF010000174.1:174878-420358 GCA_963580285.1 Lucinisca nassula
TGGCCTAGTGGATAAGAGCGATGACTCTTAATCATAAGGTCCCTCACCGCTGTGGGCTCGAGCCTGGCTCGGGTCACATGTGAGACGCCAAGTTCTGCAACGGAACATCTTGTTCAAAAACGCAGATTTTGAGAACTCCATTAGACGGAACACCCACAACACATTAAATATCACTATTCAGACCACCTTAAAATTAGAATTGTTTTCTGACCACATACCGCTTTCAAAACAAGCTTGATCCATCCGGTAGTTCATGAGATATAGTGCACAAAATCTGACCTATTTAGCACGGCTGTGAACTTGAAAATAAGGTCAATCTTATCAAAACCTAATCAGTTCTTCACCCTGTTCCAATGTTATATCCATGCAAATTTGATTAAAATCCACTCAGTAGTTCATGAGATATACTGCATGCCTAAATTTGACCTATTTAGCACGGCTATGACCTTTAAAATAAGGTCAAGGTCACCAAAACCTAATCAGTTCTTTATCCTGTCCAAATGATATATCCGTGCAAATCTGATTAAAATCCACCCAGTAGTTCGTGAGGAATCTAGCACACAAGCAAGTGTAACGCCGACGCATATTCATACGCCGACGCAGACAGGATCCGCACCAAAACAATATGTTATATGACATAATTAACCCTTTTTGTATCAAATGGAATCTTCCTTCTTATATATAGCAAGAGTCCATTTCAAAAGTTAGGGGTGTCAGGTTGTGTTTTCATCAAAATCTATTTGGAAAATGACTTAATTTTTAGCAAACAGTGGAGGCCCTGATCAGACGCCGCGTTCTATTTATCTATCTATCTATCTATCTATCTATCTATCTATCTATCTATCTATCTATCTATCTATCTATCTATCTATCTATCTATCTATCTATCTATCTATCTATCTATCTATCTATCTATCTACTGCGTCGGTCACATTTGACCATTACCGCAGGTGTACATAACATACACTCCAGGTTTGCAGGATGAAAGCCTATACAGTAGTCATGTAATTACGGTAGGGATCTTTAACCTGCACAGGGAATGGTTCTCCCTGCACAGTGGGCCTCCAGTTAACGTCCCGATCCGAAGGACGGTGCACATTATGACATTCATCAACATTAAATCCTGCGGCTTTTTACGAGAAATCCCGCCAAAAATTATTAAGTTCTGCGGCGTCTGATCTGGGCCTGCACTGTTTGCCAGGGTACCCGTTTCAGGGTTTCCAGTCTGAAATGAGTTAAGAATGATTCTGCTTTTAAAAGCTTACTTAGTAGGTTGCAGTTATAATTTCGCGGTGTTTTCTGCATATTGTGTCCTCTGGTCAGAGACCACCTTTTGGTCTTGAATACCACTTTTGAACAGACCCAAAAAGTGGTGCTAATATAGAAATTTGACAAGATATGTTAGCAATAGAAATGGGTAGGAGAATCGATCGATTTCATTCAATTTGAAGCTTCATGTTGGCAGCAAAGACAGAGCTAAGACTGTGCGGATAGTCACGCTTCCTCATTTGTCGTCTCATACAATATATAGTCTAAGAACTAAGGGGAAAAACTATTAAAACTATATCGCTTATATCTGAGAGAGGTAAAGTACCCTTACAATCCAGTATCATCTCCCCAAATCATAAAATCACGTCATTGATTTCCCGTTTTAACTAAAACCATTTGCTTTTTCATTCTTTATTACTTTTCATTATTGCATAATATTTTTGAACACTTACAGAGGGTCATTATAAAATGCAAGCTGTATTAAATTTAAGAAATCGATTACCTTAATAAATCACAGTTTGGAGGCCGTAAAGTAGATCACAAGTCTTGCGCTACGTGCTAGTGGTTTGTTTTCTAATCCATGGTTTATAACTCAACAAATCACATAATAAGGCTGATTTAGTTCGATTCTTAAACCCTGAAAAACACACTGTTGTTGTTGTTTCCTTCAAATTTTCCCAGCTTTTTGCCATTGTTACAAGAAATCCCGCCAAAATTATTGACTGTAACACATGCATCAGAGTCCTTTTATAACGTATTCTGTAGTCTTTCAAAACGCAGTGAGACGTGAATACACTTTTAATTTTGGACTAGTCCGCTTTTTAGGTAAATCGCCTTCAGTTGGAATTTTATAATGGGCGATATAGTTTTACTGAGGATCGTACTGCATCATATTAACCACTTGGCCACGAATTCTACATAATGGCATTATCAAAAAACTTATTTATAATTTTAAAATCCTGTGAAAAAAGAAATCCGAAACCTGCTTCTCCTAAAACATGGAATAGTCTTAGCACGCTTGAACGTTGAACTCTCAAATGTCGTTGATAAACTATAACACGGCTCGCCTATATAGGCAATGGGAAATAACTGTGTTTTATTCTGTAACAAATAACAGCTCAGAAGAGCATGACGAGTGACGTCATTCATCACGTGAACAAGTCCGTGAAATGAACACCCCCGTACACCCCACTTTATATTGACAAAACTGGGGTGTACGGAGGTATACATTATTTTTCTTATTTCTGCTCCAAAACATAGGTTGAGGGTACTCGTTAGAACCGCCTCAATGAGGCGGTTCTAACGAGCACCCGTAACCTATGTTTGCACTATTAATAAGAAATATATCATATATTTTCATCAGAAAAGTAGCCATTTTGGAGATATGGTAAAATGCACTATATCGCACGGGTGTGTTTTCGTAATGAAAAACTGCTACTTTATCTGTTTATGACGTCACTAGTCGATTTCCTTGACATTAGACGGTAAAACGTCATTTTCTCGCACCGAAAACGTTAGAAAAGGATATAAATGCATGTGTTTCAGTCGATAATTTTAGCGGGATTTATTCTAACAATGGCGACAGGTTGTGAGATTTTGAAAGAAACAACAACATTATTGTCGATTTTCAGCGTGTTAGAATCGAAATAGATCAGCTGTAGACTGCGATTTGTTGAGTAATAAATCACAGTTTGTGGGTCAGTTGTAAAGTAGATCAAATCACGAGCGCTACTACGCGCTCGTGATTTGATCTACTTTACAAATGACCGACAAACTGTGATTTATTACTCAACAAATCACACTTAGAGCTGATCTTTTTCTTAATTCGATGCGAGAAAAGGGCGTTAAACTTAAACAGATATCCAGGAGTGACGAAATAAAGCGGCGGCTATTCGCGTCGCGCTATTCTATCCTGTGATGTATATTGCTAATAAATCACCGGTTCCTTGCCATTGCCTATAGAGGCGCGCTGTGGTAGTATTAGCATTAGTTTATATTCATTACGAAAACACGTCTATGCAAATACATTGAAACCTTTATCGCCGAAAAAAATGAAAAATTTAAGGTGAGAAATTGTGATATTTTTCTTATTTCTGCTCAAAATATAGATTATGGGTACTCGTTAGAACCGCCTCATCGAGGCGGTTCTAACGAGTACCCACAATCTATATTTTAGAACAGAAATAAGAAAATTAAGGTTTACCCCTGCAAACCCCAGTTTTACTATATAAAGGTGGGGTTCGAGAGGTCAAAATTATATAGGCGTGTTTTCATGATGTTGTATTATTTCCTTTCCCATAGATTGCACTTGACAATCAGTGTTCCCAATCCCCTAACTTTTGGGGGCGTCCTATGAAGTTTAATTATCTTGTGGACTAATTTTGCTTTGCTACATGCATATAGTTGGCTGGAGCCTTATTCCTTAATCTTATTTACTCATGCGATGGAGCAAGATTTTGCTTACCCTGCTAAATTCGAAGATCCTTAATCCAACTGAAGTTTTATTATTACCGCACTGACGTTTGGTTCTTTTTTAAATCCCCAAGCCCGATTCCTTTTCGACTTACCCATTTTGAACCGAAACCCACAAAACGGGTAATTGGCAAACAGTCCTGGCCAATATTAAGACGCCGCACAATACGGGGTCTGATCAGGGCCTGCTCATTTTTATCTCGCCTTACGAAAGTAAAGGGGAGCTATTGCCATACCCCCGGGCGTCCGGCGTCGGCGTCAGCGTCGGCTTCGGCGTCAGCGTCGGCGTCCGCATTTGGTTAAAGTTTACCTGCAAGCTCTTATATGTGATGTTTTACAACTTTATTTTGAATATATAATTAATAATTGCTAAAAAAAAAAATATTTAACATTATCATTGTACTTCATTTTACAGGTTTTTTGGCTTAAATTGGACTTTTTGAGAAGTTAATATTTTCCTCTGTATTACCTCCCTTACTTATCGGTGTTAAAGTTTACCTGCAAGCTGCGCCTATAGGGGCTTGAAATAATATATGGGCTGCATGATGCTTCCACGCAGAGCTGAATCCGGCCCGCACACTAGTACTGGTAAACCGCTTAGAGGATCTAAGCCTGTCCAGGAACCGCGGTGTGAGGCGGACCGTCCATGCTAATAAACCCTTTTGGTTTCATTGGGCAACAGGGCTTGAAATGTCATTTCATCTCAATGTCGGGTAAAAGTCCCACAAAATTGGAAGCAACGTCTCCAAAATGACCTTTACAGTGTTGACGGGGACGTTAAACCTCAACTCAAACAAACAAACAAACCTGCAAGCTGCGCGAGTTCAAATCCCGCGGGAGGAACATTTATTTTTTTTATCTTTTCTTTTCTTTTTTCTTTATAAAAACATAGTGGGGTCTGGGGCTCAAGGTCAAGGTCACTGTGGCTATTTTTTAGAAAAACATTGTCATCGCTCTAGCACCTTCATTTATTGATGGATTTTAATATAACTTCACCCAAATGTTGGGTATAATGATATCTCGAGTGACTTTCACTTTCAGGGTCCGGGCCTAAGGTCAAGGTCACTACTTTCAGGGTGACGGGGTCAAGGTCACTGTGGCTATTTTTAGAAAAAACATTATCATCGTTCTTGCACCTTAATTTATTGAAGGATTTTAATATAACTGCATACAAATGTTGGGTATAATGATATCTCTAGCAAGTTCGACTTTCAGGTTCCGGGGCTGAAGGTCAAGGTCACTGTGGCTATTTTTAGAAAAAACTTTGTGATCGCTCTAGTGCCTACATTTATGGATGGATTTTAATATAACTTCACAAAAATGTTGGCAATGATGATATCTTGATTGAGTTTGACTTTCGGGGTCTAGGGCTGAAGGTCAAGGTCACTGTGGCTATTTTTAGAAAACTTTGTCATCGCTCTTACGTCTTCATTTATTGATGGATTTTAATATACCTTGACACAAATGTTTGGTATGATGATATCTTGAGTGACTTTGACTTTCCGGGTCAGGGGCTGAAGGTCAAGGTCACTGTGGCTATTTTTTAGAAAAACTTGATCATTGCTCTAGTGTCCAGATTTATTGATGAATTTTAAGATAACTTCATGCAAATGTTGGGTATGAAGTTCAACTTTCAGGGTCTGGGGCTCAAAGTCAAGGTCACTGTGGCTATTTTTAGAAAAACTTTGTCATCACTCTTAAGTACCTACATTTATTGATGGATATAATGTAATTTTACACAAATTCTAGGCTAGGTTTTTTTTTTAATTTGTCTTGCTCAAGGGGATTTGTATCGTCTGTGATGCCTTGTTATTACTTGGTAGTTTGTAGAATTTTTTTTTATCAAATAAAGATTTCTTTTTCATTTTTTTTTGCAGTGGAAAGTCTTGAAAACAGGATGATTAGGGGTACATTTTGGTTCTTTTTCATTTGCTGCAGTCTATTGGGCTGTTTTACAGAAGAAAATTTTTTGGATAACTTGCCCTCATCCATCTTAGGCCCCTAAAGGCGAGCTATGTTGTCTTCTGACAACTCTTGTTTTATTTTATTTTTTTTTTGCAAAAGTTCAGCCATTTGCCAAATAAATTTAAAAAAGACACACCAAAATTTTGAAATGGACTTGTGCTATATATAAAGCGGAAGATTCCATTCATTGTACTTTCTTATTTCTTTAATATATATATATTCTATTCGGGAGTACTAGTATAAGAAATGGTCCAGGGCCGGATGTTGGAGTTTTATTATTATAAATAAATTGTTCCGACGTCAGGTTTAAGGGCATGGGGTTTGTTATCTATTGCGTAGTCCCATTCGCCTTGCCATTCCGTCAAGATGTATGTGTTGATAAATGGTTTAAAATTATTAAAAGGAACCTTAAAAATAGACGGATCAAGATTAAGCGACTCCTTTGCTTTCTTGTCAGCATACTCATTGCCGACAATGCCAATATGGCTCGGAAGCCAACAAAACAGGATTTGGTGTGTTTTAGAAATTTCATTATGTTTTTCGGTCAAGTTTTGAATTTTAGGATTTTTGGATGATGAATGGCCTAAAGCCTTAAGCACAGAAATCGAATCAGAAGGTGTGGTTGCTTTTTGAATTGGCGAAGAACTGACAAAATCTAAAGCTAGGTCTATTGCTTTGGCTCAGCTGTAAAAATAGATGAGCCATCTGGATGGATGGATGGATATTTTGTTTAAAGACGCTCAACCCTAATAGGGCATATAGCGTCTAAAAATAATTAGGTATTAGATATAAAATTGTTATTGAAGTTTAAAAGTTAAAATATTAATGATTACAGTTTGTTAAAAAGTCCGATTTCTTTAAAAAAATTGATTAATTGATAAGATGGTATGTCATTAAAAAGATCTTTCATTGTTGTAACATTTAAATATTTTGAGCGTACATGATAAAATTCTACACATGAAATGAGAAAGTGTTTAACTGTAACAGGTTTGTTACAAGATATACAGAAAGGTGCTTGTTCGTTTTTTAAAATGTAGGAATGAGTCAGCCTTGTATGTCCAATACGGCATCTAGTGATCTTTGTCTGATCTTTTCTACTGTAATTTGTGAAAGAGCATTTGCTATAAAAGTTAGGTTGTATTTTATTCAATTTATTGTTAGTTTCGTTTTCCCAAATAGATTGACATTTATTCTTTATATACTTATTTATGTTGGATTTAAAATCTGAGAAAGGGATTTTTAAATTTGTTATATTTAACGATAAAGCAGATTTAGCTTCTAAGTCGGCTAACTCATTCCCACGGATATTAACGTGACTGGGAAGCCAGCAAAAAATGATCTCCTTCGAGGTGGAAAGGAAGTGATATTTTCGTAATATTTGTTGAATCAAGGAGTTTCTATGCTGTTGATCTTTGAGAGCTTTCAATACAGAAAAAAAATCTTAATAGATGATAAAATGTTTTTCGGATTGGTCTCGAATATAATAGAGTGCAATATCGATTGCTTTAGCTTCAGCGGTAAAAATAGAACTATTATCGGGTAATCTAATACTGTCAGTGAAATTCGGACTAACGACAGAACAAGCAACTTTATCATCTTGTTTCGAACCGTCAGTGTAAATGGAAATGTGATGTTTAAAATTTGATTTGATTTCTAAAAATTCGTTTTTAAAAATATGTGAATCAACTTCGGATTTCTTATTTTTATGTAAGTCTAAAATGATCTTTGGATGATTTAATGTCCATGGTTCTTTTGATGGTAATGAGAACGATTGAATATTTTGGACATTAATATTGGCCTCTTTAATTAAAGGTCTGATTCTTAAGCCAAGAGGTTTAATAGAGATGGTTTGATTTCATAGAATCTTTCATAGTTAGGGTTAAAAACAGTGTCATATGCTGAATCGCGTGGATTTGAGGCTAACTTAGTAATATATTGAAGAGACAATTTCTCTCTTCTAATATAAAGCGATGGTTCATTTGATTCCGCATAAAGACTTTCCACAGGTGAAGTAGAAAGGCACCCAGTGTTTAACGTAAACCTTGATGATATATAGTATCCAAAGATTTTAAATAAGATTTCCTAGCAGATCCATAGACTATGGAGCCATAGTCCAATTTGGAAAGAATTAACGATCTATAAAGATTTAAAAGAACAGTGCGATCTCCTCCCCAGTCGGAACTGGACAGAACTTTAAGAATATCAAGAGCTTTTAAACATTTAGCTTTCAAAGCTTTGATATGAGGAATAAAAGACAATTTGTTATCGAATAAAAGTCCCAAAAATTTCGCCTCAGTGACGACTGGAATTGGACTCCCGTATATTATTAAGACTGGATCTAAATGCAACTTTCGAATTTGGCAGAAATGAACACACTGAGTTTTTGTTTTTGAAAATTTAAAACCATTTTCTGTGGCCCAAGTTTCTATATTATTTAAGCACCTTTGGAGTTTAAATTGAATGGTTTCCATATTTTTGGAGCGATAAAAAATTCCAAAATCGTCAACAAAAAGCGAACAATCTGGGTCCCTTACACAATTAACAATATTATTTATTGTAATACTAAACAAGGTCGGTGATAAAATACTACCTTGTGGTATAGATAAGGTTGAGAAGAACTTTACAGCGCACACGCATTTGTTTCGCATTTGTAACGCGCGAGATTCGCACTCGTGATTCACGCGTTTCACTTGCGAATGACATTTTAGCCAATCAATTGCTTTTATGAATAACGCGATATTGCGTGTAAATCGCGATTGTTAACCAGCCAATCAAACATGAGTGTCGAAAACGCAGATAGTGCACATTCACAGACTGCTTCGCGTTTCAAAAGCAACCAATCAGTACCGCGTAACTATTTTACACTTATCCTTCTTTTTTGTTTCTTTTTGCTATTTCTTCAAATTTTCCTTATTCCAGATTTTTTTTTCAGTTTTAACATAACAAATCTGGTGGACTAGTCAATTATCCATTTACATTTGCCTGGGGGTAAAGGGTAAAATACAGGTACTGAGTCGTGTTTGAAGTTGACTGTCAAAATGCAGAATGTTTATTGACCAAAAGTTTTATGACACCCAGGTGCAACTGGGGGGGGGGGGGGGGCTATAAAGATAGCTATTTAAAACAACATCTCATTATCGTCATTTATTTAGATATCCGAAATAATCAATGTTCTTTGACTCACAGAAGCGGCCCAATTTTCAAATAATTATTTTTGTAATTTTCATTTATTTTGTTTAATTAACTCGGAGAATCAAGTTGCGTTTTCTTCGATATTTATTAGGAAACGCCTGAACCTTTTGCATAAAATGTAGGCCCTGATCAGAGGCCAACGTCTGCTGCGTCTGATCTGGGTCTGCATGGTTTTTGCCATTTGGCAACAAATGGAATCTTCCACCTTTTTTATAGAGCAAGTCCATTTCAAAATTAAAGAGTATGAAGTTTTGTTTTCTTTGTTTATTTTGGCAAACCGAGTAGGACCTGATCAGACGCCTACTTCTGCTAGGTCTGATCTGGATCTGCACTTTATTTTGCCATTTGGCGTCAACTTTCACCTTGTAATAAGCACAAGATCGTTTCAAAATTTAAGAGTGTGAGGGTGTGTTTTCTTCAAAATTTATTTTGAAAATATCCGAAGCTTTTTTTGAAACAATGTAGGCCCAGATCAGGTGCCTATTTCTGTTGCGTATGATCTTGGTCTGCACAGTTTGCTAATTGGCGCCAAACGGCATCTTCCACTTTGTAAAAAGCACAAAACCATTTCGAAATATTGGAGTGTGAGGTTGTCTTTTCTTTAAAATTTCCGAAATAATTGATGTTCCGTCACTCACAGAAGCAGCTCATTTATTTAATTACTTATTGCTGTAATTTTCATTTATTTGTGTTCATTAACACATTTGCTTTACCAAATGGAATTTTCCACCTAACATACATTTTTTTTTTCAATTTATTTGGGAAATAACTGAACATTTTGTAATCTTCTATAATCTAGGCCCTGATCAGACGCCTACTTCTGCTGCGCCTGACCTGGGGCATTTTAACTATTACCATTTTTTCCATTTTCTTCAAAATTTAATAAATTTGGAAAAAAAATGCCTGAACTTTTTGCAAACAGTGTAGTTCCTGATCAGACGCTAATTCTGTTGCGTTTAATCTGGGTTTGCCCTTTTTTGCCATTTGGCGCCAAATGGAATCTTCCACCTTGTAAATAGCACAAGACAAGTTAAAAAATTAATAGAGTGAGGTTGTGTTGTTTTCAAAAACATAATGAAAATGTCTGAAGCTTTTGGAAGCAATGTAGCCCCTGATCAGACGCCTAGTATTTCTGCGTCTGAACTGGGCTTGCACTGTTTGCCATTTGGCGCTAAACTTTATAAACTTTAAGAAATGTGCGTATTTCAGCCTTTACCTTTATCTTATTTTTATTTATGTGCTTATATATTCATTTATTTGTCTGTGATCCAAACAGAGATTGTTGGAACTTTATTGCAAAAATACGCCTATACAAATCTATTGATTTTTTTTACCACCAAAACTGAACATTTTCGTTATTTAAATATTTCTGCACAAGATATAGGTTGTTGTACTCGTTAGAACCGACTCGGCGAGGCGGTTCTGACGAGTACCCACAATCTATATTTTGTGCAGAAATAAGAAAAATACATACCCCCTTAAATTCCAATTATACTATTTAAAAGTTGGGATTAGCGGGGTCAAGTATGTATAGGTTAAATGGCGGTTCTGATGAGCGCCCACAAACAAGTAATAGACATGACTTGTCAAACAAATATCCCAGGATAAACTATTACACTCTTTGTTCCCTACACCATATGCATCAGAATACCCCGAGTGTTTATTATCTCTAAACTGCCAGACATTAGGGTGTTATGCAATCCAAAATATGTCTTTAAATGTAAATATTATTGTGTGTGTTAATCCGAAGAAATCACTTCTGATAAGAGAGGCCAATACCGCCATTAATTTGTGAATGAATAAAAAAATAAAATAAAGAATATTGGTCAAACATACGAGCTAAGAGGATTTTGATTGGTCTGTGCTCTTTCGCATTCACGCTTTTTATCTTCGCTTACCTGTCTTATTCTTATTGGTTGGAATTCTTTCGCAAAGAAACGCGTATTGAGTTAACCTAACGCGTTACGAATAATCACTTTCATTGGCTGATATTAAACGCGTTGCAATCGCGTATGAACGCAATGAACCGCGTATTGAATCCCGAAAATTTTACACGCACGCAATGCGCGTATGTCCCGCGGACAAAACGCGAAAATGGTTAGGTTCTTCTCGAGCTTATCTGTACACCTTGTTCTTGATCAAATGTGTCCGATAATGTATTTCCTATTCGAACATTAAATGTTCGATTGGATAGGAAATTTTGAACAAAAATTGGTAATCGGCCTTTAAGGCCCAAGGTGTGTAAATCTTTCATGATGCCGTACTTCCAAGTAGTATGTATGCTTTTTCAAGATCAAAAAATACAGCTACGGCATGTTCTTTTTTAATGAAGGCATCACGTATAAATGATTCTAAGCGAATCAAATGATCGTTAGTAGAGCTGTTTTTTTCTGAATCCAGCTTGAAATTAAGTGATAAGCTGGTTTGATTCTAAGAACCAAACCAGCCTATCATTAATCATTCTCTACATTGATTTACATAAGCAACTTGTCAAAGCAATAGGTCTGAAATTAGTGGCTTCAGTATGATCTTTATTAGGTTTCGGAATAGGAATAATGCTAGCTTTCCTCCAGTTTTCGGGGAACTTTCCAGTGATCCATATATCATTCAAAATATTTAATAATGTTTTCAATGCCTTGTTGGGTAAATGTTTTAAAATTTGATAGTGTATGTCGTCAGGACCAACAGCAGTATCATGAGATTTATGGAGAGCATCTAATAATTCTTAAGTAGTGAAAGGTAAATTATATTTTTCGTGATTTAATGAGGAAAAATTTAAATTATTTTTCTCTTGTTCTTGTTTAATATTTTTGAAACTTTCTGAATAATTTGACCTAGAGGAGTTTTTCTGAAAATTTCCCCCCAAGGCATTGGAAATGTCTTTAGCCGTTGAACATAGATTTCCGTTCGATTTGATATGGACATGTTTATTTGATTTGTTTTTGCCACTAATTTTTCTAATCATGTCCCATATTTTCTTCGTTGGTGTTCTGGTATTCAGTTTGGAGACGTATTGCTGCCAAGATGCTTTTTTGGCCGATTTTATTGTTTTGCGAGCTTTAGCTCGCATATGCTTGGTATGGATAAGATTTTCTTTTGTTGGTTGTTTATTAAATTTTCGTAATGCAGATTTTCGTTTATTGATTGAATTTTTTACTTCGTCATTAAACCAAGGTTTGTTTCTTTTTGAAAAGAGCCACCTGGAAGGCGTTTGGTTTGGTGCGTATCTTTAGAAACATACGCACTAAGTCTAACGGAGTCTAACTGTTGGTTGTCTTTTGCTCCAGCATTTCAGTAGTTTCTTGCTGTCGAGTCCTCAACTCATCTCTGTGGTTGTTTGAGTTTTGTGTTCACGGAGATGTTGCACTGATGAGTTAAGAGGCCTTCATGTGGACTAAACAAATTATTTGTCTTAAACGTGACGGAAGTAAGGGCGAGGAATGTGGCCACGTAAAATCGATTTTAGCCCCCCCCCCCACCCCCCACCCCCATCAGTGGAATTCGTTTCCGCTGACCATTCCAAGGCGGTTCTTCTTTTGGTTACTTTTGTTATGGTTTGTCTTTGGGTGTTTGTGTCGCTTATATTATTGTATTTTGGATATTTTTTGGGAAAGTAACTTTCCTTTTGGCTTTCCGCTATTGATGTTTCCATTAGGGTCTTTTGTTTCATGTTTGTGTTTCTTTCCCTTTAATGCCTCTGGTGGGATCTGTGGGTTAATTGTATCGGTTCCTGATCATTTCCTCCACTTCTACTTCGGTATCCACAGGATCCAGACATCCTTCGTATAAATCCGAGTGTGCTGACGCACAACGAAACCTAGCTAGATATCTGACAGGTCATGCAATAAAATGAGATAAACACTGTTCCATGAAAAATCCTTTTTTGAGGAGCGTAGTGGCGAAGTCGGTTAGACTGTTGTTCCTACATGGCTAGGCGCGGCCGCCAATGCCAGCGTGAGTTGGAATCCTGCCACCACCCAGCTTGTACTTTCTTGTTTCTTTAATATTCCAGCAGGCACACAATGCCAATAACACGTCAAATCGACGTGAATGCAACGTCACGACATTACTGCAACGACACATCAACTTTGGCACAACGACATGGCGTTCATGCAACGTCACATCCACGTCGGTGCAACGTCATGAAGCCGATCCGAAGCGGTCCCGTTGGCATGCGCCTACCGGAATATAATGCAGTACTGGCAAGAACGTAGAAGCCACCTTAGTGTAGTGGTTATGCTACTCGCCTCATAATCGAGGTGTCATAGGTTCGATCCTGGGCTTCTCCAGACTTTTGGATGAGTCTTCTTACCGAAGTCCCGCCTCCGTATGACCTTAACTGTTGGTGGGACGTAAAACACCATCACACCGCCACTGGCCTGAACGTGTGCTAGCCCTATGTCCAGCTTGCACTTGTTACTGTCTCCAGTGACATAGACAAAGAAATTTTATTTTACGTCGAGTATTGTCAACAATACAACATAAGCCTTCAGTATTTTTACTTCGACAAACATTTGTAAGATAACAGAAAGATACAATAAATCACAGCATGCATATATGGACATATAAAGGAGAGAAATTTATACATAACTATTACACATGTATACATTACATGTAAGACATTGTATCAAAGAAATATTACATAAGAATAATTTGTGTATATTTTGAATTAAGGTGTATGAGACAATTGAGATAATGAACGTCAGACAGTTTATTAATCATACACTCCAAAACGTAGCAATCTAAACTGAAAATTCTAAATTGAAAATGTACTTTAAATCGATCTTTAAAGTATCATAAGCAGTGCATACTGCGTTCTCTCCGAGAGTGTGCGTCGAAAATCTGTCTGATTGCTAGGTACGCCACCAAGGACGTTGCCATCGCGTAACCATCGGAGGAACTAAAATTTCTATATTAGCTGAGAGCAGCAAAAAGAAAGATATATTAATGATGAGCCCGGACATGGTGACATCCAAGTTCGACTCGTTTGCCATACAAAGACATTGTCACCTGTCCCTGTCATCATTCAAACATTTGACCAACGCTGCATAGCATAAATGTGATAAAGAGCACTGGTTGCTTAAACATTATCGCATTTTGTAACAAACAAAAAACACTGTAAAATATTTTAATTATAAGATTCCCTTAAGAGAGATATAAATCATACAATTTCAGTCGCTTTCACGGCGATACAATTGTTATCGTGTTTTTTTTTTTTTTTTTTTTTTTTTTTTGTTTTTAATAAAATGCTGAGTAGATGAAAACATAATAGTTACTATTAGATGTTAATGTGTCTTTCTGGCTGGAATTTCATCGTTTTTATGATCTGTTGGGAGCTGTGGGTTAATTGTATCGATTCCTGATCATTGCCTTCACGTCTATTATGCTAATACAATGATATAATTTACTGATGGTTAATTTATTACTTTCGTTCATTTAGTGTGGAATTGTATAACATCGGAATTTCTTCTGTAATATGGTTTAATAAAACGCGTTCGGTCATCATTAAAGATATTGCGTTGTAACACGTAATGGGATTCGTCTCCAATTCCGTTGACACATAGCCTGCATATGCGCTCATTTAAAGGAGCGCTTAGCCACCGTCCTGATCCTGAGGGAACTAGGTGGTTTCTTGTTCAAACAGTAAGTGTTCGACATTTTTCATTTGACAGGTATGAAAAATATTCATTTTAAACTTGTCCTTGCATCATGAAAACATGCCTATACAGTTTTGACCCCATCCAACCCCACCTTTATATAGAAAAACTTAATATCTGCTCTAATATATAGATTGTGGGTACTCGTTAGGACCGCCTCGATGCAGAAATAATAAAAATATCACAATTTTTCATCTCAAAGTTTACATTTTTTTTCGGCGATAAAGGTAACACTGCATTTGTATAGGCGTGTTTTCGTAATGAATATACGCTAGATAAAGCCCCTAAATGATTTATCTACCAAGGAATTCCACATGTGTACATATTCATCTTTTACTTTTTGTTAAACTGAACAAATGAACTTTTTTTGTTATTTTGTTTTCGCATTCCCAGACGTTTATATGGCCATTAGTAAAAATCAAATGGTTGACGTTATTTAGCCATTTAGCATTGAGTAGTCTTTGCTCCTTTAGTTTGTAAATTATTTTGTAACTTGCGACAGCTGTTACATTTATACCATTGCCACTGAGGTTTGCTCATTACGATAAAATTCTGCTACAGCTGGTGTCTGGGAATATGTGGCGGCCGTAAAAAGTCTCCCTGCCCTACATCATAGTGTAGTTTATATTTTCTTGTCTTTTTGGGATCATTGATTCAGTTGTGGAATTTTCAAAATATCTGTGGGTCACTGATGAGGCATAATTGGCCGAAACTAGCTAGTCTGGCCCAGAAAACATGCACACTCCACATTTTTCAGTTCTGTGGTGTACTCATTGCTTCCAAATGATAACCCTTTTATAGAACATATTTGACGTCACTACAGCTGGTGTCTGGGCATGTGTGGCGGCCGTAAATTTTGTTTGTTTGATTTGATGTTTAACGTCCCCGTCAACACTGTAAAGGTCATTTTGGAGACGTTGCTTCCAATTTTGTGGGACGTTTACCCGACATTGAGGTGAAATGACTTCTCAAGCCCTGTCGCCCAATGAAACAATAGGGTTTATTAGCATGGACGGTCCGCCTCGCACCGCGGTTCCTGGACAGGCTTAGATCCTCTAAGCGGTTTACCAGTACTAGTGTGCGGGCCGGATTCAGCTCTGCGTGGAAGCATCATGCAGCCCATATATTTCTTCAAGCCCATATGGGCGGGGGCTAGTGGCGGCCGAAAAAAGTCTCCCTGCCCTACAACATAGTGTAGTTTATATTTTCTTGTCCATTGGGATCATTGATTCCATTGTGGAATTTTGAAAATATCTGAGGGTCACTGATGAGGCCTAATTGGCCGAAACGAGCTAGTCTGGCCCAGAAAACAAGCACACTCCATATTTTTCAGTTCTGTGGTGTCTTCCTTGCTTCCAAATGATAACCCTTTTATAGAACAGATTGGAAGTGAATACTTAGAAGGTAGCTACCCAATTTACCATAGATCATACAGAATGGGGTTGATTTCTTAAGATGTAGGACATGTTTAAAAATTTTACTTGTACTCTTTCGATAACGTCTAAACTCCCAAACCCCCAAATCTCGCAGCCGCATAACAAAATCGGTTTCACTGAATGGTTTTACTAAACAGATCAATTCGCATATCAATATGTAAGTTAAGATGTCTTATTTTCTTCCAAAGTGAAGAAAGTGCAATTTAAGCTTCATCCGCTATATATATTTTTTTTTTTTTTTTTTTTTTTTTGTTTTCGAAAGTGACCCACTTCTAGCTAGAAGTACTCAAAGATATTTATACTTATTTATAGTCTTAGTTTCAGTATCTTTATAGTTGAAATTTCAGATTTTTGGCAATCTTCCACCTGAAAAGACCATAATGTTTCGTGTTGGATATGGTAATTGTTAATTTTCTGTTATCGCAGAACTTCCCGGAAATGTTTAATGCCATTTGCAGATCTTCTTTGCTACCACTAAAACTTACTGTATCATCTGCATATAACAGGGAGGGTATTTTAATAAACTAAAATATGATTTCATCATCAGTTTCGCATGCTACACCTGGTACTGCATTTGTATTCAAATACCATTTAAGGTCATTCAAATATGCTGAAAATAACAGTGTTGATAAGTTTTTACATTGTCGAACCCCGGTTTGGCAGGGGAAAAAGCCGAGACGCCTTCTGAAGTTGAAGTTCTGGATTTGGACCGAACAAATTAATTGTTTAAACCACAAGAACCATAGAACCAAGGGTGTTGATTATGTCAGTGTAAAATCCCATTAAGACCCCCTCCCCCAGCGAAAAACTTTTAACTTACCGTTCAAGGCAGTTATTCCGTCGCGGTTTATTTTTTGTTATAGTTTGTCTTTGCCTGTTTGTATTGTTTATCATTTTATTCTTGATAGCCGTTTGGCTATTTTATGGGAAAGCCACTATCCTTTTGGCCTTCCGCTGATGATGTTTTCATTTGGGCCCCGTCAAGCGATTTTGGTACTTATCGCCTATGCGAGCAGCGAAGGTTCAGGCGAGCCTGCGCATCCGCGCAGTCTCGCCAGAACCTTCGCTGCTCGCTCATACAAGCAGTGAATCAAGAGGAACCTTCAGACAGAAAGCCATAGCCATGGCCCCTCTGAATGGCTGGGCATGCGCAGTTAAATTTGTCATGACGGAATGCTCGAAGACACAAATTCGCTTGGCGGGGCTCATTTGGTTTAGTTATTTCATGTTCGTGTTTTCCCCTTTGATGTCTCTGATTAGGGGTGTTGGGAAGTTGTATCCGGATCATTGCCTTTAATTCTAGTTTGATATCATTATATATGCTTTTAATAAAGTTGTAGCACTTACCGCTTATATGAGTAGTTTAATAGTTTTTGCCACAAACCTTTTCTCCAGACTGTATCGAACGCGTGCTTGAAATCAATAATATGTTCTGTAACAAGGGTTATCCTTTTCAAGCGAAGAATACACCACAGAACTTAAAAGTATGGAGTGTACAGTTTTCTGGACCAGACTAGCTAACTTCGGCCAAATTAGGCCTCAACAGTGGCCCTCAAATATTTCCAAAGACCCATAATGGAATCAATGATACCAAGTGAAAAGAAAATATAAACTACACTAATTAATAAAATATTACAGAATATACAACATATTTTTTATTCATTTGCTTTTGATATGTCAATTAGGCTTTAAATAATAAATACATTATCCTTTGCCGAATCACGCCTAGCTAGAATCTTATTTGTTTCATCTTCAATAAATTTTGTAATTCAACTATTTATGCTTCCCAAGGCAGCTAAGCAAAGTGTTTTTTTTTTTGTTATTTAATATTTATTTCTGTAAGTATATTGCATAAACATATAACAAGCATGACACAAAACATTCAGCTACATAACTATTACATACATAAATATCTCTACACACAATTTTTTTTCTAAACATATATAATAGTTTCCTCTATCTCTATAGAGGTTTACCGGCCCCGATAGCTCAGTTGGTAGAGTGTCCGCTCCGGGGAACGGGAGGTCACGGGTTCGATCCCGGGCCGCGACATTCCAAAGTCGTTAAAAATGGTACTAGCTGCTCCCCGCTTGGCACTCAGATTTACGGGGTAGAGCTAGGACTGGTCGACCCAGTGTCAGGATAATGTGACTGGATGTGGTATCATATAATGTGTCTGGGACATGATACTTCAGTGAGGCAGCATTATAAAAGTTAGCATTGAGCTCCCTGTCGCAACCAGACACCGTCCTGATATGACTGAAAAATTGTTGAAAGCGACGTTAAACCCGAATTCACACACACACACACACACACACACACACACACACACACACACACACACACACACACACATACACACACACACACACACACACACACACACACACACACACACACACACACTATAGAAGTTTGTAGTGCAATACGTTTTAGATATCTCTAAATATGTCAAAACATTTTTTTCAAAGATATTTAGCATAAAAATAAAATATAATGCTATTAATGTGCCTTGCGATGAACCTTCAGAAACTGTGAAATAGAGAATAGAAAGAAAAAAATGGAATAGTGAATAAGATTATGAATATAGAAGAAGAAAAGAGTAGAATAAAAAGCACAGCTGCGTACTAGTGCTGTATTCTAATCAAATAAAACAAATGTAAAAAAATGCTGCCATCCCTAAACTTTTAGTGCGAAGAGTTGCAAACATGGGTTGTTAAAACAAGGTGTCAAAGTTTCCCCCATTTCCTTTCGTGCAGGGCAAGTGTGTCTTTTAGAACATTAATTTCTTTTTCTATTCCAAGTCTTTTCCATTGAAACAGTTTAAATTGTATATTTGCTGGTATTTTCCTGGTATTTGCTTCTAAATGTGTAATATTTCCCAAGTATAATAATTAAGTTTTTACCTGGGTGTCTTGTTGCTTTACTGAATGGGTAATATCAAATGCTATAGTTTCTAAGTTTAAAGCGAGATCTAAGTTACATTCTTGTAATAGGTTTGACAGGTCCGTCCAAAAATACTGTATATGTATGCATTCCCCAAAAAAGGATTTACCGTTTCATTTTCCATAAGGCAGAAGTCACATAAAGCTGAACTGGCGATATTACATTTTAATAAAAATGTATTTGTAGGAATTATTCGCATTAAATATTTATACTGTAAGTTTCTTTATTTAGTATCATTTGTGGCATTAAGAACAGTTGTGTAGATTATCTTCCAGTTTAGGTTTGCATTTATAAATATGCTTTTCCATTTTCGCTCAGGTTTTCTTTCAATTGATATTTGTTTGTTTCTAAGTGAACTGTAAATATATCTATTGGTCTGATTTGATTTTATCACCTGATTATTAAGGTAGTCGGTATTTGAGTATCTGTGTTTTCATTTTTTATATTTATTTTCAATATATTTGGTATATGTGTATTAAAGCTAAATATTTTAGAAAATCATTGTCATGTATATTATATTTTTCTTTTATTTTATTGAATGAAAGGAGTTCCTTTTCCTTGTTATTGAAGATATCTTTAAAGTATTTTATTCCTTTATAATACCACTTTGTGAACATTAACGTATTAACATCAGCTTTTATCCCTCTATTGTTCCACAGTATTTCGTTTCTGTAATCAGATATTGCAGGTTCTTCTGTCGCGGTTTATGTTTGTTATGGTTTGTCTTTGGGTGTTTGTTTCGCTTATATTATTTTATTTTGGATAGCCTATTGGGCATTTTGTGGGAAAGTAACCGTCCTTTTGGCTTTCCGCTATTGATGTTTCCATTAGGGTCTGTTGTTTCATGTTTGTATTTTTTCCCTTTGGTGTCTCTGATGGGAGCTGTGGGTTAATTGTATCGATTCCTGTTCATTGCCTCCACTTCTATTTAGTATTACAGCCAAAGCAGGCTGCCAAAATATCTTTAAAAAAATATTATTAGGAACTTTTTTATCTATGTCTTCATGTGAATAGTTGCATTCAAACAGCAATTTACCACCAAAAGGTACTAACTTATCTAGATAAAGTTTACTTAAAATTTCATTATCTTCAGATGCCACAATACGTTTTTTGCAGCTAATTTTAAGCGATTTTATAAATGTTTCTAGATCTATCATTTTTAGACCCTCTTTATCAAAATCTTCAGTCAGTATTTAATCTTTTCAATCTTTTCGGGTTTGCCTTCCCAAATAAAATTATACATTGTTTTATCAATTCGGTTTATAGTTTCCTTAAAAGGCTTAGGTATTGATGAAAGTGCATATATTAATTTTGAAAGTGCATAGTTTTTTTTTATTACTATTATTTTCCCAATAAGTATTAATTTTCTATATTCCCATTGCTTAAGCCATTTTTCAAAATCGCTAATTGTTTATCTAAATTTAATTTGAAGATATTTTCATTGTGAAAGTCACACCCAATTAGTTTGCTTTTGTAGACTTCCACTGAAATTTCCTATGTTTGAACATTGGTACCGATTCGCAAGACTTGACATTTTTTTCGAGTTGAGTTTTAATACGGAAATGTAGCTGAAATTATCCAATATATGTATCAATGTTCCAAAATATTTAATCGAACCATCGAGAATAGACGAGGCGTCGTCTGTCAATAGTGATTTCTTAAATTCACGTCCTGTGATGTTTATGCCCTTCTTATCGCTTTTTATTGGTAACTTAATAGGATAGCAATTCAATGCAAAATATGAATAAATAGGGAGAAAGAGGGCATCCCTGACGAACTCCAACCCCCTTTGAATAGGAAAAAATTCAATGAGGTAACCATTATTAGAAACACCGCTTTTGGCGTCGTTGTAGAATAATTGTATCCACTTTATGAAATTATCTCCAAAGTTAAAATGGTTTAAACGATTTATCATGTATGTATGATCAAGACTATCGAAAGCTTTTTCAAAGTCCGTGAAAAATAGTAGGCCAGGCTTGCCTTGTTCTTCAACATTTTCTATAGTTTCTAAAAGAAGTCGTATGTTGTCACCTATGTGTCGACCTTTTATAAATCCTGTTTGTGAGCTATCTATTATTTTGGTCAACACACTTTTCACTCTGTTGACTATTGATTTTGTAGCAATTTTATAAGCAAAGTTATAGGTCTATAATTTCCGGAATGTAACTTTTGTTTATGTTCCATTTATTTTTGTGTATTGAAAGAATATTGCCAAAGTTCCAACTTTCCTGAACCAGCCCAGAATTCAAAAATAATGTCAAAAAGTTTTACGTAGATCGTAGATCCATTTCCGAATATACTTGCATTGTACTTTTTAAACGCTCATTTAATAGTTTGTCAATACCACGACTTTTATTGTTCTTAATTGTTTTTGCGGCTTCTTTCTTTGTACTGTCTGAATAGGGCATGTTTATATATGGATTATCTGTTTAGATTCAATTACTGTTGTTAAATTCGAGGTTTCTCCCTCTCTTCGTTTACATCGTTTGCATTTATATCTTTATGCTAATTATATAATTCAGCTAATTGGACATTAGTTTATTTTTTTATATTTGTAGAGTTTATTATCTACCAGTATTCTCTTTAATTTCCATACTTCATGTATTTTAATTTCGATTTGTTTTCATATTTAAGTTTTTGATGTTTTAAGCTATGACTTTTATAGTCAATACAAACACAGTTTAATGAATTTCTGATAAATCTTGTTTTATGTTTATTTGAAAATTTTCTGGTTTTATGGTATATGTTTCTGGCGTGGTTACACACATTGGTTCTTTCTACCATTTCCTAATATATTTGTATCTGATATATTTTTGATCTGTGTAAGGCCAAAGGAAGCTTCTGATGCTGATAAAATCACATAATGGATTTGGCTTACAATATAATTTATGTTTTCGTAAGTAGCATTGTTTCCCTAGGTTTTTAGGCCTGAGTTTATTTTTTAACGTTTCACCGTAATTAATTTTTTCTCAAAACACCTGCTGCTTATCAGGGTTCATGATATATATCTGCTTAGTCACTTGGTCGTAAATTTTGATTTTTTTTTTGTTGTGTGTCAGTTTGTTATTTACCATTACGAAAACACACCGTAAACTTAACCGCCGAAAATTCGAAGATGAAAAATTGCGATATTTTCTTATTTCTGCTCAAAATATAGACTGTCGGTACTCGTTGGAACCACCTCATCGAGGCGGGTGGTTCTAAAGAGCACCTGCAATCTATATTTTAGAATAGGAATAAGAAAATAAGGTTTACCCTGTTACCCCTGTAACCCCCAAATTTACTGTATAAAAGTGGGATTCAGGGAGGTCAAAATTATATAGGCGTGTTTTCGTGATGTCTAATTCAGTAGCAATTAGAGCGGACAAGTGGGCATTCAAAGTCATGTGTAGTAAGGGAGATAAGCATTTCAAAATTTTGAGCAACGGGTAACATGTAATCTTCAGTACTACGGATTTTGCATGTCAGTTTTGGCACGTCATTGTCTAGTATGCCGTTAAGAACTGACAATATTGTTATTTTTGCAAAATTCAAGCAATTGGTAGCCGTATATATTTGTGTTGTCTTGCTCAGCCTACTAATTTGCAAGTTTCAGATGGATCCTTTCAAAACTAATATTAATAAAGTGATGGCATGGTCGAAAATAGGCGATATTTTGCAATCTATGGGACAATCTAGGGGACATAACTCTATGATTAATTAGCCGGCCTAGCCAGTTTTCGAGCACATCCGAGCTTTTATCCCCAGCCTGCGTGTGTGTAAGTTTCAAGAAGATCCAATAACAAGAGGCCCATGGGCCACTACGCTCACCAGAAGGAATGTGGATTATACCATATACAGGCAAGGTGTCCATCTGGGTCATATGACAACAATACCACGAATAATGTTACATTGCCTCACCCCATAGAGGCTTTTAATGTTATTTGGTTTCAATCAGCACAGCTCTTTTACTGGGAAGGAGATAAAAATACTGAATCTGAGCTATCCAAGACAAAGGTCAGTAATGACCTTAACCTTTGGAATTGATTAACTTCCATTTATCTGATTGTAAATAATATTGCTGATGCGACCGGCTACCATGCAATCAGTAAAATCCACTGTCATGCCCTTTTTGATACAAATGTCTATATGACCAAATTTGACCTGACGAAAAACAGGTCAAGGTCAGCTAAAGGTCATCATTTGAACAAATTTGGTAGGGCCTGAGTCCCCAATTCTACATTCCAAATTTCAAAGTCATCGGTTATTTGGTTCCTGAGAAGAAAATTCTTAAAGTTTTTTACTACATATGAGCATGGCGGCCACATTGGTCATGTGACCCAGTCCGTACGAACAAATCTCATTCCCCCTACCCATAGAGGCTCCATATGTAATTTGGTTTCAATCTACCCACTAGTAAAAGGGGAGAAGAAGATAAAAAATAACTGATTCTGAGGCATCCAGGATAAAGGTCAGTAAATGACCTTGACCTTTGGAATTGATAAACGTCCATTCAGCTAACTGCAAATACCATTTTTGATGTCACAACCTACCAGGCAATCAGAAATATCCACTGTTTTGCCTTTTTCCATACAAATGTCTAAGTGACCAAATTTGACCTTGACGTAAAATAGGTCAAGGTCAAACAAAAGTCATCATTTGAACAAACTTGGTAGGGCCAGAGTCCCCGATGCTGCATACTAAGTTTCAAGATCATCGGCCATTCGGTTCTTGAGAAAAAGATATTGAAAGGTTTTTACAATATATTGGCATGGCGGCCATATTGGTCATGTGACCCAGTCCTCACGAACAAACTTTCGTTCCCCCATTCCATAGAGGCTCCACATATAATTTGGTTTCAATTGGCCGACTAGTTTAAGTGAAGAAGAAGATAAAAATACTGAATCTGAGCAGTCCTGGACAAAGGTCGGTAAATGACGACCTTTGGAACTGATAAACTTCCATTTATCTGATTGCAAATACCATTCCTGATGCCACTAGCTACCATGCAATCACAAAAATCCACTGTTTTGCCTTTTGTCCATACAAATGTCTAAGTGACCAAATTTGACCTTGACGTAGAACAGGTCAAGGTCAACCAAAGGTCATCATTTGAACAAACTTGGTAGGGCCCGAGTCCCCGATGCTGCATACCAATGATTCGTGTTCAACGGCGCTTCAGCAGAAAGTTGGTCATATGGTGCCAATAGTGCCATCGGAGTCTAACAGTTGGTTTTCTTTTGCTCCAGCATTTCAGTGGTTTCTTGCTGTCGAGTCCTCACCGTTGTTTCATCTCTGTGGTTGTTAGATTTTTGTGTTCACGGAGATGTTGCACTGATGAGTTAGGAGGCCTTCATGCGGACTGAACAGATTATTTGTCTTAGTCGCGACGGAAGTAAGGGCGGGTTTTGTGGCCACGTAAAATCGATTTAAGCCTCCGGAATTTGTTTCCGCTGACCGTTCCAAGGCGGTTCTTCTGTCGCGGTTTATCGCGGTTTTGTCTTTGGGTATTTGTGTTGCTTATATTATTTTATTTTGGCTAGCCTATTGGCCATTTTGTGGGAAAGTAACTGTCATTTTTGCTTTCCGCTATTGATGTTTCCATTAGGGTCTGTTGTTTCATGTTTGTATTTCTTTCCCATTGGTGTCTCTCATGGGTGCTGTGGGTTAATTGTATCGATTCCTGATCATTGCCTACACTTCTATTTTTATGTTATGTATAATGCATTTCGGGGATGGATACTAAAGTTTGTCTTTGAATAAGCTTATATACTCACCGGAAATAGAAACTATACACTCATTTTTAAGTTGTCACTGGCGAAACATTTTAATGAAATTTGAATTCCAATTATATAAATTATCATCAGTGGCATATCTGATTAATCGAATAAAATGTTTAATGATAGCTCCGATTTAACGGGTAGAGCCACAGGCTCAAAGCAAGGGTCCAAATTATGCTGTTCAAGTTTCCATTTGGTCAAACTGTCTGTGTCGAGAATGTGATAACCATTTTTACAAGTTATTACGCATCATCTAATGTTGGGAATATTGTGTACAAAATGAAAATTTTCACAATGGTTGAAATGTTATCGGCGTTTAAATATTGGACCAAACCACCGGAAGTGAGCGAAAGGTATGGCATTTCTGATTGCGGTTTTTGTTTTTATCAATATTTAGGACACAGCTGAGAATGCTAAAACGATTGAAGGCACATTCGGGTCGATTTTTGGCTTGAAACATTATTTTGAAAATTTCGCTGAAAAAAGCAGTTTTTGAGATTTCAATACAATATTTGTTTCTCGATAATTTTTAGATGTTATGTTATTTTTTATTCCTTGCTTTTTACTTGTTACCTATACGCAAAAAATGTTGAAGTCAAAATGCGATTACAAACAGATTTTGTGAAAAATGCACTTTTTTACATTTTTCCCAAAAACTTTTATTTTGAACACCATATTTTATTTAAATTGTTACAGGATTCATGTCGATAGTTAGTTTAGTCCTTAATCAGTAATTTTTAACTGAATTATCCACTTGTTTTGTCAGGCGAGACAATTTAAAAGTGTATAGTATCTATTTCCGGTCAGTATATATTGGATAGCCAGCTGGCCATTTTGTGGGCAAGTAACTATCCGTCTAGCTTTCTGCAATTGATGTTTTCATTAGGTCTTGTTATTTAATGTTTGTGCTTCTGTCCCTTTGGTTGTCTCTGATAGGAGGTGTGGGTTAATTGCATCGATTCCTGATTATTGCCTTTATTTCTATGTTTCATCTACTTATGTCGAGACATTTTAACATACCATCTAATCTTTTAACAACACAGTGTGTGCGTCGCTGCAAGACTTAAAATGGCGTTGAGGTCTTGTTTTTTTTCAGCGAATAACCATGGCTTTAACTTTACGGATATCCTCTAGATCAGTTGGGGAAATTACATAATCTCTCACTTTCACGTCTCTAGCTTGTGCAGTACGAAAACATGCCTATACAAATACATTATCAATTTTTCGTACACAAATGGAAACTTTGAAATGAACACTTTTGATATTATTCTTATTTCTGCTCGAAACATAGATTGCGGGGACTCGATTGAACCGCCTCAATCGAGTACCCACAATCTATGTTCTTGAGCAAAAATAAGAAAAATAATGTTTAACCCTGTAAACCCCAGTTTTTCTATATAAAATTGAGGTTTGAGGGGGTCAAAACCGCAAAGGCGTGTTTTCATGATGGATACACTTGAAATACACCTTGACACAGAGGACATTAAAATGCTTGACAAATCTGCAAGCTCTCGGGGAAAGCAGCCAGTGGCATTGACGAAAACGTAGAGCAATTGTTAGCTGCATAATTGGCAAGAATGCATGCCCTCTGTTGATGAGGTGTTGTTGTCCCTGGCAGTTATAAAATGCACTCTTGACTTACATTGTAATATAACCCCGATATCAATTCCCAGTCACTGAAACTATCGGTCGAATTGAATCTGTCCTTAAAGACTCTTTCTCAAGTAAGACAATACCTTCGCCTAGCAACACCAACCACGGATCATTATTTAAGAATGGTAGGATATCACAACGATTATTTTTTCCAATCTACGAAAATTGTACGATTCTTGACGAGCAGATACAGGCTCATAGTAGGTCTACTTTTTTTCTAATATAACGTGAGACCAAATTTATGTTTTAATCATACAATTGATATGAATTTTGCTTAATAATTGGTAATATTAGCACAAACATAAAAAAAGGTTATTCGATAATATCTGGGCTCTACAGCGACAAAATCGCAACTTCTACGAGAGGTATAAAATGTTAATCGATTTTATCGTAAATGTCACCATACGATATGTTTTAAACATGCTTTTGTTTCTGGAATGTCATTTTTGATCGTACGATTCTCGTCACTGGCGGAAGGGAAAGGGTGATTTCGTGATCAGTCGCCACGAAACAATATCTCTCACTCTCTCAATCACGTCGCACGAAAGTACGAGAGAAGAATTGCAACGCGTATTGAGCGAGCGATCACTTCTATCTATCTTCATGTACTGGGTCGGTCACATTTGACCATTATCCCGATTAGGTTGGTGGTTCAACTTAGAATCATGCTTAAAAAGTCACTGAATGGGTCCTTAACCTTTTTGTTCCATATGGAATATTCCGCCTTATATATAACAGCAGTCCATTGCAAAAGTTAAGGTTGTCAGGTTGTGTTTTCTTCAAAAATTAATTCGGAAACTGGCTGAAATGTTTATGCAAACAGTGTAGGCCCTAATCAGTCGCCGCTTTCTGTGGTTGCGGATCTGGGCCTGCACTGTTTGCCAGGGTACCCGTTTGGGGGTTGCTGGTACAAAATGGGTTTAAAATGCTTATATGTATGCTAAAACGCATACCTCCGAGTCCCAATTTACACTGTGCGGGCTTTGAACTCATCTGCGGTATTGACATCTACAGCAGAAGAGAGAAGAAAGAATTCTTCGGAGCATCACTATAGCCTGGTACCTACAATATTGTGTGGTGTAAATTTTTTGATGCCTTTGTTCGGGTTGAAACTTACAGGGGTCAAGTATCTATCTCAAGAGACACTATACCAGAGTGTATCGTCAAGGAAAAGGTTAAAGAGGACTGCTCATAACGGGTCTCAAGGGACGGCCACTCCAACTCATTAAGAATATCACCGACGCTTCTTTTATTTCGTTCTATCGAGTAGCTGTCCTCTGTACATGTACCTATCAACCTGCTGAATCTGAGTTTTGACAGATTGAGGGCGAACCTATGTCTGCCTGGGTACAAAATAATAGCTTGTCCGCACAAGTTATTGTCTTGACCGCACTACAATTTATCATATGTTGTACGCACAACTTAATCAGACACTTAACTTTGATTTAGTTTAATCATATTTATTGCAACTCAGTTGGGTCGATCGTTTGTCAATGTAAAATCGCTTATACTACTTATTTCCACATGACTGCCACTTTTAACCCATTCAGTAACGGAAACCCCTAAAGGGGTACCTTGGCAAACAGTGCAGGCCCAGATCAGACGCCGCAGACGCGGCGTCTGAATCAGGGCCTCCACTGTTTGCTTATTGTTTGTTTGATTTGAGGTTTAATATACGCTAGATAAAGCCCCTAGATGATATATCTACCAAGGAATTCCACATGTGTACATATTCATCTTTTACTTTTTGTTAAAATGAACAAATGAAATGTTTTTGTTATTTTGTTTTCGCATTCCCAGACGTTTATATGGCCATTAGTAAAAATCAAATGGTTGACGTTATTTAGCCATTTAGCATTGAGTAGTCTTTGCTCCTTTAGACTGTAAATTATTTTGTAACTTGCGACAGCTGTTACATTTATACCATTGCCACTGAGGTTTGCTCATTACGATAAAATTCTGCTACAGCTGGTGTCTTGGAATATGTGGCGGCCGTAAAAAGTCTCCCTGCCCTACATCATAGTGTAGTTTATATTTTCTTGTCCTTTGGGATCATTGATTCAATTGTGGAATTTTCAAAATATCCGTGGGTCACTGATGAGGCATAATTGGCCGAAACTAGCTAGTCTGGCCCAGAAAACATGCACACTCCACATTTTTTAGTTCTGTTGTGTATTCCTTGCTTCCAAATGATAACCCTTTTATAGAACATATTTGACGTCACTACAGCTGGTGTCTGGGAATGTGTGGCGGCCGTAAATTTTATTTGTTTGATTTGATGTTTAACGTCCCCGTCAACACTGTAAAGGTCATTTTGGAGACGTTGCTTCCAATTTTGTGGGACGTTTACCCGACATTGAGGTGAAATGACATCTCAAGCCCTGTCGCCAAATGAAACCAATAGGGTTTATTAGCATGGACGGTCCGCCTCGCACCGCGGTTCCTGGACAGGCTTAAATCCTCTAAGCGGTTTACCAGTACTAGTGTGCGGGCCGGATTCAGATCTGCGTGGAAGCATCATGCAGCCCATATATTTCTTCAAGCCCATATGGGCGGGGGCTAGTGGCGGCCGAAAAAAGTCTCCCTGCCCTACATCATTGTGTAGTTTATATTTTCTTGTCCATTTGGATCATTGATTCCATTGTGGAATTTTGAAAATATCTGAGGGTCACTGATGAGGCCTAATTGGCCGAAACTAGCTAGTCTGGCCCAGAAAACAAGCACACTCCATATTTTTCAGTTCTGTGGTGTCTTCCTTGCTTCCAAATGGTAAGCCTTTTATAGAACAGATTGGAAGTGAATACTTAGAAGGTAGCTACCCAATTTACCATAGATCATACAGAATGGGGTTGATTTCTTAAGATGTAGGACATGTTTAAAAATTTTACTTGTACTCTTTCGATAACGTCTAAACTCCCAAACCCCCAAATCTCGCAGCCGCATAACAAAATCGGTTTCACTGAATGGTTTTACTAAACAGATCAATTTGCATATCAATATGTAAGTTAAGATGTCTTATTTTCTTCCAAAGTGAAGAAAGTGCAATTTAAGCTTCATCCGCTATATATTTTTGTTGTTTTTTTTTTGTTTTTTTTATTTGTTTTCGAAAATGACCCACTTCTAGCTAGAAGTACTCAAAGATATTTATACTTATTTATAGTCTTAGTTTCAGTATCTTTATAGTTGAAATTTCAGATTTTTGGCAATCTTCCACCTGAAAAGACCATAATGTTTCGTGTTGGATATGGTAACTGTTAATTTTCTGTTATCGCAGAACTTCCCGGAAATGTTTAATGCCATTTGCAGATCTTCTTTGCTACTACTAAAACTTACTGTATCATCTGCATATAACAGGGAGGGTATTTTAATAAACTAAAATATGATTTCATCATCAGTTTCACATGCTACACCTGGTACTGCATTTGTATTCAAATACCATTTAAGGTCATTCAAATATACTGAAAATAACAGTGTTGATAAGTTTTTACATTGTCGAACCCCGGTTTGGCAGGGGAAAAAGCCGAGACGCCTTCTAAAGTTGAAGGTCTGGATTTGGACCGAACAAATTAATTGTCTAAACCACAAGAACCATAGAACCAAGGGTGTGGATTATGTCAGTGTAAAATCCCATTAAGACCCCCTCCCCCAGTGAAAAACTTTTAACTTACCGTTCAAGGCAGTTATTCTGTCGCGGTTTATTTTTTGTTATAGTTTGTCTTTGCCTGTTTGTATTGTTTATCTTTTTATTCTTGATAGCCGTTTGGCTATTTTGTGGGAAAGCCACTATCCTTTTGGCCTTCCGCTGATGATGTTTTCATTTGGGCCCCGTCAAGCGATTTTGGTACTTATCGCCTATGCGAGCAGCGAAGGTTCAGGCGAGCCTGCGCATCCGCGCAGTCTTGCCAGAAACTTCGCTGCTCGCTCATACAAGCCGTGAATCAAGAGGAACCTTCAGACAGAAAGCCATATCCCTGGCCCCTCTGTATGGCTGGGCATGCGCAATTAACATTTGTCATGACGGAATGCTCGAAGACCCAAATTCGCTTGGCGGGGCTCATTTGGTTTAGTTATTTCATGTTCGTGTTTTCCCCTTTGATGTCTCTGATGAGGGGCGTTGGGAAGTTGTATCCGGATCATTGCCTTTACTTCTAGCTTGATATCATTATATATGTTTTTAATAAAGTTGTAGCACTTACCGCTTATATGAGTAGTTTGATAGTTTTTGCCACAAACCTTTTCTCCAGACTGTATCGAACGCGTGCTTGAAATCAATAATATATTCTGTAACAAGGGTTATCCTTTTCAAGCGAAGAATACACAACAGAACTTAAAAGTATGGAGTGTACAGTTTTCTGGACCGGACTAGCTAACTTCGGCCAAATTAGGCCTCAACAGTGGCCCTCAAATATTTCCAAAGACCCATAATGGAATCAATGATACCAAGTGAAAAAAAAATATAAACTACACTAATTAATAAAATATTACAGAATACACAACATACTTTTTATTCATTTGCTTTTGATATGTCAATTAGGCTTTCAATAATAAATACATTATCCTTTGCCGAATCACGCCTAGCTAGAATCTTTATTTGTTTCATCTTCAATAAATTTTGTAATTCAACTATTTATGCTTCCCAAGGCAGCTAAGCAAAGTGTTTTTTTTGTTATTAATATTTATTTCTGTAAGTATATTGCATAAACATATAACAAGCATGACCCAAAACATTCAGCTACATAACTATTACATACATAAATATCTCTACACACATTTTTTTTTTCTAAACATATATAATAGTTTCCTCTATCTCTATAGAGGTTTACCGGCCCCGATAGCTCAGTTGGTAGAGTGTCCGCTCCGGGGAACGGGAGGTCACGGGTTCGATCCCGGGCCGCGACATACCAAAGTCGTTAAAAATGGTACTAGCTGCTCCCCGCTTGGCACTCAGATTTACGGGGTAGAGCTAGGACTGGTCGACCCAGTGTCAGGATAATGTGACTGGATGTGGTATCATATAATGTGTCTGGGACATGATACTTCAGTGAGGCAGCATTATAAAAGTTAGCATTGAGCTCCCTGTCGCAACCAGACACCGTCCTGATATGACTGAAAAATTGTTGAAAGCGACGTTAAACCCGAATTCACACACACACACACACACACACACACACACACACACACACACACACACACACACACACACACACACACACACACACACACACACACACACACACACACACATTATAGAGGTTTGTAGTGCAATACGTATTATATATCTCTAAATATGTCAAAACATTTTTTTTAAAAGATATTTAGCATAAAAATAAAATATATTGCTATTAATGTGCCTTGCGATGAACCTTCAGAAACTGTGAAATAGAGAATAGAAAGAAAAAAATGGAATAGTGAATAAGATTATGAATATATAAGAAGAAAAGAGTAGAATAAAAAGCACAGCTGCGTACTAGTGCTGTATTCTAATCAAATAAAACAAATGTAAAAAAATGCTGCCATCCCTAACCTTTTAGTGCGAAGAGTTGCAAACATGGGTTGTTAAAACAAGGTGTCAAAGTTTCCCCCATTTCCTTTCGTACAGGGCAAGTGTGTCTTTTAGAAAATTAATTTCTTTTTCTATTCCAAGTCTTTTCCATTGAAACAGTTTAAATTGTATAATTGCTGGTAGTTTCCTGGTATTTGCTTCTAAATGTGTAATATTTCCCAAGTATAATAATTAAGTTTTTACCTGAGTGTCTTGTTGCTTTACTGAATGGGTAATATCAAATGTTATAGTTTATAAGTTTAAAGCGAGATCTAAGTTACATTCTTGTAATAGGTTTGACAGGTCCGTCCAAAAATACTGTATATGTATGCATTCCCCCAAAAAGGATTTACCGTTTCATTTTCCATAAGGCAGAAGTCACATAAAGCTGAACTGGCGATATTACGTTTTAATAAAAATGTATTTGTAGGAATTATTCGCATTAAATATTTATACTGTAAGTTTCTTAATTTAGTATCATTTGTGGCATTAAGAACAGTTGTGTAGATTATCTTCCAGTTTAGGTTTTCATTTATAAATATGCTTTTCCATTTTCGCTCAGGTTTTCTTTCAATTGATATTTGTTTGTTTCTAAGTAAACTGTAAATATATCTATTGGTCTGATTTGATTTTATCACCTGATTAGTAAGGTAGTCGGTATTTGAGTATCTGTGTTTTCATTTTTTATATTTATTTTCAATATATTTGGTATATGTGTATTAAAGTTAAATATTTTAGAAAATCATTGTCATGTATATTATATTTTTCTTTTATTTTATTGAATGAAAGGAGTTCCTTTTCCTTGTTATTGAAGATATCTTTAAAGTATTTTATTCCCTTATAATACCACTTTGTGAACATTAACGTATTAACATCAGCTTTTACCCCTCTATTGTTCCACAGTATTTCGTTTCTGTAATCAGATATTGCAGGTTCTTCTGTCGCGGTTTATGTTTGTTATGGTTTGTCTTTGGGTGTTTGTTTCGCTTATATTATTTTATTTTGGATAGCCTATTGGGCATTTTGTGGGAAAGTAACCGTCCTTTTGGCTTTCCGCTATTGATGTTTCCATTAGGGTCTGTTGTTTCATGTTTGTATTTTTTCCCTTTGGTGTCTCTGATGGGACCTGTGGGTTAATTGTATCGATTCCTGTTCATTGGCTCCACTTCTGTAAGTTACACAGCCAAAGCAGGCTGCCAAAATATCTTTAAAAAAATATTATTAGGAACTATTTTATCTATGTCTTCATGTGAATAGTTGCATTCAAACAGCAATTTACCACCAAAAGGTACTAACTTATCTAGATAAAGTTTATTTAAAATTCCATTATCTTCAGATGCCACAATACGTTTTTACAGCTAATTTTAAGTGATTTTATAAATGTTTCTAGATCTATCATTTTTAGACCCCCTTTATCAAAATCTTCAGTCAGTATTTAATCTTTTCAATCTTTTCGGGTTTGCCTTCCCAAATAAAATTATACATTGTTTTATCAATTCGGTTTATAGTTCCTTAGAAGGCTTAGGTATTGATGAAAGTGCATATATTAATTTTGAAAGTGCATAGTTTTTTTTATTACTATTATTTTCCCAATAAGTATTAATTTTCTATGTTCCCATTGCTTAAGCCATTTTTCAAAATCGCTAATTGTTTATCTAAATTTAATTTGAAGATATTTTCATTGTGAAAGTCACACCCAATGAGTTTGCTTTTGTAGACTTCCACTGAAATTTCCTATGTTTGAACATTGGTACCGATTCGCAAGACTTGACATTTTTTTCGAGTTGAGTTTTAATACGGAAATGTAGCTGAAATTATCCAATATATGTATCAATGTTCCAAAATATTTAATCGAACCATCGAGAATAGACGAGGCGTCGTCTGCGAACAGTGATTTCTTAAATTCACGTCCTGTGATGTTTATGCCCTTCTTATCGCTTTTTATTGGTAACTTTATAGGATAGCAATTCAATGCAAAATATGAATAAATAGGGAGAAAGAGGGCAGATCTGACGAACCCCAACCCCCTTTGAATAGGAAAAAAATTCAATGAGGTAACCATTATTAGAAACACCGCTTTTGGCGTCGTTGTAGAATAATTGTATCCACTTTATGATATTATCTCCAAAGTTAAAATGGTTTAAACGATTTATCATGTATGTATGATCAAGACTATCGAAAGCTTTTTCAAAGTCCGTGAAAAATAGTAGGCCAGGCTTGCCTTGTTCTTCAACATTTTCTATAGTTTCTAAAAGAAGTCGTATGTTTTCACCTATGTGTCGACCTTTTATAAATCCTGTTTGTGAGCTATCTATTATTTTGGTCAACACACTTTTCACTCTGTTGACTATTGATTTTGTAGCAATTTTATAAGAAAAGTTATAGGTCTATAATTTCCGGAATGTAACTTTTGTTTATGTTCCATTTATTTTTGTGTATTGAAAGATTATTGCCAAAGTTCCAACTTTCCTGAACCAGACCAGAATTCAAAAATAATGTCAAAATGTTTTACGTAGATCGTAGATCCATTTCCGAAAATACTTGTATTGTACTTTTTAAACGCGCATTTAATATTTTGTCAATACCATGACTTTTATTGTTCTTAATTGTTTTTTTGCGGCTTCTTTCATTGTACTGTCTGAATAGGGCATGTTTATAAATGGATTATCTGTTTAGATTCAATTACTGTTGTTAAATTCGAGGTTTCCCGTCTCTTCGTTTACATCGTTTGCATTTATATCTTTATGGTAGTTATATAATTCAGCTAATTGGACATTAGTTTATTTTTTTATATTTGTAGAGTTTATTATCTACCAGTATTCTCTTTAATTTCCATACTTCATGTATTTTAATTTCGATTTGTTTTCATATTTAAGTTTTTGATGTTTTAAGCTATGACTTTTATAGTCAATACAAACACAGTTTAATGAATTTTTGATAAATCTTGTTTTATCTTTATTTGAAAAGTTTCTGGTTTTATGGTATATGTTTCTGGCGTGGTTACACACATTGGTTCTTTCTACCATTTCCTAATATATTTGTATCTGATGCATTTTTGATCTGTGTAAGGCCAAAGGAAGCTTCTGATGCTGATAAAATCACATACTGGATTTGGCTTACAATATATTTTTTTTTCGTAAGTAGCATTGTTTCCCTAGGTTTTTAGGCCTGAGTTTATTTTTTAAAGTTTCACCGTAATTAATTTTTTCTCAAAACACCTGCTGCTTATCAGGGTTCCTGATATATATCTGCTTTGTCATTTGGTCGTAAATTTTGATTTTTTTTTTTGTTGTGTGTCAGTTTGTTATTTACCATTACGAAAACACACCGTAAACTTAACCGCCGAAAATTTGAAGATGAAAAATTACGATATTTTCTTATTTCTGCTCAAAATATAGACTGTCGGTACTCGTTGGAACCACCTCATCGAGGCGGGTGGTTCTTAAGAGCACCTGCAATCTATATTTTAGAATAGGAATAAGAAAATAAGGTTTACCCTGTTACCCCTGTAACCCCCAAATTTACTGTATATAAAGGGGGGTTCAGGGAGGTCAAAATTATATAGGCGTGTTTTCGTGATGTATAATTCAGTAGCAATTAGAGCGGACAAGTGGGCTTTCAAAGTCATGTGTAGTAAGGGAGATAAGCATTTCAAAATTTTGAGCAACGGGTAACATGTAATCTACAGTACTACGGATTTTGCATGTCAGTTTTGGCACGTCATTGTCTAGTATGCCGTTAAGAACTGACAATATTGTTATTTTTGCAAAATTCAAGCAATTGGTAGCCGTATACATTTGTGTTGTCTTGCTCAGCCTACCTATGTGCAAGTTTCAGATGGATCCTTTCAAAACTAATATTAATAAAGTGATGGCATGGTCGAAAATAGGCGATATTTTGCAATCTATGGGACAATCTAGGGGATAAAACTCTATGATTAATTACCCGGCCTAGCCAGTTTTCGAGCACATCCGAGCTTTTATCCCCAGCCTGCGTGTGTGTAAGTTTCAAGAAGATCCAATAACAAGAGGCCCATGGGCCACTACGCTCACCAGAGGTCATGTGGTTTATACCATATACAGGCAAGGTGTCCATCTGGGTCATATGACAACAATACCACGAATAATGTTTCATTGCCTCACCCCATAGAGGCTTTTCATGTTATTTGGTTTCAATCAGCACAAATCTTTTACTGGAGAAGAAGATAAAAAATACTGAATCTGAGCCATCCAAGACAAAGGTCAGTAATGACCTTAACCTTTGGAATTGATTAACTTCCATTTATCTGATTGTAAATAATATTTCTGATGCGACCGGCTACCATGCAATCAGTAAAATCCACTGTCATGCCCTTTTAGATACAAATGTCTATGTGACCAAATTTGACCTGACGTAAAACAGGTCAAGGTCAGCTAAAGGTCATCATTTGAACATATTTGGTAGGGCCTGAGTCCCCAATTCTACATACCAAATTTCAAAGTCATCGGTTATTTCGTTCCTGAGAAGAAAATTCTTAAAGTTTTTACTACATATGAGCATGGCGGCCACATTGGTCATGTGACCCAGTCCGTACGAACAAATCTCATTCCCCCTACCCATAGAGGCTCCATATGTAATTTGGTTTCAATCTACCCATTAGTAAAAGGGGAGAAGAAGATAAAAAAATAACTGATTCTGAGGCATCCAGGATAAAGATCAGTAAATGACCTTGACCTTTGGAATTGATAAACTTCCATTCAGCTAACTGCAAATACCATTTTTGATGTCACAGCCTACCAGGCAATCAGAAATATCCACTGTTTTGCCTTTTTCCATACAAATGTCTAAGTGACCACATTTGACCTTGACGTAAAATAGGTCAATGTCAAACAAAAGTCATCATTTGAACAAACTTGGTAGGGCCAGAGTCCCCGATGCTGCATACTAAGTTTCAAGATCATCGGCCATTCGGTTCTTGAGAAAAAGATATTGAAAGGTTTTTACCATATATGGGCATGGCGGCCATATTGGTCATGTGACCCAGTCCTCACGAACAAACTTTCGTTCCCCCATTCCATAGAGGCTCCACATGTAATTTGGTTTCAATTGGCCGACTAGTTTAAGTGAAGAAGAAGATAAAAATACTGAATCTGAGCAGTCCTGGACAAAGGTCGGTAAATGACCTTGACCTTTGGAACTGATAAACTTCCATTAATCTGATTGCAAATACCATTTCTGATGCCACTAGCTACCATGCAATCACAAAAATCCACTGTTTTGCCTTTTGTCCATACAAATGTCTAAGTGACCAAATTTGACCTTGACGTAAAACAGGTCAAGGTCAACCAAAGGTCATCATTTGAACAAACTTGGTAGGGCCCGAGTCCCCGATGCTGTATACCAATGATTCGTGTTCAACGGCGCATCAGCAGAAAGTTGGTCATATGGTGCCAATAGTGCCATCGGAGTCTAACAGTTGGTTTTCTTTTGCTCCAGCATTTCAGTGGTTTCTTGCTGTCGAGTCCTCACCGTTGTTTCATCTCTGTGGTTGTTTGATTTTTGTGTTCACGGAGATGTTGCACTGATGAGTTAGGAGGCCTTCATGCGGACTGAACAGATTATTTTTCTTAATCGCGACGGAAGTAAGGGCGGGTTTTGTGACCACGTAAAATCGATTTAAGCCTCCGGAATTCGTTTCCGCTGACCGTTCCAAGGCGGTTCTTCTGTCGCGGTTTATCGCGGTTTTGTCTTTGGGTATTTGTGTTGCTTATATTATTTTATTTTGGCTAGCCTATTGGCCATTTTGTGGGAAAGTAACTGTCCTTTTTGCTTTACGCTATTGATGTTTCCATTAGGGTCTGTTGTTTCATGTTTGTATTTCTTTCCCTTTGGTGTCTCTCATGGGTGCTGTGGGTTAATTGTATCGATTCCTGATCATTGCCTACACTTCTATTTTTATGATATGTATAATGCATTTCGGGGATGGATACTAAAGTTTGTCTTTGAATAATTGAATATATCGAAATGTGTGTACCGCTTATATATTGGATAGCCAGTTGGCCATTTTGTGGGCAAGTAACTATCCGTCTAGCTTTCTGCAATTGATGTTTTCATTAGGTCTAGTTATTTAATGTTTGTGCTTCTGTCCCTTTGGTTGTCTCTGATAGGAGGTGTTGGTTAATTGCATCGATTCCTGATTATTGCCTTTATTTCTATGTTTCATCTACTTATGTCGAAACATTTTAACATACCATCTAATCTTAAAACAACACAGTGTGTGCGTCGCTGCAAGAATTAAAATGGCGTTGAGGTATTGTTTTTTCAGCGAATAACCATGGCTTTAACTTTACGGATATCCTCTAGATCAGTTGGGGAAATTACATAATCTCCCACTTTCACGTCTCTAGCTTGCGCAGTACGAAAACATGCCTATACAAATACATTATCAATTTTTCGTACACAAATGGAAACTTTGAAATGAACACTTTTGATATTATTCTTATTTCTGCTCGAAACATAGATTGCTGGGACTCGATCGAACCGCCTCAATCGAGTCCCCACAATCTATGTTCTTGAGCAGAAATAAGAAAAATAATGTTTAACCCTGTAAACCCCAGTTTTTCTATATAAAAGTGAGGTTTCGGGGGATCAAAACCGCAAAGGCGTGTTTTCATGATGGATACACTTGAAATACACCTTGACACAGAGGACATTAAAATGCTTGACAAATCTGCAGGCTCTCGGGGAAAGCAGCCAGTGGCATAGACGAAAACGTAGAGCAATTGTTAGCTGCATAATTGGCAAGAATGCATGCCCTCTGTTGATGAGGTGTTGTTGTCCCTGGCAGTTATAAAATGCACTCTTGACTTACATTGAAATATAACCCCGATATCAATTCCCAATCACTGAAACTATCGGTCGAATTGAATCTGTCCTTAAAGACTCTTTCTCAAGCAAGACAATACCTTCGCCTAGCAACACCAACCACGGATCATTATTTAAGAATGGTAGGATATCACAACGATTATTTTTTTCCAATCTAAGAAAATTGTACGATTCTTGACGAGCAGATACAGGCTCATAGTAGGGCTACTTTTTTCTAATATAACTTGAGACCAAATTTATGTTTTAATCATACAATTGATATGAATTTTGTTTAATAATTGGTATTGTTATACCTCACGCGATTTTATCATACAAAACGCTCATAGACCAGAGGGTGATAATTTTTATTATTACCCAACCTACTATATAAGAAGTTATTAAGCATTTTCGACTATCTAACACCTTTTCGCATGAAATCGGATTGAACCGGTTTTCAGAGAACTATCACACGGAGCACTGAACTATTGCCCGGTGCAGATAGTTTTAACTACCTCATGGTCACGTGATCACCTAGCAACTTGACAAGTAGTAATTGCTTATTGTGCTCAAAATAACTCTTTATACGAGTTGGGTAATAAAACAACTATTTCATACCTCCAAGGGCGACAGTCAAAACTATCAGCCCCTCGGTGCTGTGGAGCACCTGATGAACTATCGCCCTCGGCCTTCGGCCTCGGGCGATAGTTCATCAGGTGCTCCACAGCACCTCGGGGCTGATAGTTTTGACTGTCGCCCAAAAAGGTATGAAATAGTTGTATACTATCCCATGCGATATTAAACTATCACATGCGCAAAAATGATGCGCGTACGGTTCAATTTTTACTATCCCATGCGATATTAAACTATCACATGCGCAAAAATGATGCGCGTACGGTTCAATTTTCGGTATAATAAAATAAATATCACATTTCTGAGAGGGTGATAGTAAGAATGTTCACCCTTCGGAAATGATTATCGACCTCGGCTTCGCCTCGGTCGATAATCATTTCCTCAGGGTGAACATTCTTACTATCACCCTCTCAGAAATGTGATATTTATATAATATTAGCACAAACATAAAAAAGGATATTCGATAATACCTGGGCTCTACAGCGACAAAATCGCAACTTCTACGAGAGGTATAAAATGTTAATCTATTTTATCGTAAATTTCACCATACGATATGTTTTAAACATGCTTTTGTTTCTGGAAAGTCATTTTTGATCGTACGATTCTCGTCACTCGCGGAAGGGAAAGGGTGAGCGAATAAAAGATTTCGTGATCAATCGCCACGAAACAATATCTCTCACTCTCTCAATCACGTCGCACGAAAGTACGAGAGAAGAATTGCAACGCGTATTGAGCGAGCGATCACTTCTATCTATCTTCATGTACTGGGTCGGTCACATTTGACCATTATCCCGGTTAGGTGGGTGGTTCAACTTAGAATTATGCTTAAAAAGTCACTGAATGGGTCCTTAACCTTTTTGTTCCATATGGAATCTTCCTCCTTATATATAACAGCAGTCCATTGCAAAAGTTAAGGTTGTCAGGTTGTGTTTTCTTCAAAAATTAATTCGGAAACTGGCTGAAATGTTTATGCAAACAGTGTAGGCCCTGATCAGTCGCCGCTTTCTGTGGTTGCGGATCTGGGCCTGCACTGTTTGCCAGGGTACCCGTTTGGGGGTTTCTGGTACAAAATGGGTTTAAAATGCTTATATGTATGCTAAAACGCATACCTCCCAGTCCCAATTTACACTGTGCGGGCTTTGAACTCATCTGCGGTATTGACATCTACAGCAGAAGAGAGAAGACTATTCCACTGAGGAATAGTTCCAGGAAAGAAAGAATTCTTCGGAGCATCACTATAGCCTGGTACCTACAATATTGTGTGTTGTTTACTTTTTGATGCCTTTGTTCGGGTTGAAACTTACAGGGGTCAAGTATCTATCTCAAGAGACACTTCACCAGAGTGTATCTTCCAGAAAAAAAGGTTAAAGAGGACTGCTCATGACGGGTCTAAAGGGACGGCCACTCCAACTCATTAAGAATATCACCGACGCTAATTTTATTTCGTTCTTTCGAGTAGCTGTCCTCTCTACATGTACCTATATCAGCCTGCTGAATCTGAGTTTTGACATGGAATGCCATCAGAATGAGGGCGAACCGATCCATGTCTGCCTAGGTACACAATAATAGCTTGTCCGCACAACTTATTGTCTTGACCGCACTACAATTTATCATATGTTGTACGCACAACTTAAACAGACACATATCTTTGGTTTAGTTTAATCATAATTATTGCAACTCAGTTGGGTCGATCGTTTGTTAATATAAAATCGCTTATACTACTTATTTCCACATGACTACCACTTTTAACCCATTTAGTACCGGAAACCCCTAAAGGGGTACCTTGGCAAACAGTGCAGGCCCAGATTAGACGCCACAGACGCGGCGTCTGATCAGGGCCTCCACTGTTTGCTTATTGTTTGTTTGATCAGTGTCAAGACTGTAAAGGTAATTTTGGAGACGTTGCTTCCAATTTTGTGGGACTTTTACCCAACATTGAGATGAAATGACATCTCAAGCCGTGTCGCCCAATGAAACCAATAGGGTTTATTAGCATGGACGGTCTGCCTCGCACCGCGGTTCCTGGACAGGCTTAGATCCTCTAAGCGGTTTACCAGTACTAGTGTGCGGGCCGGATTCAGCTCTGCGTGGAAGCATCATGCAACCCATATATTTCTTCAAGCCCCTATGGGCGGGGGCTTAACCCACTGTTTGCTTAAAGTTTAGTCATTTTCCAAATCAATTATGAAGAAAACACAGCCTGACACCCCCAAATTTTGAAATGGACTGCTGTTATATATAAGGAGGAAGATTCCATTTGATACAAAAAGCGTTAATATACAGAGAAGACAATTGTCGGAAAGTGTATTTCTTTATTAAACTGGCTAACGCATATATTATGTTTGGGTCCCAAACCGAGACATTGACAAACAATAGGCTGGAAAAATGGTTCTGAACCCAAACTTTTACCCTTAATGGATCTTCATGCTTAAAGTATAGGAAATTAAGGGTAAAAGTTTGGGTTCAGAACCATTTTTCCAGCCTATTCTAAGAGACCATCGACCCATCAGTGCTTTCATTAATACACGCTGCTGAGGTCTAACACCAAAACTAAAGGCATGTGTTTTTTCTAGCAGATACTATGTATTGTTATACTGCAAAGAAATTTCAAGGCTTTTGACTGGACAGCGCAAGGGCTATTTTTTTCGATTTACCCCGTGAGCAAAAATATATACCTCTCTCGCGCTTGCCTTCGCTAAATTGGGATGTCTGCCATCTTGGATTTACTGCAACTAATAAAAAATATAAGCAAAATGAGTTTAAAACACTATAATAAAATAGAAATTTTTTATGCTATTTCAATACTTCGGTACTTTATTTTATTGTTGTCTTTTATTAAACCCTGATTTTTATATGGCGTAAACATTTTCCCACTGAGTGCCACGATCAACGTAGTGCTTGTTGAAGGCGCGTTTGATGATGTCACATATAAACATCTACTTCTCACGACGTCCGCTACAAAAAAAAAAAAAACAAAAAAAAAAAATAAACATTGGAACGAGGTTCAAAATGCCATCAAATGTCATGAAATGGCTTTGCAAAATAACAAATTCGTTATTTTGATTCTTGACGAGGAAAATGGGCCCATATTCCTCGCCTGAAAGCCTAACGGCTCGGGCAAATATCACAAGGCTACCACGCATCCCGGGGACCCCAGGTTGGTGTCACTGAATGCGTATTATCATAAGAAACAAGAATGGTTTAGGGGTGGGGATCTGAATGTTTTCGAGATATATGGCCTTTTATGAAGGGGAGGGGGTTGGGCAGGGCCACAGCGCATCCCAGGGTGACCCCAGCTTGGTGTCACTGAATGTGTCTTATCATAAGGAACAAGAATATATATGGTTTAGGGGTGGCGATATGTAAGGTTTCCGAGATATTGGGCCTTTTATGAATTGGAAGGGTGGTGCATTGCCCACGGCACCCAAGTGACCCCCATGTTGGTGTCACTGAATGTCCCTAATCATAAGGAACATGAATATATATGATTTAGGTTTCTGAGATGTATGGCCTTTAAGGACGTGGAGGGGGTGGGGCAGGGCCCCGGCACAATCCCAGAACCCTTAGATTGGGATAAAAGCTGAGAGAAGTTTGCTCAAGAAACATTTCTATAATAGTTTTGTCAAAATATCTGCTTAAACTTGGCAGTAAATGTCATTTTCCAATTTTCTCCATTATAACTCTATGGAAAATCTAAGTTGCTATAGCAACCAAACTAATGAGCCGAATTTCATAAAGAAACATAATCTTTCAATCCACCAACCCAAGGATGCTACAGATGAAATTCTGACACAATCGGCCCAGCGGCTTCAGAGATGCCGTTTGTAAGTGTTGACGACGACGCAGACGCAAACGACGCAGACGACGACGGACAATGTCCATCCTATAAGCTCCCCTGGAGCCTTTGGTTCTGGTGTGCTAAAAAGGTGGTTGGCAAGGGAAACTGATGCTTTTACCCGCTTCTATAGCCAGAGGAATGTGTTTCCTTGTTATTTATCTTTACTTTAACTCAATAAACCTACCTGGCTACCCATTTTACAAACTCTCACTTTTGACCTTAAGTTATTACATTCTTTTGATATTAATTTCACTTTCTTTCTCAAGTTAGTTCTGACCATTGCCTAGGGTTGGAGTGAGGGTTTTATGTCCCACCAACAACTAAGGTTATATGGGGTTCTGACCTCAGTTCAAAGGCTCATCCGAAAGTCTGGAGAAGCCGGAAATCGAACCAAAGACCATGATTTATGAAGTGAGTAGCTAAACGACTACATCACGGAAGCTTCCACCTCGGGTTTGTTTTGTTTGTTAGAGACGTTGCTTCCAATTTTGTGGGACTTTTACCAGACACCGAGATGAAATGACCTCTCAAGCCCTGTTGCCCAATAAAACCAGTAGGGTTTATTGTTACGAGATGGAATAGGAAACCTCTCTGGTGCTTATGCACATCTAAATTATTTTAGTAGATATATGGTAGGGCGGTGTGAGTGAAATATTTTAGGTGAAATATGGTACGCAAACTATGCGGCTCCATGAACAAGTCATGCACATATCATACGATGTATGCATGAGTGGTTTATAGAGAGCTGTTTTTACAATACAGGGGGCCGCTAAAAGGCCGAGTCCTATAGAATTTGCCTAAAAATCGCCAACCGCCAAATTGTGCCATATATGATTTTTATTCCCGTCACGTGTTGTGTGGGTGTTCGTTTTGACAGGAGTCATGTCATTGATTATAGGGTCGTTTCATCAATTTTTCCTATGGGAAATATACTATTTGAACGCAAATCCATTATCTACTCGATTTTGCTATCTGGCTTTGTTTGTGGCCGGTATCTCCACTTCCCCACGAACAAAGCAAGGTAATACGAGTAGGCATGATTTTCCGGTAGTATTCATAGATATATAAACCCTGAAAAAAGCGGACACTTTAGCAGCAGGTCAAGTTGTAAAGAGTAAACACAACATTGTGACGGGGAAATAGAAAGTATATTGAAAGGTATGTTTAATCTATGTTTAGTATTATTTTTGTATGAACATGCTTGTAGGTTTTGGAGGGGTTTACTTCTAGTATACCCCAACTTTCTGAAGCCTATTCTGAATTCACTATTGAGGCCTGTAGTGATTAGGCTACTAGCTTTGCCAGCTAGACGTCGCAGGATCGATCCCAGGCTTCTCCAGTAGTAGAATGAGTCTTTCTAAGTGAGGTCCTGTCTCATGCTGACCCTAGATGTTGGTGAGACGTAAAGTTTGGACACCCGCTCATTCTGGATTCATTTAGGCTTTTAGACCCCTTTTGTAGAATGTAATTAATAAACACCGGGTCACTTGTTTGATCCATGACTTTTGACTAGCTGTGGTTAGAAAACCGGGGTTCCGTCCCAATATGATATTAGGTGTAGAGGGGACGTAAACTTAAGACGGGTTTAACCATATCTTCATCTTCAGGGCAAACTCATACAAGAGCCTGTTGGGTTATCCGTGATGATGAACCGTAATGAATTTTATTTTACAAGCATGTTCACGTTGATTAGAAATAATTTTGTTCAAGAAGAATTACGAGTTCATTTTGTAATGATGCCGTTTTTGTCTGATAACTCAGTTTGTGCATGTATGTACATATAAAGAACGTGATGATGATAAGTGGGAGTATTTGGTCGCCACACGTCATAACGGCCTGAACGGCGGGGATGACGTCAGCTGCGTCATCGGCGTCGCGAGGACGGTTGTGACGGGGTGCCTACCAAATAGAGAGAATTTACGGCAAACAGTGTTGGCCCATATGAGACACTAACAAATGTGTGGATTATAGATGAAAATCTTCTGTTGTAGTTCCTATCTGTTATTAATGTATTGAATTTGTGAATAGCTATATTTGTGAGCCGTGTTGCGGAGAAGGATATGAAATAGAGATTGTTATGTTTCCTGTAATTGGCGGCTGACCAGGTAGCGCAAAGGCGTGGTCTGTTCAATTGCCTCTTACTTGTGATAATATAGTGAGCACAAATTTGATGAGTATTATGCTCAGTAGTAGTGAGCATTGATTGATTTCTGTAGTGCTCAGTAAGGAAACATGAACTTTGAGTATTATTGTGTCAAGCGCTGGGTGCCGATAATTTGATGCACAGTCGAGTTGAGTTCTGCTGTACGGTTATTTGTCGCATGCACTAATCAGCCTGTATGTCTGGTCGGCGCATGCGCAATAACGGTATATGCATGAACATATTCTTACTTCTCCGGGAGGGGGATCATGATATAGCATGTATGTTTTGTGACTCGTTTCTAGTCCCGTTATCGTAATTTGCAGGCATAACAATGTGTGACCTGCTGCTCCCTGCTTCATAGCAGCAGGTACTGGTACGACGCTAGGCGTTAGGGTCCAGCAAGGGCGGACAGACCGCCGTAATCAGCGCCTACCAGGATAGAAGCAGATTCTTCTAAATCATTGTTCGTTGTAAACAAATGTGATCATGGAAGAGGTCAACTTACCTTATTTGGACGATCACTAAACGTCTGATCAGCAAACGTGATCGCTAATCCTAGGATAATCAACTATGTTGATAGACTAGTTTTACTAGTTCGCGAGAGGAAGTGTCACGCGAGTGGGGGATTCACCCCAAGTTATAAACTGGCCAGTCGCGTCTTGTGTTGTTTCTTTTTTTTGTTTTGTTGTTGTTTTTGTTGTTTGCTTCTGTAGGTATTCACGTCACCCGTTCCGAGCAAAGAACAGTGTTTTGCCTTCGGAGCGGACGTCGTGAGTTGGCTACAGAAGCAACAAATTGTGATGTTTTGTGTTAGTAAGTGTTGTATGTAGATACTGTAAATAATTCATGTCATTCATTTAACATCTTTCTTGTGCCTTACCCCACAGCTGCCCGTACACCTGTCAGAGATCACGCTCGGTTGTCTTGTCAGCATGGGGGTTTGCGGGACGCCGTAAACCCACATGTAACATTTGGTGTCAGAAGTGGGATTTGATCTCTGGCTGGTGTTCCCGGCTGTGGAACAGCACATTGATACTCTGAATCATCAATTTTAAAAAAAAAAATGTATTGACAGCCACATTTAGAAATTAACTTGAATCTTCCTTCCTGCGTTGATGAAGTGCGAAACCCATGTATTCAACTGAATGGATACTGACAAGTCGATAATTTCTGAGCAGGAAGGCAAGGCAAACCCCACTTTTTCTTGGTAACGAAAAATTTAAGTAGACCCCACTTAATTGTGTTACCTGACATTCTACTAAGTTAAATTGGAGCTACTAATTGATCTTACCCACACATGGTTCTGACGTAGTGACGTTAACAATTTACTGACGTTGACATAACGGTAGCGTTAATATTTACGCAGTGGCTTGAGGTTAGGTATGACGTAATAGAAACATTAATGGTGACTTGTTATGATCGGAGTTTTGTAATGTGATGAAACTTCGGATTGTAGCATTTTACTGTAAACGTCGTCAGTTTATGACGTCATATTAGACTACCAGTACGCAACGTCATACTTTGCTGAAAGCATTTGACATTTCAAATCGCGTGTGCTTTAATAACTAACGTTTTAGTTAGATTAACGCGTATAACACATATCTTAACGTTTTAGTTAAGCCCATTCAATCATCACTGATCATAACTGATCAGTTTATAGTGGTTTTGATAGTAACGTGAGATTTACGTTATCAATAATGGAGCGTTTAATGCAAATGGGAAAGGACTTAGGTTATGAGGGGAAGGAGTTACAAGGTTTTGTTAAAGAGCAGCAGGATATTGAGCGGGCAGAAAGGCAAGAGCAAAGGGATTTAGAAAGGTTAAGGTCTGAAGAAAAAGAAAAGGAAAGGGCAGAAAAAGAAAAGGAAAGGGCAGAAAAAGAAAAGGAAAGGGCACATGAACTAGCTATGTTGAATGTTAATAAGGAACTTGAAATGGCACGCATTAAGACTGAAAGGGAGGCAAAAGAGATTAGTGAGGCCCATTTAGAAAAAATAAAACATGGGTTTGAGCTACAGCACCAAGAATTAAGGAATCAGTTAGAAATGCAGAGAGCGAAGCTCGAGCTAGAATTTGAAAAGCAAAAAGCTGAGAAGGTGGCGCATGCCCGGGATCCTAAGTTACCTTATTTTGAAGAGGGTAAAGATAAAATGGATAGTTATTTATCTAGGTTTGAGAAATATGCTACGGCTAATAAATGGGATAAGAGTGTTTGGGCCGCGTATTTAAAGACACATTTTTCGATTACATAACATCCTAATGACCGTTTATTAAAGAATCCTGCATTGAGATAAAATACACTTGGGGTATTCAGGCTGTCATACAGGTAGGGGACCAAAACAGGGTAATAAATTACCTAGGGATATGACTTTGACAAATGACATCTATTCATTTACACCTAAGTCTTTATTTTGATTTGCATGGAAGAAACAACAGCACTTTTTTCCGATTTTATATTTAGTAGCCATAATTTAAAATCATTACAGAAAATGCCAATTCAAATATATTGGTAATTTTTTTCCAACAAAAAATGATTTTTTTTTCAGATAAAATCCTGATAACTTTATTATTACTGCTTTAAACATATATTGAAGGTACTCATTAGAACCACCTCGGCGAAGCGGTTCAGACGAGTACCCACAATTTGTTTTTACAGTGTTACTGCTCGTTAGAACTGCTTCCATGAGGCGGTTCTAACGAGGATACACAATATATGTTTTTGAGGAAAAACGAACATCCCCTAAACCCCACTTTCTATAGAGAAAATAGGGGTTTAACGGGGTATACATTATTTTCCTTATTTCTGCTCCAAGTCATAGGTTGCGGGATCTCGTTAGAATCGTCTCATTGAGTCATAGGTTGTGGGTACACGTTTGAACCGCCTCAGTGAGGCGACTCTAACGAGCACCCACAACCTATGTTTGCAATATAAATAATAAAAATAAATTTAATTCTGTTTGTTATTTTAGTTTTAAACTTGAAAATGTGAAAAATAAAATCTTAAAAAAAAAATCTTTTTTTTCTGTTTTCTGATATGATTGTGTCTAAAACAAAGAACATTTTATAGTTCCATCTGGACTGACACTATAAAATGCTTATGTTTTAGACATTATATGATTTGTGTATCACATACTTTCAACCAAAATAAAATAAATATATAAATAAATATAAATAAATAAAGGTAAATTGATTGAGTAAATTTTGAGGTTAATCAATTCACATTTACCTTGTTTGTTTACTTCTTTGCACTTTTGAGTAAAGGAAACAATGGATATCAGTTTTTTTCTTTACTTTATTTTGAAATAAAAAAGAAGTAATTTAAACAATATGTTGTTGGAAACAATCTCAGTAAATTATACTATCACTCAAGTACCCTTATCGAGCCCCCTATTAAACAAGAAATCTACTCATAATCACCTCATAATCACTTAGATAAGATAAGCCTTTGATGTGCACTATGGTCCGAAGGAAATGTTTATTCGAGATCATTAGACAGGCCACCCCTTTTATATAAGGAAAAAAATGTGTCTTTAAGTGCATTGCTCAAAGGGCGCGCACTTGATGTATATGACCGGTTGTCAAATGAGGATGCGGCGGATTATGAAAAGTTAAAGGACGCTTTATTAAAAAATTTTGACATGACAGAGCGCGGATTTAGGAAACAGTTTCGTTATAGTAGGCCCGAGAAATCAGAAACGTTCATACAGTTCAGTAGTAGACTGAGAAGTTATTTAGAAAAATGGCTTAATATGGCAAAGATAGAAAAATCTTTTCCGGCTGTCTGTGATTTCATGGCAAGGGATCAGTTCCTGGAGTCATGTAATAGAGAACTGTATGTACATCTGAAGCCAAAACAGTTTGGTAATTTAGATGAAATGGCTAGGGAGGCAGATTTGTTTGCAGAAGCGCGCGGGGGCGTATATAGTTGCATTAATAAGGGGCAACGCGATAATAGAGGCGCAGCGCAGGGTAAACAGGACAAAGTTGACTCGAACAAACCGAGTGGTAGACCGGATATCAAGTGTAGCATATGCGGTAAGGGGCATTTAACAATTAAATGTTTTAAGAACCCCGACAGGAAACAATTGTATAGCGCAGAGGTAGGAGCAACTGGAGTTGGGGATAGCGGTGTTAAAGAAAATTTTAACACGCGCGTAGAGACTCAAGGTTCTCAGGTTAAGAATGAGAATACGCAGAATGTAGGTCGTGGTTATACACGTGGTCGTGGTAATTTCAGAGGGTCTTTTCGCGGACGCGGTAAAAATAATAGCACACCACGTGGCGCAGCACACCAAGTTAGTTTTTGTCAGACGGAAGTAACTAGGAAAGGTGATGAGATTGGAAGTATTTTTGAAAATAAGGTTGGTGATCCTTTGATTTCGGATAGGGAGGAGTGTAGTAAGGAAACTAGGGAAGGTGTCTGTTACTTCTTAAAGGCAAGGTTACCGACGGCACAAGGTTTGGTTAATAATAAAAAGGTGGTTGTATTAAGAGATACTGGGTGTACAGGCTGTGTCGTTCGGAGAAGTTTGGTTTCGGATAGTCAGTTAATAGGGAAGGAATCAAATGTTACGTTGATTGATGAATCCACACAAAGGTATCCTTTGGCAATGATTGACATTGATTGTCCTTTTTTTTCACTGGGAAAACTGAAGCTTTGTGTATGGATGATACGTTGTACGATTTGGTTATCGGTAACATTGATGGATCAAAACTTCCTGATATGTCTCATTTCTCAGCTGCGGCTGTAACTAGGTCTCAAACTAGGCAGGATGAGAAGCCTTACAGAAAACTTAAGGTTCCCGATCAGATCATTAACGATGACAAGGAGGCTTTCAAGCAAGCTCAGGTTGATGATCCAACTTTGGAAAACATCAGGAAAAGGGTTGTATCTGGGAACAAGACTGTGAGTCGTGGTTTAAACCGAGGTGAAACTAGGTTTATTGAGAAAAAAGGTTTGGCATATAGGGAGTTCACCAAGGGTAACAAAGTCTCTTTCCAACTTGTGGTCCCTCAAAGTTTCCGAGGAAAGGTGTTGAAACTGGCTCATGAAACGCTTATGTCTGGACATATGGGTATTAGGAAGACATTGGATAGAGTTGTAACTGAGTTTTACTGGCCCGGTATTTGCGGTGATGTCGCTAGATTTTGTAAATCTTGTGATATTTGTCAGAGAACTATTCAGAAAGGTCGGGTCACTAAAGTACCTCTAGGAAAAATGCCATTGATTGATACGCCATTTAAGAGGGTGGCAGTGGACATAGTTGGTCCAATTGAGCCTCGATCTGATAGGAAATCTCGGTATATTTTAACCATGATAGATTATGCGACAAGGTATCCAGAGGCGATAGCTTTACCGAGTATTGAGACGGAACGTGTCGCGGAAGCGCTTATTGAAATGTTTAGTAGGGTTGGCATTCCTGATGAAATGTTGACTGATTGTGGATCACAGTTTACTGCTGAGGTAATGAAGGAAGTCAGCAGACTTCTTTCTCTTCAACAGTTAACGTGTAGTCCGAGACACCCAATTTGCAACGGACTGATAGAGCGTTTCCACGCTACGTTAAAGCAGATGTTACGTCGCATGTGTGCTGAACGTCCAAAAGATTGGGATAAATATCTTCCAGCTTTATTATTTGCGGTAAGGGAAGTCCCACAAGAGTCTTTAGGATATTCCCCTTTTGAGTTGTTATATGGACGTAACGTCAGAGGTCCAATGGCAATATTAAGAGAATTATGGGCTGAAGAGGTACGCGATGAGCAAGTTCTTTCGACGTATCAATACGTTATTGAGCTTAGGGAACGGTTAGAGCAGACATGCAAATTAGCGCGTGATAATTTAAAGAAGGTTCAGATTAAGCAGAAAGCTTATTATGATAAAGGCGCGAGGTCGCGTAAATTTGACGTCGGCGACAAAGTACTGTTGTTACTACCGACAGACAGTAATAAATTATTGCTTCAATGGAAAGGTCCTTATGAAGTTGTTGAGGTAGTGAACAGAATGGATTATAAGATTGACGTCAATGGAAATGTTAACACATATCACGCTAACATACTGAAGCAATATGTGGAACGTCAAAATGTGACGTCACATTGCTTGCTTTCTGTAGAGTCCACTCCGTCAACTGAAAATGATGACGTTGACGAATTCTCATTGGAAGATTGCGCTTTTCCTACTGCAAAGCAACCAGAGACGATTAAGGACGTCAATATTTCAGAAATGTTAACGCAGGATCAGCGTAAAGAAATAGAGACGTTGATAAAAGAATACCCGGACGTACTGTCCAGTGTACCAGGACGAACTGACCAAATAGAACATGACATAAAGTTGCTGACGACGGAACCAGTGAGGTCAAAAGGTTATGCCATACCATATAAAGTACGGGATGTAATGGAAAAGGAAATTCAAGATATGTTAGATTTAGGAGTTATTGAGCCATCAATATCTCCATATTCATCCCCTGTAGTACTTGTCCCTAAAAAAGATGGTTCGGTGCGGTTCTGCATTGACTTCCGTAAACTTAACAAAGTGACGGAGTTCGATGCAGAACCAATGCCAAATATGGAGGAGGTTATAAATAGAATGTCGGGGCACAAATACTTTAGCAAATTAGATTTGTCAAAAGGTTATTGGCAGGTTAAAATGACGTCTAAGGCAAAACCCCTAACTGCGTTCGAAACCCCCAAAGGCTTGTTTCAATTCAAAACTATGCCCTTCGGTTTGGTAAACTCAGGAGCAACATTTTGCAGGTTGATGAGAAAGATTCTGTCCGAACTTTCTAACGTTGATAGCTTCGTCGATGATATGTGGATCTTTACCGAAACTTGGAAAGACCACTTGACGTCATTACGTGAAGTTTTGGATAGACTTAGGACAGCCAAGTTGACGGCAAAACCTTCCAAGTGTATGATTGGGTATAGCATTATCGAATGTCTTGGTCACAGTGTAGCTGCTCAGTCAGTTAGACCGCAAGAAGACAAGATACAAGCTATAAAGGATGCTCCTCGACCTTCTACTAAGAGACAAATAAAGTCATTTCTTGGGTTGGCTGGTTTCTACCGCCGTTTCATTCCAAATTTCTCATCTATCGCTTCCCCTTTGACAGATTTAACTAAGAAAAGTAGACCAAACAAGATCACAGACTGGCAGGACCATCATGAAAAGGCTTTTCAGACCCTGAAGAATAGACTCACGTCTAGTCCTATTCTTCGTCTTCCTATCTTTCATGATGGGAATCCGTTCATACTCCGGACGGACGCTTCTGATGTTGGTATAGGAGCCGTTTTGCTCCAAGAATTTGAAGGGGAAGGACGACTTCCCATTGCTTATGCCAGCAAGAAACTTTTGCCTCGTGAGAAAAACTATTCTGTAATAGAGAAGGAATGTTTGGCTATTATCTGGGGTGTTGAGAAATTTCGCAAGTATCTTTACGGAGTAGAATTCCTGCTTGAGACAGACCACAAGCCCTTGTCTTATATGCAAACAGCAAAAGTTCTCAATCCTCGAATTATGCGTTGGGCAATGAAACTACAGCCGTATAGATTTCGGATTGTTGCAATTCGGGGCCAAGAAAATTTGGGGGCAGACTAACTTAGTAGGTAATTCTTCGCACGGTTGTTGTGTAAATAGCTGTCTTGTTTAGATAGGTTCATCCTATTCCATCTCTGTACACAAAGAAAAAACATTTCTGATTGTTTTTTCTCCAAAAGGGGAAACCTTTGTTACGAGATGGAATAGGAAACCTCTCTGGTGCTTATGCACATCTAAATTATTTTAGTAGATATATGGTAGGGCGGTGTGAGTGAAATATTTTAGGTGAAATATGGTACGCAAACTATGCGGCTCCATGAACAAGTCATGCACATATCATACGATGTATGCATGAGTGGTTTATAGAGAGCTGTTTTTACAATACAGGGGGCCGCTAAAAGGCCGAGTCCTATAGAATTTGCCTAAAAATCGCCAACCGCCAAATTGTGCCATATATGATTTTTATTCCCGTCACGTGTTGTGTGGGTGTTCGTTTTGACAGGAGTCATGTCATTGATTATAGGGTCGTTTCATCAATTTTTCCTATGGGAAATATACTATTTGAACGCAAATCCATTATCTACTCGATTTTGCTATCTGGCTTTGTTTGTGGCCGGTATCTCCACTTCCCCACGAACAAAGCAAGGTAATACGAGTAGGCATGATTTTCCGGTAGTATTCATAGATATATAAACCCTGAAAAAAGCGGACACTTTAGCAGCAGGTCAAGTTGTAAAGAGTAAACACAACATTGTGACGGGGAAATAGAAAGTATATTGAAAGGTATGTTTAATCTATGTTTAGTATTATTTTTGTATGAACATGCTTGTAGGTTTTGGAGGGGTTTACTTCTAGTATACCCCAACTTTCTGAAGCCTATTCTGAATTCACTATTGAGGCCTGTAGTGATTAGGCTACTAGCTTTGCCAGCTAGACGTCGCAGGATCGATCCCAGGCTTCTCCAGTAGTAGAATGAGTCTTTCTAAGTGAGGTCCTGTCTCATGCTGACCCTAGCTGTTGGTGAGACGTAAAGTTTGGACACCCGCTCATTCTGGATTCATTTAGGCTTTTAGACCCCTTTTGTAGAATGTAATTAATAAACACCGGGTCACTTGTTTGATCCATGACTTTTGACTAGCTGTGGTTAGAAAACCGGGGTTCCGTCCCAATATGATATTAGGTGTAGAGGGGACGTAAACTTAAGACGGGTTTAACCATATCTTCATCATCAGGGCAAACTCATACAAGAGCCTGTTGGGTTATCCGTGATGATGAACCGTAATGAATTTTATTTTACAAGCATGTTCACGTTGATTAGAAATAATTTTGTTCAAGAAGAATTACGAGTTCATTTTGTAATGATGCCGTTTTTGTCTGATAACTCAGTTTGTGCATGTATGTACATATAAAGAACGTGATGATGATAAGTGGGAGTATTTGGTCGCCACACGTCATAACGGCCTGAACGGCGGGGATGACGTCAGCTGCGTCATCGGCGTCGCGAGGACGGTTGTGACGGGGTGCCTACCAAATAGAGAGAATTTACGGCAAACAGTATTGGCCCATATGAGACACTAACAAATGTGTGGATTATAGATGAAAATCTTCTGTTGTAGTTTCTATCTGTTATTAATGTATTGAATTTGTGAATAGCTATATTTGTGAGCCGTGTTGCGGAGAAGGATATGAAATAGAGATTGTTATGTTTCCTGTAATTGGCGGCTGACCAGGTAGCGCAAAGGCGTGGTCTGTTCAATTGCCTCTTACTTGTGATAATATAGTGAGCACAAATTTGATGAGTATTATGCTCAGTAGTAGTGAGCATTGATTGATTTCTGTAGTGCTCAGTAAGGAAACATGAACTTTGAGTATTATTGTGTCAAGCGCTGGGTGCCGATAATTTGATGCACAGTCGAGTTGAGTTCTGCTGTACGGTTATTTGTCGCATGCACTAATCAGCCTGTATGTCTGGTCGGCGCATGCGCAATAACGGTATATGCATGAACATATTCTTACTTCTCCGGGAGGGGGATCATGATATAGCATGTATGTTTTGTGACTCGTTTCTAGTCCCGTTATCGTAATTTGCAGGCATAACAATGTGTGACCTGCTGCTCCCTGCTTCATAGCAGCAGGTACTGGTACGACGCTAGGCGTTAGGGTCCAGCAAGGGCGGACAGACCGCCGTAATCAGCGCCTACCAGGATAGAAGCAGATTCTTCTAAATCATTGTTCGTTGTAAACAAATGTGATCATGGAAGAGGTCAACTTACCTTATTTGGACGATCACTAAACGTCTGATCAGCAAACGTGATCGCTAATCCTAGGATAATCAACTATGTTGATAGACTAGTTTTACTAGTTCGCGAGAGGAAGTGTCACGCGAGTGGGGGATTCACCCCAAGTTATAAACTGGCCAGTCGCGTCTTGTGTTGTTTCTTTTTTTTTTGTTTTGTTGTTGTTTTTGTTGTTTGCTTCTGTAGGTATTCACGTCACCCGTTCCGAGCACAGAACAGTGTTTTGCCTTCGGAGCGGACGTCGTGAGTTGGCTACAGAAGCAACAAATTGTGATGTTTTGTGTTAGTAAGTGTTGTATGTAGATACTGTAAATAATTCATGTCATTCATTTAACATCTTTCTTGTGCCTTACCCCACAGCTGCCCGTACACCTGTCAGAGATCACGCTCGGTTGTCTTGTCAGCATGGGGGTTTGCGGGACGCCGTAAACCCACATGTAACATTTATAAGCATGGACAGTCCGACTTGCACCAGTTTGCCTGGGCAGGCTTAGATCCTCTAAGCGGTTTACCATACTCGTGTGCGATCGGTTTCAGCTCTGCGTGGAAGCCTCATGCAGCCCATCTATTTCTTTAAACCCCAACGGGCGGGGCTGTCCTCGGGTATGTAGGTGGCGCTTAATTACTAATCTCGCTAAAACTGATAATGTCCTTAAGACAACAACAGTGGCGCTTAATTTCCAATCCCGCTAAAAACTGATAATGTCCTTAAGACAACAACAGTGGCGCTTAATTTCCAATCTCGCTAAAAACCGTTAACAACCATAAGGGGTAATATTATAAGAATCTTATATGGGTGTGAGGGGTGGATGGAAAAATCCGATCCGAGGGACACTGTCCGGCATCACGAGGCTTGCCGTGTGATGCCGGACAGTGATCCCGAGGGACGGGTTTTTCTATCCACCCCTCACACCCATATAGGATTCTTTTGTTTGCAAACCTTCCATTTCTTAGCACGGATTTTTAATGCTGCAGTCACTTTGGTTACCGACGTCCGCCATATTGTGATGACACTGCAGGAATGTTTAATGACGTCACGTAACGTGCTGTGACGTCAACCTTAACGACGGCGCATAGGAGGTTGTAATCAACCATTGCATTTAGAAAACACGAGTTTATATTCGATTTTGGGTCGGAACACTAGGGTCAGAACATAAATTTCTATCCCAGGGTAAAATCACGGATTTCCTTGTCTGTTGTGCAAGAATTGAGCTTACACAAATAAGCCTACACGTACATTACCAACCCAACCAAACGACCAAGACCACCCTGACATACCAAATTTGTTTTTCTGTTTGATTTGAGTTTTAACGTCCCAGTCAACACTGTAAATGTCATTTCGGAGACGTTGCTTCCAATTTTGTGGGACTTTTACCTGATATTGTGATGAAATGACATCTCAAGCCCTGCCACCCAGTAAAACCAATAGGGTTATATGCACGGACGGTCTGAATCGCAACACTTTCCCCGGCAGGCTTAAGCGGTTTACCAGTTCTCATTTGCGATCAGTTTCTTCGTAGAAACACCATGCAGCCCGATTTATTTCTTCTAGCCCCGACGGGCGACGTCCTCTGATATACCAAATAAACCCGGCCCACTTTTTTCTGCTTAACACGCCCTAATACATCCTTACCAACCCACCTACCTACCCACCCAAACACATCTCATCCCACCTTAGTCCATCTGCACAGCTATTGACATACATATTGAAATTGGAATATCGAAAAATCGACCTTCCGGCTAAATGACTCTCGGGCGACACGACTAAAAACAAATCGACACTCCCTCTTAACTTAGGGCGAAATGATGTTTCTGACGAAAGAATGTGCACTTTCCTGGTTAACCGCTTATGTTTAAGCCTGTCCGGAAAAAAATGAGGATTGGTAAACTTACCTGCCTAAATAGTGTTGAATAAGCCGTTAAACTCATATAAACATACAGCCGGGGCGAAATGACCATGTGAAACGAGCCGAGAAATGACCCGCATTCATTCCGGTAAATATAATTTAAAAATCAGTGGTATAATATATTGTTATTCACATTTTTGCATTATCTGCTGGTTCCTAGTCTGAAGGTTATCAGTGTTTGAAAAACAGGTAACCAGACCCCCCTTACCGTGAAAGGTCAGGGGGTCTGGTTACTTGTATTTCCAATATTGACAATGTGCAAGCTGGAAGCCAGCAAATAATGCAAATATTGTGAATTGAGGAAATTGGTCCCTACAAGGACTGTTCAAATATGAATGCAAGTAGAATGTTTTCCATGCACTAATGCGAAAATCACCTGGAAATAAAAATCACAGCGTAGAAAAATATTTTACCTATACATTGATACCAAACCTGTTAAAATCCGTACACTTTAGCCATGTTTATCGTTCGATAAAAACTGTCTACTATTGAATACTAATACAAAACATGGTTGGAAGAAGGTCAGAGTACGCCGTTGAAATACGGTCCTATATTAAGGACCGTTGTATTCTTGGTATACGGTGCAAAGACATTTTTGATGAAATATGTTCGGTTTATGGGCACAATGAAATGTCTTTTCCGACAGTTTGTCGTTGGTGTAAGAATTTCAGCTGTGGGCTAGGCTCAACAGAAGATGCACCACATGATCGTCGGCCGAAAAGAGCAACATCTGCAAAGATGGTTGCTAGAGTGAAAGAAATAGTTGCTACCGATGCACGATACACCACTAGGCAAATAGCTAGTATGGTTGGCATCTCATTTGGAGCAGCTCATACAATTCTGAAACGGGATTTGAAAATAAGAAAGATCTGTGGTACATGGATTCCCCATCTGTTGACAGATGGGCAGAAAAAGACACGCGTTCAGTGCGAAAAGAAGTTGCTTAAAAAATTTCCAAATTACAATGCACGGTCTTTCGCTAATGTCGTCACAGGTGACGAGAAATGGGTTCACTTTTTTGAGCCAAAACGAAAGATTCAGAACAAAATATGGGCAACAACAGACATTTGGTGTGATACATGGGATATCTTGTGCGTTGGTGGGATGTCTTGTGTATCATGCTGGATGTTTTGTGTCTGATGTTGGATGTCTTGTAATGCCCTATGTGGGATATCTGATATGCTATAGGGGATGTCTTATGTGGCATGTCGGATGTCTTGTGTGCTGTATGAGATATCTTGTATGCTGTATGAGATGTCTTGTGTGCTGTATGGGATGTCTTATTTGTTGTATGAGATGTCTTGTATATATGGGAGGTCTTATGTAATGGGTGGGATGTCTTATGTGGTATGTGGGTTGTCTTATGTAATAAATATCTACATTCCGTAATGGGTAGTGAGATGGCCTGCCATACATGTGTAGATATCTTGTTTTGAAGCAGATCGCTCACGCTGCTGTTCATAATTAAAAAAATAAATAAAACTCGGTCTACATAGAGCTCGGGGATGGTGGTGAATATATGAGTATGTGTGTATATGTGTGTGTTGGTGGGGTATGTATGTGTTTATACATCTATGTATCTTTCAGGAAGACAGTTTGATGGCATTTTCGAGAAGATTTATTCGCGTGATGTAGATCTCAATACTTAAGAAATTAAGCTAACTTCCCTTTTATCTTTCGAGGTACTGATAGCTCTGGGGAAGCGGCTGGGATGTCAGATTGAATTTATAGACACTTACTTTATTAGTAACTATCTAATATTTCAAATATTTTGTGCAGCATTTGACTCCGCTTTACGGGCCACGTGGTCTAGTGGTTAAGATCGCCGACTCTCGAACATTAGGTCTTTTACCATTATGGGTTCGAGTCTAGCTCGGGGCAAATGTGAGACGCCAAGTTCTGCATGCAGATATATTGACCTAGTGACTGCACTTTATGCGCCAGTGTTGCGTCGACCGTTGATTTATGCATGTATCGGGCAGATATGGGGCGTCTGGGAGACGTCGGGCAGACGTGCATGTGGCGTCATGTCACACTTTCCACATTATGCGGACATATTGACCTGATGACTGCACTTTACGTGCCATTGTTGGGTCGACCGTTGATTTATGTATGTACAGAGCTGACGTCGGGCAGACGTGCACGTGGCGTCATGTCACATTTGCGTTTTGCGCGGTGCTATGGCGTTGGTGCAGGGTCGTGTCTGCGTAGTTGAAAAAGTTACGAAGTTGTACCGGTAACGATTCATCTTCTGACGATGTGTGCCCGTTAGGTGGGTGATATTTGTAAATGGTAGGATGACGTCGCGCCGCCTCCCCAGACAATGGTAGCTTTAATCTATGGTTAATATTTGCGTTGTATTGAAAAATGAGAACTGTCTTTCCTGTTTTGTACCGCGTCCCCCAAGCTCTGTGTAGATAGAAATATACTCCTGTTTTTCTTCCTTTTGTTCATGGAAAAAAAAACATCAGGTAGAATGTATTTGTATAGAGGGTTTGTATGTGTTGACGGTTTGCCGTACAGAGGGGTTAACAAAATGGATTTTGATATGTGATGGAGAAGACATTATTAGGTTTTTAAACAACAGGAAAAATCTTAATTTGCCCACTAAATGGAAAGTTGATTCAGTGGAGCTGGAGGTTTTTGTGATTTGTTCTGAGTTTATTATCATACATGGCTGATAATGCAATAACACTGGTTAGTATGAATTGCCAGGGACTTTCCAACAAGACTACCAGAGCTGATACACTTAATTTTCTTAAAAATAAAAAATATTCAATTTATATGTTACAAGATACCAATTTTATTAATAGAGAAGAAAAATACATAAGTGCCCAGTGGGGATATGATTGTTATTTTAGTAATTTCTCAAGTCAGTCAAGAGGAGTGGCAATTCTCTTCAATAATAACTTTGAATTTAAAGTACATAAGATTGAGAAAGATAATGAAGGAAATAAACTCATTTTGGATATATCAATTAAAGATTCACATTTCTTATTAATTAATATTTATGGACCAAATAGAGACACACCAGAATTTTATCTAAATATCTTGAAGGACATAGAAAAATATGACTACCCAGTTATACTTGCGGGAGACTTTAATTTAGTTCTTAATCCAGAAAAAGATTTATATGACTACGTAAATGTAAATAACCCAAAGGCTCGAGAACAAGTTTTAAACTTAATGATCGAGTGTAATTTAATTGACGTCAGGAGAGAAATGAATATAGAAAAGAAACAATATACTTGGAGGAAAAAAAATACTAATAAAAAAAGCAAGACTAGATTTCTTTTTAATCTCTGAATCTCTTTTTGTAGAAGTTCAAGAAACATATATATATACAGGTTACAAAACTGATCATTCTCTGATATTATTAAAATTTGACTTTGATAAGTTTAAAAAAGGCAGATCTTATTGGAAATTTAATAACTCGCTTCTTAAGGACCAAGTTTATGTGAGAGAAATTAAAACTGTTATTTCTGAAATGAAAAATAGGTACGCTTCGGAGCTTCAGATAAATAACCTAGATGTAAACGGAACTCCCATAGAAGATTTAATATTAAAAATGGATGATCAACTTTTTTATGATGTTTTATTAACGGAGATCCGTGGCAAAACAATTTCATATGCATCGTTTAAGAAAAAATCTAACGAAAATAAAGAATTTAAGCTGCTGGAAGAAATAGATACACTCGAAAAACAAGATATGAATAATGAAGATTTAATAGATAATAAGAAAAAAGAGTTGTTTGATCTTAGACAGAAAAAATGGAGGGGAAAATAATTAGATCTAGGGCTAAATGGATAGACGACGGTGAAAAAGTTACTAAATATTTTTGTAATCTTGAAAATAGGAATTTTGTTAGTAAATGTATGAACAAATTAATTAATGATAATGGCACCGTTTTAAAAGAACAGTCTGAAATACTTAATGAAACTATGTTATTTTATAAAAAATTATATTCGGCGAGATCTGTTAAGAATATCGACCTAACAGAGATGTTTAGAGAAATGTCTGTCCCTAAACTACAAGACAATGAAAAAAATGCACTCGAAGGTTTAATAACGCACAATGAACTATTAAAATGTTTAAAAAAATCTTCTAATAATACGAGTCCGGGCTTTGATGGCTTTACTTACGAATTTTTTAAATTTTTCTGGGCAGACTTGGGAGGCTTTATGTTAAGAGCAATTAACGCTAGTTTTATAAAAGGTGAACTTTCAGAAACTCTTAAACGTGGAGTATTCCAAAGGGTTATAAAGACAAGCAGCTTTTAAAAAACTGGAGACCAATTTCATTGCTGAATACTTCGTATAATTTAGCAACAGCTTGTATAACTGAACGATTAAAAACAGTCTTACCAAACTTGATAAATGAAGATCAAACAGGATTTATTTCTGGAAGGTTCATTGGAGAAAACATACGTTTACTTTATGATGTTATGAATTATACGGAAAACAAGAAATACCAGGGATGCTCCTCTTGATTGACTTTGAAAAAGCCTTTGACTCTGTTTCCTGGGAATTTTTATTTAAAGTACAGTCAAACCTGTGAACAAAGGCCATCTATGGGACAGGACAAATTTGGCCGTTATTCACAGGTGACCTTTGTTCGGAGGTTTGACAATTACCAGCAGGCCGACAGTGTCCAAAAATTCTTACATTTATTGATTAAATAGCAAGCTGTCACTGGATGAAGAAGCATATTGTTTTCCATTTAATTTACATGTTTATTTGTTGCGTCATCCGACACCAGCAACCCCACACGTGTTTAAATCTTTCATAAAAAATGTTTGGAACCGGTAAAAAATATTTTCTCGATAGCTAAACGATTGTGAATAGAGGTGGATAGAAAACAGCGCTGTATAGCTCCCGAATTATCCCTCCGTGTCAATAACCAACAACAGCCTTCGACTTTTCCCGCCGAGCGTCTGTTATTTGGCGCCAAAACATAACCATTCATGAGATCGTAGAGTAGTCCGTTTTTATTATGCAAACATATACCGTTAGATGTAGCTAATTGTCTGAGGAGGATTAAATCATTTTCACATTGGTCTTGGATTAAATTTTATGACTGGAGGATAAACGCAAATTAGAGACATGACTTGACCATATTTTCACACCTTATCGACACGCACCGCAGGGTGGCAATTATATGACAGGGATTAACAATAGTGTCATACTTGAACCGTAATAAATACACAGATGGTTTGTCTCTGAATTGACAGTGCCGCAATTATTGTGATTTACTTACTGGGCTAGTTTTACCGTCTTTAGGATTGTCCGCTAATTAAAAAAAATGTTTAGTCAATTTTTCTTCACTTTTCTAAAAAACTATCTTCAGTTCTTGTGTAAAACAGAATGCAATGGATTTATTCAATTCAACGCACTCACAAACCGTAACATGTTTGACCAGATCGCCAGGATTAAGGACTGCAACACCAATCAAGCAGGCCAATTATATGCCAATCAATGGCGATAATTACCTCAAAGCTGAAATCATGAGCGTGATGGATTCAATTAAAGACCGTTATTCAAGGACAGCAACTCAGTTTGGGACTGAATAATGTGACCGTTGACCGTAGTGCACGGTGGACCGCTATTCCCAGTTAATTTGTTAGGGAATTTCGATGGGAGGGGTTGAAAATGACCGTTGTAATAAGGGGACCGTTATTCGGAGGTGACCGTAAGCACAGGTTCGACTGTATTAGAATTCTTTAAATTTGGAAACTCCTTTATTAAATGGATTCAGGTATTTTATAAGAATATTCAGTCTTGTGTTATTGTAAATGGTCATCTATCGGACTGGTTCTTTTTGGAACGTGGTTGTAGACAGGGCGACCCTTTGTCGCCATATCTGTTTATACTCTGTGCAGAAATACTGGCAATTCTCGTAAGAAGTAACAGTAATATAAAAGGTATAAGAATTGGGGAGTCGAATGTGATTATTTCCCAATATGCAGACGATACGTCCATCATACTTGATGGCTCAAAGAAATCTTTAAAAAACTGTTTAAAAGTGCTAAAATTCTATGCGGAAGCCTCCGGCCTTTGTATTAATATGGAAAAAACTAATGTTGTTTGGATTGGCTCCAAGAAAAATAGCAACGAAAAGTTTTGTGAAGAATATAACCTTTCATGGAATAATAGTGAATATACAATATTAGGAGTTACGTTTACACAAAACTTGGAAGAAATTGCTGAGAAAAATTTTGCTATTAAAATTGAAGAAATGAAAAGAATTTTAGCAAATTGGTCCAAAAGATTGTTAACACCGATAGGTAAAATAGTGATTATTAAAAGTTTAGCGTTATCCAAGATAAATCATTTAATTTTATCCTTACCTGATCCTCCCGAAAGGTTTATTAAGGAAATTCAAGATATGTTTTTTAACTATCTTTGGGCAAACGGCCCAGATAAAATTAAACGTAAAGTAATAATACAGAATTATTATATGGTAGGATTAAGAATGATTGATTTAAATTCATTCATGAGGGCCTTAAAACTAACATGGCTGCGTAGAATCATTGTTAAATCTAGCAGTTATTATCGAATAGTTAAAGAATTATTTCCAACGATCGAACAGTGCATTAAATTTGGAAGCAGAATCTACGATCTGAGGAAGCATACAATAAATAATACATTTTGGAGAAACGTTCTGTTCAGTTATAAATTATTTTTAGAAAAAGTTAAACCTGTAAACTGGTCAGAATTTTTAAAAATGCCAATCTGGTGTAACGATTGTATAAAGGTCGGAGGCTCATCTGTATTATATTTAACATGGTTTAATCGAGGAATTCTATTTGTCAACGACTTAGTTGATAGAAATGGAGATCTTATCTCATATGAGATGTTTCAGAGATTATATCAGATAAGGGGTAACTTTTTGGAATTTGAAGGATTAAGAGCAAGTATAAGAGATTTCTTATATACATGTCGATTTCCACATCTGCCTATTCAAACAGACTCACCATTTATGCCTTTAACAATAATATATATAATAAAGGATACAAAAGGTTGTAGAACTATATATGATAAACTTATAAGCAGCACAAATACCCCAGCTTCCGTTGCTAAATGGCAAAACGACCTTAATCTGCCGCCCGATTTTGATTGGGAAAGTATTTTGGGCTTCCTTTTAGGGTAACAGAAGATACAGGACTGAGATGGTTTCAATACAGAATTAATCACAGGATCTTAGGAACTAATTACCTGTTATCGAGAATGAATTTAAAAGATAATGACAGATGCAGTTTTTGCAAGAACCATCGCGAAACAATAAAACATCTCTTCTGGGAATGCGATATTGTTAAGAAGTTTTGGGAAGATTTTCAATCTTTATTACAGCAGAAATGTGGAATACAAACATTGTTTTCAGAGATAGACATAAATCTGGGAAATATGAGGTTCGACAGTGTCTTAAATAACTTAATTTTATGGGGAAAACAATTCATTTATAGAACGAAAAGTGAAGAGAAAACTCCCTCATTAATATATTTTAAAAGAATGATTTTTAGTCATTATAAAACGGAGAAATATAGATCTGTTAAAAATCAAACACAAGTAAAGTTTGAAAAAAAATGGCGCAGATATCTAAACATGCTTAGTGGCTAATATATGTATGTATATGTGTGTATCTATATATATATGCATATGTGTATATATATGTATATATGTATGTGTGTGTATATGTAGTGTTTATGCATGCATGTATATATTCTTCACTTGGCGGCCATGTTTATGTAAATGCTGTTATATATTCCTCATGGCGATGACGTGTCCATTTTGATATGGTAAAATCTGTACTATTTTTCTTATCTTTGACTGGAGAGTGGGTTGTGGTTACTTGTTAGAACCGCTTCTTTGAGGCGGTTCTAACGGGTACCTACGGCCTTTAAGTCTGGATAGGGTTGGGAGGAATAATGTTCATCCCGGCAGACCTTTTTCTCTAAATAGGGCGGGATTTAAAGGGGTGGTCATATAATGAATTTGTGACACGAGGCACTGCCTTATTCTGGATGTTTTTGGAAAGAGGAAATCTGTGTGGCTCTGTTAACCGTGCAGTCCCTCTATATAGAACTGCTAAAACCTGTTCACCTACTGATGAAGTAGCATTACCTGTCCTTTTTGTACATGTAGTCTTTTTATTTGTTTGTTTCTTTTTTGTTTGTTGAAATTTTTCGGTGTTAGACGTACATATAAATTTACATTGGTGGGATATACCAGAGACAATTTTTGAAACATGTCACACATTGACAGTAGCTATGACTACACACTTCATGCCTGTTTAATTTTTAACGGCGTTTCCCTCTGAATAGTTTGTAATATGTGTAGCCGGTTCTTTGGCATATTAGTGTAAATACATCACGGAAGCATGTCTGTATAATACTGACTCACTTGAACACCACTTTATATAAAAATATTGGAGCACATATTACTATGATTAATTTTTTAATTTCCGCACGTGGACCAGGACCGTGGGTGCTTGCTGGAGCCGCTTTACCGAGGTTGTTCCAGCGAGTACCCGCGGTTTGTGTGTGCGTGTGTTTTTATCAATATTAGGAATTTTGGTGGTAAGATTCTCAGTGTGTTTGGATAGGTGTTTCCGTGATGACATTGGACAAAACAGGAATTACTACATCTGTTTATAAAAAGAAGAATTTTATAGACTTACTCACATGTCTATACACATATATACGAGTATATTTATGCATACTTTTATGTGTGTGGGTGTGTACTTGTTTATGAGTGTGTAGGAGCATGTTCATACTCGGGCAACATTTGATATATACTGACTTTTATTCTTTCCACCTGGCTTGCAATAAAGTCGAACTTCGATGGTTGTAAACCCCTTGGGACTAAAATTGTTTGAGACAAGGGTAGTTTGAATCAGTGAAGATCACCATTAGTGTTAAACCAGAAAGCACAATGGAGATAATTTAGGGATACCCTTTTAGTATTTTGTAATACAAATGTTTTTTTTTTGTGTGTGTGTTTGTTGGAGCCGCCTCAACGAGTCGATTATAATGAGCGCGCACAGCAAACACTTGCAAGATAAAAGAAGATCTCACTGACCTATCCCTCATTATCTTAAAAATAATACGACTTTTTCATGGTAAACGATTAATCGAAGTTCGTTCCATCTATGTTTTACGATAGTTATATCTCACATGTAATTCGGGTATATTATAGACTCTAATACTGGTCGCTGATATAGCTTATGGCACAATTTAGTGATATAGTGAAAAATCAATTGGTATAAGAACGCGACCCGAAGAGCCGCCTTGTAATTCAGTTTAATGACGTCCTTTATTGTTATTTTGACGTTGACTGGCGTAACGTAGGTTCCTTGTATCAGATACGTTATGAAAACAGGTAAAGGCATAAAATATATAGAGGATCTTGCATGATTGTTCATGTGTTGTGTGGTTTATTAGGCGAGTTGAGGAAAAGTGATAAAAATGCACGGCTTTGCCGAGCATTTTGCCCCTTTTCCGCAACGAGTTTGGTGGATTAGGTGGTACATGAGCATGAATGCAAGAGTCTTTTTATCATATGGCATTTAAAACGCATTTAATTTACGATTTGTACGAAAATGTTAATGTTCTGCCGTTGGAAGACGCGACTTCGTTTTAGATGGCATGCGTGTAATGTTACGGAGCGTTACTATCTAATTTGCATATCTAATCCACTTATGGATTATCAAATTTATTACATGGTGCTATTACATTCTCAGACGTGGCATCATGTGATAAAGCTAGTTATATTGGGGGGATTCCTTTAAACAATGGCGGAAGAAAGAAATTGAAGGAATCACTATTTTTTCGTCGACTGTATTGGAATCGAAATAGATTTGCTCTTGTACCGTGGTTTATTGATTGATATATGGCTGCATGTCGGACAGTTATGGGTAAACAAAACACTCGCACTACGCGCTCGTGATTGGATCTACTTTCCAGCTGACCTTCAGGCAGTAGTATGTCACTCAATGAATCACTGACAGACCTAATCTATTTCATAAATATGGATCGAAATTGACCATAACTGCTAGCTCTATGTTTGAACTTTATAATGATTGTATTATGTCCCAAATGTTGTTAATATGTACGTATATAATCGAAATAAAAAATTACAAAAAGTTAAAAAAAAAAAAATATGGGCAACAAAGTATTGCAAAGTTCTTCGAAAATTGAAGAAATATTTCAAAGAACGAAGACCCGCAACTGGTTTGGCCAATGTCAGATTGCTACATGACAATAAGTCATCGCACAAGGCGTTCATTGTGCAAGACTATCTGAAGTAGGAAAAGGTTGTTGAACTCCCTCACCCCCCGTATTCCCCTGACCTTGCCCCGTGTGACTTTGTTTGTTCCCGCGGCTGAAAAAATACCTTTCTGGTCGAAAATTTGTACAGCGCAAACACCTCGGTTCTGCAATACTCCAGTGCCTTAATAGTATACCTCGAAAAGACTACCAAAATTAATTCAATGATTGGGTCAGAAGAGTGAAAGTTTGTATATCTGTTAAAGGGGAATACTTTTCTAACGGGGTCGGTACGGGTCCTTTCAAGACAAGGCGGAAGTTTTGTTCATCTTTATTCACACTCGCACTACATCACTACATAGCAACAAGACAATTCTGAAAAACATGATTAAAAATATCTAAATATCTATTCAATATGAAAACATCTCTGAAACTAGAAATGCGTCCAAAGGACACGGATGCCCCCGCCTGAAAATGTGTCTTTGTTCGTATTCATCCATAGAAAGTTATTGATCGTGTTTAAGTTTTGGACCCTTTTTTCACATTGACCTCTAAGTATGACCTTGACCTTGTAGGTAAGGACATAAGTTTTGTGTGAGGCAGATGGTCTCATGATGGCCAACATTTCTGCCAAATAATTTCAAAATCCATCCACAGATAAGAAAGTTACTCACTGCGTTTAAGTTTCGAACCATTTTTTTTTACCTTTGACCTCTAAGTATGACCTTGACCTTGGAGGTACGGACCTGGGTTTTGCACATGACACATCGTCTCATGATGGTTAACATATCTACAAAGTAATTTCAAAATCCATCAAGAAATAAGAAAGTTATTGACTGCGTTTAAGTTTCGGACCCTTTTTTGACCTTTGACCTCTAAGTATGACCTTGACCTTGGGGGTACGGACCTGGGTTTTGCACGTGACACGTCGTCTTATGATGGTTAACATTTCTGCCGAGTAATTTTAAAATCCATTAAGAAATAAGGAAGTTATTGACTGCGTTTAAGTTTCGGACGCACGGACGCACGGAGGCACGGACGGGCGGACGGACAGGGGCAACGCTATATGCCCTTTCCACCATTCTTCGAATGGCGGGGGCATATAAAATAATACAAATGCACATACACATGTAACGGAATATAATAAATTAAATTGCTTCGTTCCGTTCAGCTTTAAATATGTTTCTACATGATACCTTATACCATGCGCAATACATGTGCAAGTCTAAGTTATAAATTAAAAGCTAATGATAATCTAAGTAATTATTTAAAAATCTAATATAAAATGTTACCAAATCAATGCAGTCAATAGTTTTCGCTTACTTGAAAATGCATAGACCGGTACTTATTATGAAAGCTGTAGCTTTAGTTTCAGAAACAAGGGAAACAACCATGTTTACAGCTACTATCGTTACAATGAAAATAGTCACAACTAATGACTATAATAATCAAATAATGAATTTCTTTTATACTGAAAATATGAAGTGTGTTTCTAGTTCTTGCACTGTACCTCTGTACTGCATTTAAATACATTAAATTGCATGGATTAAATTATAATTATTACAGGAAAAATATATTGTTACTGTCAAAAACAAAGTTTTTGCCAGCCTAGACTACTAGGAATCCCACTGCATGATTTTCTATTTACAAAAACATGAACACTGATGAGGGATGAAATTCACTTACAATCCATGAGACTAACTGCACACTATCACTCCATGTCCACCCACAGCATCGTTAATGGTATCTGGTTGTTTCCGCCACCATCATGTGACCAGTACATTCATTTTGTGCTGAAAAAATGTTATTCAAACATGCAGTGCGTTGGTGATAACAGTGAAATCATTTAATTTAATTAACACCTAAAACTTGTGAATCTCATCACGGCACGTTCTAAGAGTTAAATATTCCAAAATTCAAAATTGCATGTAACCGCATGATATCATTATCATATAGTTATTAAGCTTTCCAAAAAGCTGATAAATGATAACAAGTATACTAGTTCTCTATTGCTTAGGCAGGGATCGAACCCTGATCGACAACACGGAAGCCAGTTGCTTTACCACATCACCACAATAGCAATAAAGTACCAATCCTGATAATCATTACTTAAAAAAAAACGATATAACTGTAACAGATAAAAAATGAAGATAATCTTTACCCGGCCGGGGATCGAACGCGGTACGCCAGAGTGACAGTCCAGCGCTCTACCGACTGAACTACCGAGCCGGATTGTACCGCAAGGCAGTACAAGTGTGTTTTGTAGCTAACACTACTACACAACGACACCAATTTAATGACCCAGTTATTGTCAAGTTCTGTTTGTTTATTTTTTTTTATTTTTTTTTTTTTCGTTTTTTTTTTGGTTTGGGTTTTACGGCCCTTTCAAGATTATTTCACTCATATCGAGCCGATCGTTAATCAGAGGTGTGTTTGTTTATTTAATTTAGGCTTAACGCCCCGATCAACACTGCACAGGCCTTTTGGAGACTTCGCTTCCAATTTTTTTGTTGTTATTTTACCCGACATTGAAATGAAATGACACCTCAAGCCCTGTTGTCCAATTTGAAGACGTCGCTTCCAATTTGTGTGATTTCTACCCGACATTGAGATAAATGACACCTCGAGCCCTGTCATCCAATTTGGAGACATCGTTTTCAATTGTGGGACTTCTGCCTGACATTGAGATGAACGACACCTCAAGCCCTGTCATCCAATGCAATCAATAGGGCCTACAGGCATGGACGTCCTACTCGCAACACCCCTCCCGGACAGGCCCATATCCTCCTAGCAGTCCACCAGCACTTGTGCATGGCCGGACCCAGCTCTGCGAGGAAGCGTCAAGCAACCCATCTAATTTATTGTCAAGTAAAACTACGGTCACGTTAACATGACTATTAAATCTAAAGACTGCTAAAATCGTATCTCTATTAGAATGAAACATAAGGTTACCTTTCAGCATTCTCTCATCAGGTCCCATTGTCTAACTCTAAAACTGCGTAGTAAAACGTATACAACTTCTTGGACTGCCTTCTATTGACTGATTGTAACTACCAAAATTGCACCTCATATTTATACAACTGAAATGAGCCCGGTTACGAGAAATCCTATCTTTAAGGTTTCTGAGCAGGTTTGTCAATAAATGAGCAGTCTCAGAATCATCAGAATCAGAATTGTTACTGGTGACACGTCAAAAGACATTCATACACCAGGACCTGTGATGTGGGAAGTTAGTCCCTAGCTCTAACCAAAGAGGTAAATTTAGCTACACAATCATCAGCACCTTCAGCTGTCAAAATAGTCGAATCGGGAAGGGCATTCCAATCTCTAATGGTTCTGGGGAAGAACGACTCTTTATAAATGTCTGTTCTTGCAGTAAGGGTCTGAAACGCCAACGAATGGTGATTTCTACAATGTCTAGCTGGGGGAACAAGGTCATCTGTTGGAATGCTGGCAGCACCCTTTAGACCTTTGTATAATAGGATAAGTCTACTGTCTTTTCTCCTTTTCTTGAGAGACTCCCATTTTAATTTGCCAAGTATTCCAGTCATGCTCCCAGTTTCAAAGCAGTAATTGCCTGTTACAAATCTAGCAGCTCTATTCTGAACTTTCTCAATTTCATCGTTAAGGACAACTCCACTGGGGTCCCAGATATAACTACCATATTCCAAGATTGGGCGAACAAGACCTTTATATGCTGCCTCTTTAACATCCTGGGGGCACTGATGAAGATATCGCCTCAGGAAACCAAGCGTTCTATTTGCCTTAGTACACGCGTTGCTAAAATGAGTATTCCATCTCAAGTTGTGTGAGATTGTCACTCCAAGGTATTTAATGGAGTCCACATTCTCGAGGACCGTTCCCTCTAAGGTGTAAGAAGCCTCAACTTTATTAGATCTCTTCCTAGTTATCTGCATAACATTGCATTTAACTGGCTGAAATCTCATGCCCAATTTTCGGGCCCAACATCCTAATCTATCTATGTCAGCCTGAAGTTTCACTGAGTCTGCTCAGTCTTAGAAGCTCCCATGATACACGAGTCTCGGCTTGCTGCCGCCCTATTAGAAATACTTTCCAAGCAGCGAGCATAATATGCGCCGATTATTCTTTTTCTTCGAATATGCAGGCTAATCTGAGTCTTTGTTATGAGTACATGCAATTGTTAGGTTTTCTCATGTAACGTCTCAAAATCCACCCTTGGCCAACACCTGGCAAAATTACAACAAAAGGGTGTGTTAAATTTTATATTTCATTTCGGCTTCTGGACAATCCCTATTACATGGTAATTAACGAATACGATAAATATGCTTTGTTGGAAAAGTGAAATCTTCCTCTAAACATATGAAATAAACGGCGGTATGAACTTAAAACCCTTATTAAATTTGAGCCACAATCACACAAATACATACTTTCTCATGATGCGTCTATATTATGTAAAATCATACGACTGCATTGTTCACAAAATATTCCATGCCTTATTCATGAAACATGAAAAAGAAAAGTTTCATAGATAACTAGTGATTATCCTGCCTCGTATACCGAACAGAACAGAATATGAAACTAAACAACAAAACATAGATCTATATAAAATATACCCCTATGACACTTTGAGGGGACAAAATAAATTTTTCATCAAAATCTGTCACGGAATCATTTTTATGTGCTTAGTTGCATTCATATTTGAATAGTCCTTGTATCACATAAAGAAAGTCCCACATAAAAAGAATGTATAATGTATTCTACTTGGTACCGCTTAAAACGAAAAACAAAAACAAATACATGTATAGTCGCTACATTACATCACGAAAACACACCTATATAATTCTGACCCCTCGAACCCCACTTTTAAATAGCAAAACTGGGGTTTACAGGGGTAAATCTAATTTTTCTTATTTCTGGTCTAAAATATAGATTGTGGGTACTCGTCAGAACCGCCTCATTGAGGCGGTTCTAACGAGTACCCTAAATCTATATTTTGAGCAGAAATAAGAAAAATATCACAATTTTTCATCTTAAAATTTTCCTGGCATGGCGGTAAAATGTACAATGTATTTGTATAGGCGTGTTTTCGTAATGAGAAATATGAAACACTAGATAAAGAAATATGTGCATTTCATAATGAGAACGAAATACAGTCGGTTACCCAGTTCCGAATCGTACCCGATTCCGGATCAACACGACTTTGATAAGTCACCAAGACAACTTGTAAACCATTCAGCATAAAACTTGCTTTCAGTCATATAGCCTATTCAGTCATACGTCAATCCAGACAAAATCCATTTTTATAGCTACATGTAACACAATTTTCGACCAAGCGCCTGCAAAAATACGATGGTATTACGTACTGATGTCTAAATTGGACGCACAATAGTCAAACTTATTAAATATGTTAACAGGGCTATTGGCTAGTAACACAGATCAGACGACCAGGTGCTTCTGTCATCTTGAGTAGCGAACGGATAAGGGTAGATTTACCCACAAAAAAGAGAGAATTTGACAAAAAAAACGAAGGTATGTGTATTTTATAATCGATTAAACAATGAATTTTATATCCAAGTTCCGGATCAGTTATTTTCGTACGTTGTTTTCATAGAAACAACCCTAGGCAATGGTCGGTCGGTGGCGAGTCATATAGGGAGTCAAAGTAGCTTCTGTCTATTGCCGGCGTTGTCGAGAGTTCGATCCCTGCACTGGCGCTCTTAACCATTGGGCAAAGGAGGCAAAAGTAAAATTGCAATGTTTCTTCTGCGCATCTGTTGAAGGCCTGTAAAGTTGCTGGAAAATATCCCACACAATTTTCAAGTGAGAGAGGGCGCGAGTAAAAGACAAAATAGCTATTTTCAATACTCAAAGGGCCATAACTCTTAAAACAGGTAAAGCAAGAATTATGACCTGTCGTCCCTCTTTAAAACAGGTAAAGCAAGAATTATGGTCTGTCGTCCCTCTTTAAAACAGGTAAAGCAAGAATTATGACCCGTCGTCCCTCTTTAAAACAGGTAAAGCAAGAATTATGACCCGTCGTCCCTCTTTAAAACAGGTAAAGCAAGAATTATGGCCTGTCGTTCCTCTTTAAAACAGGTAAAGCAAGAATTATGTCCTGTCGTCCCTTTTTAAAACAGGTAAAGCAAGAATTATGACCCGTCGTCCCTCTTTAAAACAGGTAAAGCAAGAATTATGACCTGTCGTTCCTCTTTAAAACAGGTAAAGCAAGAATTATGACCTGTCGTCCCTCTTTAAAACAGGTAGAGCAAGAATTACGACCTGTCGTCACTCTTTAAAACAGATAAAGCAAGAATACTGACCTGTCGTCCCTCTTTAAAACAGGTAAAGCAAGAGTTATGACCTGTCGTTCCTCTTTAAAACAGGTAAAGCAAGAATTTTGACCTGTCGTCCCTCTTTAAAACAAGTAAAGCAAGAATTATGACCTGTCGTCCATGGCGTTTTTTTTTTTTTTTTTTTTTCATTTCTGTAAAATTTCATGGGACTCTCATAGATAGTCTCTAAGTTACACAGCGGACATGGAAACGTGGCCCACAGACAGAGAGACGGGTCGACAGACCGGTGAGAAAGCAATGTCTTTCGATCCGATGGGGCTGGGGTGGGGCTGGGGTTGGGGGGGGGGGGGGTCGTGGAGGCATAATTTCATATATCATAATTGATATTTAGTGACTTCTACTGGCCTCCGTGGCCTAGTGGATAAGAGCGCTGACTCTTAATCAGTATGTCTCTCGCCGCTGTGGGTTCGAGTCTCAATCGGGTCACATGTGAGAAGCCAAGTTCTGCAACGGAATGTCAGGTGTTTTTTTTCTCCGGGTACTCCGGTTTTTGCCCACCTCTGATCAACGATCGGCTCGATATGAGTGAAATAATCTTGAAAGTGCCGTAAAACCAACCAACCAACCCCCCCCCCCCCCCCAAAAAAAAAAAAAAAAAAAAAGTGATTTCTGAATGCCACTGAAAAGAAACTGACACATTTTTATCGTTTCCAAATAGCTTAACGCTATTCGATATCTCGTGATCCGCAACCGGGGTTTAACCTTGGTCACATGTTCTGCAATCCTTGGGCCAGTTGTTCAAAACTAACGACGTCGTTAGTTTACGTATCGTTAAAACTTTGATCATTTATTATGGCATTTATTATGCCAATATTTTTGCTGAAAAAATGTGAGCAGCTTTTGCATTCGCAAAAGCTACTCACATTTTTCCAGCAAAAATACCAAACATTTAAATATTAAACTTGCTAGAACAGTTAACAATATGACCACTAACGAGCTCGTTAAGCTAACGATGCTTTGAACAACTGGCCCCTGAACGAACGCCAGCCGAATAAGATTAGGAAGAATGATTATATACATTTTGCTGAGGGATAATTTTTCTTGAAAATGGTACCGAATGTTCTGAAGAGCAAGCAACCGTATTGGCTGCAACGTCCTACAACGCGAGACTGATCAGAAACTGGGTACTTGAATGTAGTAGCATGACATAAAGAACAGGACTCAAGACATAAAGATAAATTCCAATGACATCATAAAGTTTAAACCACATACAATACATCATAAAGTCTATGCAACACATGATTAGCTGATACATCATATATTGAATTGTTTGTTTGTTTGTTTGTTTTTTTGTTTGTTTGTTTGTATTGGGGTTTAGCGGCCCAGTCAGCACTATTTAGGTAATTTTTGAGCCGGTCAGTTTACCTATCCATACTTTTCCTGGGCAGGCTTATGAGCGGTTAACCAGTACACTGCACATTATTTCGCCAGAAACTGACAACTGCCCTTCTTGAATAGCGGAAGGGAGAGAATAACTGTAGGAAAGATTTCACGATCAATCTCCACGAAAGAATTTTGCCGACCCCGGCAGGTATTGAACTCGCGACCTCCTGATCACCATTCAGACGCGCATCCGACTGAGCTAGTCATAAAATGAATACCGAATATAATATACTATGAGCAGGCCAAAACGATGTTTGTTGCACTATATATGTATATGAGGACATCCCAGGGCTTTTCCCTTCCACCAAACAGCTTTGACGTTCCATACTCTAGCTCTAATGGTTTTTGAGATATTTTGCTGACAAGGTAAAACTGCCCAAATTTACAAAGGGCCGAAATCCATGCAGTATTTTTTTCAAGCTAATCAGGGTAACTACTGATCACGTCCAATCTAATCATCAATATCAAGGCCCTAGCTCTAAATGTTTTTTTAGACATTCTGCTGATCAGGTACATGTAAAAACTGCCCAAACGAAGTAATGAAGTATTTTTAAAAATATGTGCAAAAGCTAATCAGGTGATCTACTCATCACTAGAAATGAAATCGCCAAAAAAAAAACAAAAAAAAAAAACAATAATAATAAAAATAATAATAAATAGCCGTAACCGTTTCTGAGATATTTTGCTGGCAAGGTTAAAACAAAATAATAATAATAAACATGGTCGTAACTCATGAAGCTATTTTTCAGAATTATTCAAATGTTAATCAGGTCGTCTACTTATCACTAGCAATTCAATCGCGAAACCCGTGCTCAAACAGCAAAAACCATGTTCAAATCATGAAATTCTCGTGCTGTTTGAACATGGATTTTGAGCTTTTGATATCACAAAACTGGACTTGCTTTGTTTACTTTACGTTGAGCGACGTAAAGTTATCGCCCTTAACGCAGTATTTTAGGTATCTATGATGACGTCAGATGGTTACAGCGTAACAACGTCATTGTAAACAACATTCTGAACTGGCGCACATGTTGGTTCGCCGGTCGCATTTGAAGAGTTTATACGGAGTTTATATGGAGCTTTTGGGCGTTTTCGTCAAAATTTGCTGTCGGAATCTTAAGTTATGCAAGAATAACGATCATCCATGGTTATTTCATTGCATAAACATTTGCGGGATCCCTCGGAAGATATTTGAACATTCGGCCTGGCAGCCTCATGTTCAAACAGCTTTCTCGGGACCCGGCGAATGTTAATGCATGAAAAGCCATGGTTGATCCCTATAATACCAAGGCTCTAGCTCCTATGTTTTTTTTTTTTTTTTTGTTTTTGTCATTAAACTCATACTAAATGCTTAAACTCCTTGTGGCCCATTCCTGTTTTACCCTGGTTATTAGGACCCTTCAAATGTTTGTGGGTGGCCTATAGTTCTCACCCAGTCCCTGTCTGTCCGTCCGTCTGTCTGTCTGTTCGTCCACATTTTTCATGTTTTTTCTTAATAACTTAAAAACCGACCGTAAAAGGTATCAACTACAAACTTTAAATATAAGATCACAATATCATTACACAGTTTCATGGCAAGTAAAGTAACTCTAACTACAATACTGCTAGAGTTATGGCCCTTTGAAGTACTTTTAATTCAGCTTCTTTTTAGCTCACCGTCACGTAGTGACGAGGTGAGCTTTTGGGATCACTGTTTGTCCGTCGCCCGTCGTGCTTGCGTCCGTCCGTGCGTCCGTCTTCAAACGACATCTCTTCCTAAACCGCTGATTGGATTTTGAGCACACTTCACGGGAATGATCCTTAGGTGGTCCCCTTTCAAAGTTGTTCAAATGGTTCCAGTCCGTTGCACATCTAGGTCACAGGAGCCAAAAATAGATTTTTTCACTGAAAACTTAAAAAATCTTCTTCTCTGAAACCACAAGGCCTAGGTCTTTGATATTTGGTATGAAGCTTCATCTAGTGGACCCCTACCAAGATTATTCAAATTTTAGTGCTGGGGCAAAGAATGCCCCGCCCCGGGGCCCTTTGGTTTTACATAGGCTTATATAGGGAAAATCTTTAAGGTTCGTCTAATGGACCTCTACCACGATTGTTCAAATTATAGTCCTGGGGCCAAAAAAGTCCCCGCTCCGGTGCCCTCTGGTTTTACATAGACTAATGTAGGGAAAATCTTTAAAAATCTTCTTCTCTGAAACCACAAGGCCTAGGCCTTTGATATTTGGTAAATGTGGTATGAAACTTCATCTAGTAGACCTCTATCAAGATTGTTCAAATTAAGCCCTGAGACCACTGAAAAATGTCCCCACTCCGGGGCCCTTTGGTTTTACATAGACTTATATAGGGAAAATCTTAAAAAATCTTCATCTCTGAAACCGCATGGCCCAGGACTTTGACATTTGGTATGAAGCTTCAAGTAATGGACCTCTACCAAGACTGTTCAAATTATAGCCCTGGGGCCAAAAATGCCCCCGCTCCGGGGCCCTTTGGTTTTACATAGACTAATATAGGGAAAATCTTTAAAAATCTTCTTCTCTGAAACCACAAGGCCTAGGTCTTTGATTTTTGGTATGAAGCTTCATCTAGTGGACCTCTATCAAGATTGTTCAAATTATAGCCCTGAAACCAAAAGTGCCCCCGCTCCGGGACCCTTTGGTTTTACATAGACTTATAAAGGGAAAATCTTAAGAAATCTTCTTCTGTGAAACCACAATGCCTAGGTCTTTGATATTTGGTGTGAAATTTCATCTAGTGGACCTTTATCAAGATTGTGCAAATTATAGCCCTGGGGGCCAAAAATGTCACCGCCCCGAGACCCTTTGGTTTTACATAGACTTATAAAGGGAAATCTTTAAAAATCTTCTTCTCTGAAACTGCAAGGCCCATGTCTATGATAGTTGTTATGGCGCTTCATCTAGTGAACATCTACCAAGATTGTTCAAATTATAGCCCTGGGGCCACAAATGCCCCCACCCGTGGCCCTTTGGTTTTACATAGACTTATATAGCCCCAGGGTCATTTGGTTTTGCATGAGCTTATGTAGGGAATATCTCTAAAAACATCTTCTTCTCTGAAACCGCAAGGCCCAGGTCTTTGATATTTGGTGTGTAGCTTCATCTAGTGGACCTCTGCCAAGATTGTTCAAATTATAGCCTTTGTTGATGTTTTGTATGAAGCTTCACCATTAAGACCTCCCTCAACATTATGCACATTAAAGCCCTGGGGCCAATAATGGCCCTCCCTGGGGCCCACTTGTTACACTATGGATCAGGTGAGCAATCCAGGGCCATCATGGCCCTCTTGTTTGTCTTTTTTCATGTTTATTTCAAAACCCTATAGATATAAAATGAAACTTCCTGTAGTTATTGACAGTTGCCCTGTAGTAATACCCTGTCTGTCCATCCGTTCGTCCGGCTCTGTCTGTCTGTCTGTCAACATTTTTCATGTTTTTTCTTAATAACGTACAAACCTTCCAACGCATCAGCTTCAATCTTTAAACTTAAGGTTGCAACATTACACAATTTCATGGCAAGTTACATAAATCTAACTACAATACTCAGAGAGTTATGGCCCTTTGAAACACTAAAAAAACTAAAAAATCAGCTTATTTTCGGCTTTTGTTTTCATCTTCATTTCAAAACCAATAGAGACATTCAAATGAAAATTGTTGTAGTTAAAGCTTTAATAAATTATTACCTAAGCCCCTTTATCGACTAAAAAACTTTTACATCTGCCATAGTTCTAAAACCACGTAATCATGTTCAAAATATTTCCCTTGTTCTTTCCAGGTTTTCAACATCCAAATTTTCAAACTCATCTGATAGCACTGTGGGGCGCTAGTCACATTCACTGGCAGCTCTATTTAATCTTCTTCAGCATCGCTAGACATACTCCATATGTCAACAGCAGCATCTTTTACATACTCAATGTGCACCCTGTTCGGCTTGGCTTCGCTGTTTTCATTGCGGTAATATCCAAAATACCACAGCACTGAAGCCACGTGTGTTTGTACAACACCCAACGGTGCGAGGACCACTTCTGCACCCACAATATCATCCTGTGGTTGGGTTCAGTCCTTAAGTGTATTCAACCCACAAGTTATATGTTGTATTTGATGTGTGACGAGAACGTATCTGCGCTTCGAGAACACCGTCATTTTCGTTGTGTGGCATCATCTCATATGATCCATTTTCGTTAATGTTCATTCTGCAGCTTATTTGGAGATTTTGCTAGTGGCTCTTGCCTGACTCCATCTTTAAAGAAATGGAACCAAATATAATGCTAAGTACCTCCATCAGAAACTACTTGCAAAGAGTTATTTAAAAAGAATACCAAGCTGTTTATATCAATAACCAGATCATCTTCTATAGTAAATTGTATGCTCTTTGCGTAATGCATTTAGCTCTCCCTTGATAACGAGCACTGAGTCAGACAAAGTCATTGCCAGACGGATGATGGCTAAAATCTCCAGATAAGCTGCGGGATAAGGTTAAGAAATGTGGTTGGGATAAAAAACGGGTTATATGGAAAAACACTGATGACAAAATGATGATATTGTGAGTGCAGAAATGGGCTCGCCCCGTGGGGTTTTGTGCACACGTGGCGTCAGTGCTTTGGTATTTAGGATATTACCGCAACGAAACAGAAAACAGTGAAGCTAAACCGAGCAAGGTGCACATTGATTATGTAAAAGATGCTGCTGTTGACACATGGAGTCAGTCTAGCGATTCTGACGAAGATGAATAATAACCAGCATTAAAACAGGAATGGGCCAGAAGGACTTTATTTTAAGCATTTAGCATGAGTTTAATGAGGTTGCAAACCCTGCCTGTAAGTCAATGGCAATTCGTTAATTTTCCAGATGGAAGACATCCTTTTTTCAAATTTACATAAAATATGACATCGTCGCATGCAAAAGTAAATCCAGTGCCTACAAAAATCAACGAATATTTGCATCAAAAGGTGTTATTAACTTCCAAATGGAGTTTGGAGTACTATGGAATGACAAATGCATGCTGATATTGAAAAATGGACAAAATCAGATTTTGTTGGATTTAACTCTCATATTAATGACCATAAAATAAATTCTAACATATGCCTTCAATTTCAATGGCTATTATATCATCATAATATTAGCAAAAGATTTATAAAACATCTTGAAACCTGTGAACGTGTTATGGTTTTTCGTAGAGTCGAAGAAAAAAAAATACTAAACTTGGGGTACATCTTACAAGCGAATATAAACTCTATTCTGGTATGAATTTCATAACAATATTATCTAGATCTTTTACCTCCAGAAGTATGCTTTTCCAATTGCTACGATCATTTTGGCGCATGAACTTGGAAAAGAAAAAAATAGCATTTTTGTATCTATACTTTTGATGGGATGGAATGACCCCACAGATTTAAATCGTGAATACAGCGGAAATCAGTGAACCAAACAACCTGGTATTGCACCATAAGACAGTCAAGACATATCAGTTAAAGTATACAAAGTTTAAAGAATATCGGTTTTAGCCATGACAAAGGCCTTATAGAGACTGCTCCTTTACAAAGGGCCTCAACTCATGAAGTATTTTCCAGAATTTATTTAAAAGTTAATCAGGTCAGCTACTTGTCATTACCAATCTTACCACAAAAATAGCAAGGCTCTTATTTAAATGGTTTTGAGATATGTTGCTGACAATGTAACAAAGCCCACATTTACAAAGGGCAATAATTTACATACTATTTTTATGGAGGATCTTACATGAGTGGTCATGTATTATTGAATTTATTAAACGAGTTGAGGAAAATGATAAAATGCGAGGCTTTGCCGAGCATTTTATCCCTTTTCCTCAACGAGTTTAATAAATTCAATAATATATGAGAACGAATGCAAGATTCTTTTTATCATATGACACTGTTGACATAGAGGATCTTACATGAGTGGCCATGTGTTATTGAATTTATTTAAAGAGTTGAGAAAAAGGGATAAAATGCGAGGCTTTGCCGAGCATTTTATCCCTTTTCCTCAACGAGTTTAATAAATTCAATAATATATGAGCACGAATGCAAGATTCTATTTATCATATGACACTTAAAACGCATTTTATTCACGATTGTTTACAAAAATATTAATATTCCGCCGTAGTAAATGCGACGTCGTACATGTAACGTTATTGGACGTATCTAGCTAATTTGCATATTTAATCCACTAGTGGATTATCGAAAATAATACATGCGTTATTACACTCTCAGACGCGACGTCATATGATAAAGAACTATTCATAAGCTAATTAGGTAATCTGCTCCTAACTACCAACCCAATCACCAAAGTTCAACGCACTAGTTTTCATTGTTTTTGGGATATTTTGCTTACAAGAGTTCATACTTACTTTTTGCAAAGGGCAATAATTCCGGAAAGGGGCATAATCCTGATGAGAAATAATATGGGTGAACTACTTAGTTTAGTTTAATCATATTTTATTGTAACAACAAAGCAATGGGGTCGGGCCACAAGTTCTTAAATCATTAGTAATGGTCTCCCCATACAAGGTTGGCATTTATTTATGTACAACATATGGACATGGCTATTTGATAATTATAAGACCGGCTTCCCATGGTACCAAGGCAGTTAATGTTACACTGTAAATATTTCAAAGTTAGAGCTATTCAGCACTAAAATAACTTCATGTTAAATTTCTATAGGGTCTCTTCTTACAATTAAAGAGTAGTACTGATCACAATACTTAAGCTTGTATTTACAAACCTGGCAGATATTACCCAGGCAGAATTTCCTCATGCCAACAGGCATTCTCATGGTACCAAGGCAAATAGAAAAGTGACAAATGTAGAAAACCGATTCGATTAAAAATACATGTAATGGCTTTTCATATTACTTAAAACAATAAATATTAGTATTTCAAATAGTGAAAACTGCAAAAATCATGTAAGATAATTTTTTACTGATTTTAATCCCGCAAATGGTACAATAAAGTAAGCTATAGTTGAGACACAGGGGGTACAATTCATTACAAGGGTTGTATGAAAATCAAGCAAGTTTGATTCATCATTTAATATTTCCTTCTAAGCTTACACTCAGAGGTGTCATTGGGGCACAGTAACACTTGGATAGTTTAAAGTGTTTAAAAGCATGCATGCATAGACTGTCTGTGCACTTAAGGCGAAATTCACCTGCAATACTAAACGAACACCCATACATACAGAAGGCAGTATATATCAACAGGAAACACACAGGATGGTTCTCCTATGTTTCAGTTTATAAGACCTAGCTATGAAAACTTAAGCCACAAACGAAAAATCATAGGGTATATTAAAAATAAATAAAAGGCAATTTTAACAACCAGGGGGTGAAGAGACAATGTGAAAAATCAGATTTCACCTGCCTTTTAACATTCTAGATATTTATCTAGATATTTATCAGAAAGATGTAATGAAATATATATCAATGGAAAGGTATATATCCTACTTTATTGATGGGAGGATATCAAGCCCATATGAATTGTACAAGATTCAAAATGCAGCAAAACAGTGTTTACCCGGTACCATGGAACCTTTGGTACAATGAGAAGCGAGTATATATGTGAACCAAAAGGGCTCATACAAGCAAACTGTGTAAGTCGCAGAATTGTATCAGATAGATAAATCAACGACTAAAATAAATAAATTGCTAATTCCACGTCATCAAGAAACATATATTAGTGTTACAATATAAGTTAAATTAAGCATTTTGGTTAAATCTCCCAGTGTTTTAATATATGTTTACACTGCCATTATCTTGAGCTGATAATGTACCATCGCCCGAAAAGAACCGTATTTAATTGATGGGAAGAAATGTCCGTGTCGAATGAAAGAAGGGCATTCGTTCTCTTGTAAAATTGGAACAAACAAAGAAGAAATGCGCTCAGCATCCTCGTTAACTTCCGAGCATGTGCAGTTCGAACTTTGAGCCAAGTGATATGTATACAGATCCTTTTTCAGGTTATTGCAATTATTTCTTATTCTGGCGTGCAATACTGAACCTTCCATGAAATAGGTTTGAACGTATGTTTTTGAAGATAAAAAACCTCAACTAAGTATTTAAAAGAATTTAGCTAGGTGCTCCTCGAAGGTAATTGTCAAGGAATAGAAGATGTAATGCTTGATCGCCAAGGCCGCCCCGCCCATCGGCGCTAAAAGAAATAGATTAGGCCGCATGCTGCTTACACGCAGAGCTGAAACGGGCCACACGTGAGTCCTGGTAAAACGCTTAGAAGGATTAAGCCTGCCAAGGCAAAGTGATGTGAGTCAGACCGTCCAGTGCATATAAGTATTTTGGTTTCATTGGGCGGCAGGGCTTGAGATGTCATTTCATCTCAATGTCGGGTTAAAGTCCGACAAAATTGAAAGCAATGTCTCCAACATGACTATAACAGGTTGACGGGGACGTTAAACCTCAATTTAAACAAACAAACGAGAAATTTCCTTCCGAGTGTGGGGAACCGTTATGTTATTATTATTCCTTAGTCGATAATAAGGCGTTTCTATTACCAAAGGAGGATTATGCCTAAAATATATGATGATACACTTTCATGTACGACATTATAAATAAATGATAGTTTATGTTTGTGCCGTCTTTGCTTAAGAGCAAGGCAACCTCATTATTTATAAAGTTTATCTAGGGATACCGACCTATTAAAACCCGCTACGAAACGAGCTCCCTCATGCTGTATTTTGTTTCAAAGACTGGCAGTCGTTGGCTGTACAACCATCTCAACATTCTCAATGCAAGAATACTCAATAACCAATGCTTCAGCTGAAGTTCACGACCCGCCGGATGCTTTTAGAGTGTTACCATATATGGGTATGGCGGCCATTTTGGTCATGTGACCTGGACCTAAAACGGTTCGCTCAATAAATGCGCCTTATCGTAAGGAGCAAAAATATATCGTATACTTTAGTACTGTATTCTGAATCGTTTGCAGGATAAAATGAATTCTCACTTTTCCAATACAAAAGCATATGTGTCAAAGTTTGACCTAGGCACAAAGAAGGTCAAGATCAACCCAGGGTCACCATTTTAGCAATTTAAGATGGGCCTACGTCCCAGATGCTATTTATCAAGTTTTGTGGAAATCTGCCCAGTGGTTCTGGAGAAGACTATCTTTGAAGGGTTTTTACCATATATGGCTTGGCGGCCATTTTGGTCATGTGACCTGGACCCCATGATGAAAATTTTGGTTTCCCCAATCCCATAGAGGCTCCATATGAAATTTTATTTCAATCGGCCCAACAGTTTCCGAGGAGAAGCAGTTCGAAAATTTTCACATTTTTCGCCTCGGTGAGGCTATACTAAATGGAATGTAATATTTCGCAAGTTCATTGGTTAAATCTCATTGATATCTATCAGTATGCAAAAAAATTGTTTAAATATTCCAAGCGGTTAAGTCACTATCACCAGTTTTCATAAGCGGGTTACGAACAGACAGCTATACCATATATGGCTTGGCGGCCATTTTGGTCAGGTGACCTGGACCCCATGAGCAAATTTTGGTTTCCTTCATCCCATAGAGGCTCCATATGAAATTTGACTTCAATCGGCCCAACGGTTTCCGAGGAGAAGCAGTTCGAAAATTTTCACATTTTTCGCCTCGGCGAGGCTATACTAAATGGAATATAATATTTTGCAAGTTCATCGGTTAGATCTCATTGATATCTATCGGTATGCCACTAATTGTTTAAATATTCCAAGCGGTTAAGTCACAATCACCAATTTTCACAAACGGGCTACGGACGGACAGACAGACTGACAGACTGACAGAATGACAGACTGACAGAATGACAAGGTGATTTTAGGGCACTCTTAGAAAATCAACCGACTTCAGTCGGTCGCTTTTTCTGCGGGTCGTGCAATGGGAAGTACATAAGATAAATAAATATGGTAAAGTGCAACCCTGTGAAATGTATACATAAGTTTACGCATTATCCCAACTACTTTTGCTGCGCTTGAAATAATGTTTTCAATATGTTTTTTTTCACTGACCATTACAACTTAATTGTAGACCTAAATGCTTATTTTCCGGGACAAAATTTATTTGGGTTCCGTAGAAAACTATGGCTGGAAACTGCTTAAATGGTTTTAAAGTAACACGAACTGCTTCTGTCTTTCGTGAAAAAAGTAACTAGCCATTGTTTCGCCAATGCCGATAAAATACGACCGTCATGATTTTGTTATTTCCTGACTGTCTTCCAATGATGAAGCTGTATATTACAGAGAACTATCATTAAAAAGTCTGGTTAAGCAAAATAAAGAAACTGCAATATCGTTATCATAAACTAAGAACAATAGGGGACCCAGAACAGAATCCCGAGGTACCCCAGCATTTGTTTTTCTAGCAGTGGAAGTAGAAGATTTAATTATTCATTTCTGGGATCTTTTACTAAGGTAATCTCTAACCCAGTTAAGTAAAAGGCCATTTACGCCGTGCTGTTTCAGTTTGAAAATTAGGCATTCATGCCAAACCCTTACGAATGCCTTAGACATGTCAGAAAATTTCATACAGGAAAAATGATTATTTCGAACGTTTGACATATATGCTGATATATGTCTACAAGTGGGTAAGTAGTAGAATGATTGGGTAGAAAATCAGATTGATATTTGTATAAAAGGATTATTGTCATATAAAAAGTTGTTTTTTGTGTTCTATGTACTATTCCGCTGCGTGGTGACTTTGTTAAATAGAAGTGGAGGCAAAGATCAGGAATCGATACAATCAACCAACAGCTCCCATCAGAGACACCAAAGGGAAAGACACACAAACATGAAACAACAGGCCCTAATGGAAACGCCAACAGCGAAAAGCCAAAAGGACAGTTACTTTCCAACAAAATGGCCAATAGGCTATCCAAAATAAAATAACATATGCGACACAAACACCCAAAGACAAAACATAACAACAATAAACCGCTAAAGTCCCCCTTTTTAGGCAAAACGTGGGGCCCCTTCCATATACCTCCAAACAACTCCCTAAAAGACATATTTAACAGGATTTTCAACCAAAATGAAATCTCGTTTGCTACTGCCTTTAACACTCTGTTACTAATTAGATCAGGACCAGTCGCTATATTTGAGTTTAATAAATCAATTTAATTTGAAATGTCTATAGCTGAACATGTAATATAATTTAAGGAAACATAATTTTAGATTCAAAATAAGGGAAAGTGTATTCCAGTATCATTAGTTGTTGATATTGACGAAAAGTAATCGTTTAGACATTCAGCCTTTTCTGTCTGTATTACAATATGATTTTTGTTTTGACCGTTTTCTTTTTTCTATAATTAATGGGGATATTGTTAGAACTTTTATTATTTTTAACTAAATGGCGAACGGCTAGCCAGAATTTCTTTTTGTCATTAGTATGAAAAAGAAGTGGCTTTTGTCAGTCAACTGGCAATAGCGGTTTTACGTTAAAATTGCTATCGCACGAACAACTAACAATAGCGGTTTTACGTTAAAATGCTATTGCCAGTCAACTGGCAATAGCCATTCTAATGTAAAAGCGCTATTGTCAGTTAAATGATCACAGCAAAATTATCTTACGACAATATCTTATTGCCATTCAGCATGAAATAAATAAAACACCGAAAATGAAACAAACTTATGATATGAATGATAATTATGATACATTGTGGTTGTTTCTGACAAGTGGCATATATATCCATCTTATATAATAATATATATGCTACCAAAAATGCAGCTTGCAGAGATCAGTTTTCTGTTGCAGCTCTGCATACATGTATATGCGAATGGATTAAAGACTCTATATTTTTGTATAATTTTCTACTCGCTAAAATCATAACATTAATAAAACACATCTATCCAATGTAATGGAATATTAATTTCCAAAACACGCCTATTCAAATATAGAGGAAAATTGTACCACCAAAACATGAAAATTTTCAGATAAATCTCGATATTTTTCATATTTCAGCTCCAAACATAGATTCTCGTAGAAACTAATGAGTACCAACAATCTGTTTTAGAGAAGAAATTAGAAAAATAATGTCTACCCCTGTAAACCCCAGTTACACTATGTATTACATAATACTATGTCTAGGTGTCCCCATTAACTATGTCTGCCTGAGCAATCAAATGTAAATGCCAACCATCAGACAGTTCAGTTTGTTCCCAGCGGGCACATGACGTCTAGGCAACGTCGCACCAACGTCGCTGCAACGTCCTGTTGTTACAAAAACGCTGCTATGACGTTGCATTCCCGTTGTGTGTCTATGAATATAGTCTTCCTGAGCAATCAAATTTATTTTCATGAAAATTATTTGTGACTAGTAAGTTCGAGTAGTGGCTTTCAATTACTGGATATCAGTATGTTACATGCCTCTGAACCGAAGTTGAGATAACAGGGATTACATAATTTTTTATTTCTGTTCTAAAACGTAGGTAGTTTGAAAGGCACCAACATATATAATGGGTTCATGCCAAAATAAGACAGTTCAGTTTATTCCCAGCGCGCACATGACGTCTAGGCAACGTCGCACCAACGTCGGTACAACGTCATGTCGTTACAAAGACGTTGCTATGACGTTGCATTTCCGTTGTGTGTCCAGTGGGTTATGCTTGAAGAAGCCTTTTTGGAACGCAAGTAAAAGTATCCACGATCTATGTTTGGAGCAGCAATTAGAAAAATAGAAATAGAAAATTGATGCTGTCCATGGCAGAAAAAATCAGGAAATTTATCCACATCTTTCCAAAACAAGATGACTAAATTACTTAATCAAAACAAAATGCACAACATATTACAACATATGGAAATGCTTGGTAAAAGAAAAACCAACAACATACTGCAACGATTCGTATCTCAGCCGAGATGAAAAAATAAGCTTTTACAGTCATAACTGTAGTTACTGAAACAATAATAACCGGAATAAAATAATTATACTAGCCAACTGGCAATAGCGATTTTAACGTAAATTCGCTATTGCCAGTTAACTGGCAATAGCGATTTTAAGGTAAAACCGCTCCTAGCAATAGTCCTTTCCTTATGAAAATCGGACATTGAAACTTCCAAAGATTTATAAAAAAGCATGTATTATAAGATTATTTATCTTATTTCTAATGCGCTTCTAAAATACTTCTTCCAGTCGATGTTGTTTCCAGTCTAAATAGATATTTTTCTTTAGCCTGACTCTTGTGCGCATGTTACGTCGAATAACTGAATCAAACCGTGGTTTGTCTGCAGGCCATATTATTACGGTTTTAAAAGGAATACACATTTTAGTAAAATTAAAAAAAAAAAAAAAAACATTCGTGAAATAAACACAAGCGTCGTCAAAAGATCCTTATAAAGAATACTCGAATCAAACATACGTACAGCTCTTTAAATTTGGTATAATCTGCACATTTATACAGCCAAATTAATCGTTTGTAGAAAATAAAATATACGTTGCTTTAAGGAGGCGTATCTATCGTGCCTGAGTCTAAAACTATATATCATCTGATATTATTATAGGGTCTAAAAGCACAAGCTGCATCTGTGACTGTATTTTGAAGCGAATTAAGAATTATCAAATTCTTAAATTTCGTTAATTACTATTAAAAAGGTGTTCGTATAAGTCGCCTAAAACAATAAGATTTTTAGACTAAGTTTAGTCGTATGCTTTTTTTAATATTCAATCAAATTTGTTTTTAACGAAATTCGCATCGGCTGTTCATCACGAAGACACGCCTATATAATTTTGACCCTATTGAACCCCACTTTTATATAGTAAAACTGGGGTTTACAGGGGTAAATATTATTTTTCTTTTTTCTGCTCTAAAATATAGATTGTTGGTACTCGTTAGTACCGCCTTGATGAGGCGGCTCTAACGAGTACCAACAATCTATATTTTGATCAGAAATAAGAAAGAATATCACACATATTATCGGAAACTGTTCATTTTTTCGGCGGTAAAATTTACAATGTATTTGTATAGGCGTGTTTTCGTGATGTCTAGGATTGTAAAACAAACCCAGGACACAGTTATGAACTCTTTAAAGTACAGGTGCTGCCTGGTACAAATGACAAACCTAGTCTAACAGAATCGCGCTCGCACGCAGACGCGCGTAGGTACGCACGTATGTAGTACGTATGTACGCATGCGCACGTACTAGCACTTGCTGAAGGATATATTGTATAGTATGCTCCGTCGCCGAATGTTTTATCAGAGTCCACCATCAGGAAAACATACCTATATAATTTTGACCCCCTTGAACCCCACTTTTATATAGTAAAACTGGGGTTTACAGGGGCAATCCTTATTTTTCTTATTTCAGCTTTAAGATATAGATTGTGGGTACTCGTTAGAACCGCCTCATTGAGGCGATTCTAACGAATACCCACAAACTATACTTTGAGCAGAAATAAGAAAAATAGCACAATTTTTCATCTAAAAATATCTATTTTTTGGAGGTAAAGTTTACAATGTATTTGTATAGGCGTGTTTCCGTAATGACAATTTGCCAACAAGACTTTCTTTCAAAAACGGAATAGTTACGGAAAAGTAGATAAAACGCCCGTTAGTGGCAATAGGTTAATCGCAGAACAGTAACAATTAGCAAAAGAAGTCAAGTCTAACCCCCACCCCCCACCCCCACCCCCCAGCCCCCATCCCCACCCCCCACCCCCACCCAACCCCACCCCACACTCACATAACCCAACACACACACCAAAAAAATAATAATATGATATATTGTGGAGGTCACGGCCAGGAATTGCATTGCCTGTAAACTTCTAGTAAATGCAAATAACGCACACTCATAACATAAGGTTTTAGGAACATGTAAGAACAAGCATATGTACAAAGGGACGTGCACACACGCACGGGAAACTGTACGGCCCCGACATCCTGCCGATATCGGGAACATAAACTACTATAATTATCGAAAGATGCGACTAGCGTTTACTTGCAATGTAACAATATAAACAACATGTTAAGCAGTGTCTGCTCTGATTAGGAATTCCATCCTAGGTCTAAAATGCAGATCCATTATTTCATTGTTATTGTGCACCTTCTCAACGCTCGATAAACGGAACTTGCAGAAGCAGTGCCATTTTACTGCAGCATATGAATGTAACATGCACGGCCTTAAGATGAAACGTACAAAAATGGTGAACTCTAGTAGCGACTCAATATCAAAGTCCGCACCCAGTCTAGCGACCGTGTCGAACGGCACACCTAAGAAAGATATACATGTACACTCACAAAAAGAGTAGTTTCAAAAATGAAACTGCGCGATGATTATTTGTTAATGCATTTACATAAGAAATAATTTAAAGAAAGCTTACTTATGAAGTGTAACTACTCACTGGAGAATAGTTTAAATGTAGAAACATACTTACAGTCAAACTTCAATAACTCAAACTCTTGCGGGACCATGATAAAATGGTTCGAGAAAGGCGCCAAAATTACAGAGGCCTGCATAGTTATGATCACTTTTATTTTTCATAGAATAAAGGTGTGCTGTGAGTAACCACCAGAATCGCGTCACTGAGGCTATTCGAATGAGTACAATCAGCATAGCATTTCAAGATCAGTTTTCAAAAACAAAGGGGAAGAAGAAGAACTGCAACAACACAAACATATGTTTGCCAGTGTCCCGTTTTTTGGCCCACTTGTACAGTATGGTTAAATGGGATGCTAATACTGATTTAGGCTCAAACTCGGATATTTTATTTACCACGGTTAACCTGAATTAGTATGGAACCCCGTGATAATAGTTTTCAAACTCATTGGTATCGCGAGCTTGCAAACTATTATCACGGCGTTCCATACTAATTCAGGTTAACCGTTGTATATAAAATATCCGAGTTTGAGCCATCGAAGTTTATCTGTATGTATAAATCAGTATTAGCATCCCATTCAACCATACTGTAAAAGAGGGCCAAAAAACGGGACACTGGCAAACACTGAAGGTCCGGATCAGGCGCCACTAATCGTGGCGCCTGATCGGGGCCTTCACTGCTTGACAAATGACAAGTCATCCTCAAAGTAAATTCTAAGGACAACACAACATGTCATCCAAACTTTAAAACAGTTTCCTGCTACTCACAAGGAGGAAGATTTCTTTCTCATGAGGATTCCATATTCACCCTCTGTATCCGCCATACAATCGAATAGCCGACTACGGAGATCAGGGGCAACTTAACACGCTAGTGAAGTGATGGAGACAGGTTGGAGGACGCTTTGTTTCTCATTTTGTTCCAATTTAGAGAAAGATCTATGGGCGGAAAGTTTTTGAGGAAGCAAAGCGTACTGTACTGCTATTTTGGCCGTTCTCGTTCTATTAAAATACAGCTCCTACTGTCTAAAAATTATACATTTACACCGGAAATATCGCATGAGGCATACAAAATCCATTTTCAATCGCAGATATCTTGGATTCTGCTCTGTCGAATTACATCGTGGATGTTTCTGAGCATACAATAAACATTCCCGGTCACTTAATAACAAAAGATAATAATTATTCAAATCAAACGTGTTTTCCCACATATTTGTTATGTGTTTTTCGAGGACGCAACCGACTTCGGAGATCTTTCCTCGAAAATAATGCAACAGACTTCGGATAAAGCGACAGAAAATGATGCAACCGACCTTTGTTAAATAAGAAAACAAATAATATTGCTGTAGAATGTTGTACAAACTTCGAATTTACGTGTTCATGTCAATTTAGACGTTTGGTTTACTAATTTCAAATGTAACTTTAACAAACGCAGTGATTTCAGGCGGATAGTAGATTACAGAGGGATCCCAATAAGCAATTCACATACTTTCAATTGGATCTCGCAATAGTTTGTGCATCCACCGGATTTGGAGAAATAGATGCGCCACTGTTTGCCTAACTCAGAATGTAGTTCACGTTTTAAGCTCACATGGGCACGAAGTGGTAATCCTCAGGCGAGCGATTTTGATCGGTCAATGTGTGTCGTGTCGCGTCAACAATTATCGTAACTTTTCTTAAATGTTTTGGCCGATTTCATTCAAACTTCATGGAATGGGTTCCATAGAGGAACCTTTACCGAAATAGCTGTGAAATAGCTATACACTCAGCTAAATTGTTCTGCTCCAAGATCGCCAGTGAGGCCATTGGAGACCAAGTTCTATTTTTAGGAATGACTCCAAGTTGACTATCTACTAGATCCGCTGTAATGAGTCATTTTGTGTCGTCTCCCAGAGAAAAGAAGATATAGTATAGTAGTATAGGAGGTGAAAGTATGGGGCAGAGGGGAAAAGAGGAGAACTAATGGTAGTTTAGAAACAGTAGAAATAACAACATTACCCTTCTACCCTTACCTGCTGCAAGTACAACCGGCCTTGTCCAGCTTTAAGCCAATACCAGTTGGGTGTCCTAGTGATGCAAGATACACATCACCTTTGCCTCACCCAACCACCCCTTAGCCTGCCGAGAAAAAGTGTGGTTAAGATCGTTATGACCTAAATGATTGTCATCGGGCAATGAAATTGAAAACAAACAAATGTTTTTCCTAGACTAAACTTCATTGGACTATTGCTGCTCGACTGTCTATATTTACCAACATACTTAGCTGAATGGTTTTGCTACGGTGAATAAGGTGGTTGCCAAAGCTCAAAATTAAATAAGTTCTGCTAAAATCTTTAACTTCACTATTAGAGGGTCACAGTTAAGACCTATTTTGCCGAAACTAGCTAGTCTGGCCCAGAAACAACTTGTGCACTCTACAATTTTCTTTTCTGGTCTGTAGTTCTTGCTTTTAAAGGGTTCTTATTTGTGGGGGAGATTCTGGTTTTACGGCCTGTTCAAGATTGTTTCGTTTATTTTGAGCTAATCGTTAATCAGCGGGTGCAAAAACCGGAGTATCTGTAGAAAAAAACCCTGACATTCCGTTGCTGAAATTTGCGTCTCGCAGGTGACCCGAGTTATTGTTTTTATATGGATTATATTCACAAGATAGTTGCATTGGCGACACCCTACCAAAGTTGCTAAATTAAACAATATGGCTGCCAGTAGCCAGCTCTAAATACAGAAATCTCTCAAGCCAATAATCTACATCACTCCTACAAGCTATGTCGCACCTTCAAGTAAGGTGAGCGATTCGCGCTGTCTTGACCCTCTAATTCAGCGAGTTCGAGACGGCCGTAGTAGACGAACCATCGGTGGTCGAGCCATCGAGGTTTCGCTGTACAGTGAGATTATGTTTGAACAATTTCATCTAAGTCCTGGAAAATTAAATTTAATGCGCAGTCTGATCCGAGTCCGCACTTTTCAAGGCTTGCTGGTTGTGGTTGCTGGACAGGTTATGTTTGTGAGTCGCAGGCCCCATTGTGGGCATGACTCTACATGTGAGTCGGTGCCTAGCAGGATGTGCGGTGGGACTATGGTGATAGGTTATGGTAAAGATGGGTTAGTGCAATGAGGTGTGGTTAGTGCCACAGCTAAGAAGTGTTTGAAAAGATAAAAAAATAAGGAGCTACCGAGAGCTGTGGATAAACCGATCAGACTGCGCGGATGTGCTGCTGATCTGGGTAATTGCTCGCACGCCCTTTTGTAGCTTTTGTCCGGTTTCGGCTATAACTTTTTGATGTAACGTCGTAACTACACAAAGGCGTTTACTTTTTGTGTGTTTTGTTTGTATTCGAGTTTAACGGCCCAGTCAACACTTTTTGGTCATTTTAGCCACTTCTCCAGAAACTGACAACTGGCGAAAGTGAAAGAATGACCGTGGAAAAGATATCATGATCAATCTCCGCGAAAGAATGTTGCCGACCCCTCTAGGTATCGAGCTCGCGTTCTCCTGATCACCTCTCAGACGCACATGCGACTGAGCTACCGAGGCCTGGCACTTTTTAAGTGCGTTATACCAGACACTACGTCAACATTACATAAAGTAGTACAATTTAGTAAACAGTATTAATACCCATTCTACTATATAAAAAGTAATGAGATATTATGCAATTATTTAACTAACGTTTTGGGGACAGTTTTGGTCCCCGCCAATCGGGGCTTGGAGAAATAGATGGGCTGCATGGTGCTTCAACGCAGTGCTGAAACTGTCCGCACGAGTACTGGTTGAACACTTAGAAGGACTAAGCCTGCCCAAGCAAAGTGATGCGTGTTGGCCCCAATGCATATAAGTCCCATTGGTTTCATTGGGCTTGGGATGTCATTTCAACTAACCGCCGGGTAAAATTCCCACACAATTGCAAGCGACGTCTCCACAATGACCTAAATAGTGTTGACGGGACGTTAAACTTCATTTTAGTCAATCAAGTGCGGGATAGTCCAAACTTTTGCCCCGATGCGCATTGGACGACCCATATGCACCTTTTGCCGAGGCCGTAAGGTTTGACTATCACCTGAAAACCATCCTTTGAAGACAACAAATTGCAACAATATGATGTTTGAAATAAGTAATTTAAACAAATAGAAAAGAGATTTGAGTTATACTGTGTAGACTATGATCAGACGGTTTGTTCAATATTCTACAGCAATATTATTTATTTCGTATTTCACAAAAGTCGGTAGAATCATTTTCTGTCGCCTACTCCGAAGTCGGTTGCATCATTTGGGACGAAAGATCTCCGAAGTCGGTTGCTTCCTCGATAAATACAAACCGAAGTAGGTTGCAGTCATAAAATCCGACCCAGATGTGTTTGTGCCAATATTGTGGGCAAACGAGTTTAATTTAAATAATATTGTTGTTATTAAGTGACTGGTAATGTTTATTTTATGTTCAGAAACATCCACGATGTAATTCGACAGAGCAGAATCTAAGATATCTGTGATTGAAAATTGGTTTGGTATGCCTCATGCGATATTTCCGGTGTAAATGTATAATTTACAGGCAATAGGAGCTGTATTTTAATAGAACGAGAACGGCCAAAATAGCAGTACAGTACGCTTTGCTTCCTGAAAAACTTTCCGCCCATAGATCTTTGTCTCAATTGGAACAACATGAGAAACAAAGCGTCCTCTTACCCGTCTCCATCACTTCACGTGGCATGTTAAGTTGCCTCTGATCTCCTCTGATGTAATTCGACAGAGCAGAATCCAAAATATCTGCGATTGAAAATGGGTTTGGTATGCCTCATGCGATATTTTCGGTGTAAATGTATAATTTTCAGGCAGTAGGCACTGTCTTTTAACGGCTAAAATAACAGTACAGTACGATTTGCTTCCTCCAAAATTTTCAGCCCATAGATCGTTTTCTAAATAGGAACAAAATGATTAGAAAAAAACCTCTAACCTGTCTCCATCACCTCACGTGGCGTGATATGTTGCCTCTGATCTCCGTGGTCGGATATTCGGTTGTATGGCGGATACAAGGGTTGATATATATGATTTTAAAACCTTAGCATGCATAGTTCCCAAGTTATGCTATGCAAAGAGCGTGACGAACGGACGAACATACGGATGGACGAACAAAGGGAAACCAATATGCTCCATCAACTTTTTTAAAGATGGGGGCATAAGACCTAAACAAGAGGACCACGGATGTTCCTGTACCGCTCACCTGAGCTAACATATTCAAAATTTCAGGAAGTTCGAGTACTTACTGCTGATGACAAGGTCAAAAACAGACGGAAACAGGATTTTTCTGCAATCAAAGGGATGTAACTCTATGACAGATTGGCTGACCTCGTCAATTTTCGAACTCATTTCAGCTTTTATCGCTGACTTACTTATACAATAGTTTCAAGAAGATCTGATGAAAACTTAAGGGGCTATGGTGATGACAAGGTTATAAATAGGCATTTTCTGCAATCAAAGGGACGGAACTCTATGAAAGATAGATCAGTTTTCGAACTCAACTAAGCTTTTATCCCTGACTTATCAAGAAGATCTGATAACTGAAGGGGCTAGGGTGATGACAAGGTCAAAAATAGGCATTTTCAGCAAGCAAGGGGATGCAACACTACAATTAATGGTCTGACCTTGCAAGTTTCCAAACTCATCCGAGCTTCTATCTCTGACTTATTTATGTATAAGTTTCAAAAAGATCCAGACACAAGGAGTCGTAACTCTATGAAAGATAGGCAGACATCACCAGTTTTCAAACTCATCCGAACTTTTAATCCCAACTAGTTTCAGGAAGATTCGATCAAAACTAATGGTGATGACAAGGTACAAAATAAGCATTTTCAGCAATTGACGTAAACTTTTTTTTCGAAATCGAACAAAAAGTTTGGTTACTATGGCAACCACAAGGTCCTATAGACTTACAATTGGAAAATTTTTGTCATCACCGTAGCGCCTTCAGTTTTGATCGGATCTTTCTGAAACTTAGATGTACGGTTTTAGAACTCATCTGAGCTTTTTACCCTGACTTACGTGTATGTACGTTTCAGGAAGATCCGATCAAAACTGAAGGGGCTACGGTAATGACAAGGTAAAAAAAAGCCATTTTCAGCAACCAATGGGACGTAACTCTACGGTAAATAGGCGGACTTGGCAGATTTTCGAACTCACCCGAAATTTTATCCCCAGCAAACATGTAAGTTTCAGAAAGATCCGATCAAAACTGAAGGCGCTACGGTGATGACAAGCATTTTCCCATTGTAAGTATATGGGATTTCAAAAAAAAGCTAATTCCATCAATGACCTTGAACAATATCCAACCAGTGGCAGTGCATATTGCAGATGAGAAAGGGTTGAGATCAGTCTGCACAGCGCCCCCCCCCCCCGCCCATCGGGGCTTGAAGAAATAGATGAGCTGCATGATGCTTCCATGCAGAGCTGAAACCGACCGCACACGAGTACTGGTAAACTGCTTAGAGGATCTAAGCTTGTACAGGCAAAGAGGTGCGAGTCGACCCGTCCATGCTTATAAACCCTATTGGTTTCATTGTGCGACAGGGCTTGAGATGTCATTTCATCTCAATGTTGGGTAAAGTCCCACAAAATTGGAAGCAACGCCTCCAAAATGACCTTTGCAGTGTTGAAGGGACGTTAAATCTCAAATCAAACAAACAAACCAGCCTGCAGAGATATAACTGGTCAAAGGTATGGATGGATGGACGGACGACGGACGGACGGACGACAGACGACCTACTGTATATACTATAAGCTCCCCTGGAGCCTTCGACCCAGGTGAGCTGAAAATAGGCATTTGAGCAATCAATGATAAATGGGCCGACTTGGCCGGTTTTCGAACTCATCCGAGTTTTTATCACCAGCCACTTTACATATGAGTTTCCGAAAGATCTGATCAAAACTGAAGGGGCTACAGTGATGACAAGGTCAAAAATAGGCATTTTCATCAATCAAAGGGACGTTACTCTCTGCTAAATGGCCGACTTGACCGGTTTTCGAACTCATCCGAGTTTTAATCTCAAGCCACTTTACACATACGTTTCAGAAAGATCCGATCAAGACTGAGGGCGCCACGGTGATGACAAGGTCAAAAATAGGCATTTTCATCAATCAAAGGGCCGTAGCTTTATGATAAATGGGCCGACTTTGCCGGTTTTCAAACCCCTCCGAGTTTTTATCCTAAGCCACCTTACATTTAAGTTTCAGAAAGATCCGATCAGACCTGAAGGGGTTACGGTGATCAGAAATAGGCATTGTCAGCAATTAAAGGGACGTAACTCTATTATAAATGGGCCGACTTGGCCGGTTTTCGTACTCATCCGAGATTTTGTCCCAAGCCACATTACATGTGAGTTTCAGTAAGATCCGATTAAAACTGAAGGCGCTTCGTTTATGGACAGGTCAAAAATAGGCATTTTCAGCAATGAAAGGGACGTAACTCTATGATAAATGGGCCGAGTTAACCGGTTTGCGAACTCATTCGAGCTTTCATCCCAGGTCACCTCACAAAGAAGTTGTAACTAGAACTGATCAAACCTGAAGGGGCTACGTCGATGACAAGGTCAAACATAGGCATTTCTAGCAATCAAAGGGTCGTATCTCTTGGATAAATGGGCCGACCTTGTTTGTTTGTTTCATTTGAGGTTTAACGTCTCCGTCAACTGTATTACTACATGTATATCATGTCCTTCGCGTTGTGTAATAAGTAGAAAGTCAAAACTCGTATAGTGACTAAGTTTTAATGTTTACAACAAACGACTACCCAGGTTCGAAATACGTTTCCATAATTTCTTAGTTACTTAACCAAAACCAATAACCCAAAAAGCCAATAACCAAAACGCCCCCAAACCAAGGAGCGCAGTGCTCTTTTATATCCTAAGGTCATGTGACCGTATTATGCTAATTCAAAGATATAGTTTCCATAGTGATTTCGCTTATGCTAAATATACTTTCTACATTACAACTGTGTAATTACCTTATTAGCCCTTGGCATATATTTAGCTAGCTATTTCTTGGAAATAATACATGTCTTACTAATAATAATCCTGTAGAACAGTTAACGTCATAGCATTTGATTCAAGATTCCAAAATGTAATAAGAACTTATTTACAAAAAGGTGCCTTAATAAAAATTACTTAAAATCCAACCAATAGACTTAGTGTTATACAACACTGTAAAGGTCATTTTGGTGACGTTGCTTCCAATTTTGTGGGACTTTTACCCGACATTGAGATGAAATGACATCTCAAGCCCTGTCGCCCAATGAAACAAATAGGGTATATTAGCATGGACGGCCCGCCTCGCACCGCGGTTCCTGGACAGGCTTAGATCCTCTAAGCGGTTTACCAGTACTAGTGTGCGGGCCGGATTCAGCTCTACGTGGAAGCATCATGCAGCCCAAATATTTCTTCAAGCCCCTATGGGCGGGGCCGGTTCTTGAACTCATCCGATTATTTATCCCAATCCACTTTACGTATAAGTTTCAGAAAGATCCAATCAAAACCTAAGGCACTACGGTGATGACAAGGTCAAAAATAGGCATTTTCATCAATCAAAGGGACGTAACTCTATGATAAATGGGCCGACTTAGCCGGTTTTCCAAACCCCACCGAATTTTTATCCCAAGGCACCTTACATATAAGTTTCAGAAACATCCGATCAGACCTGAAGGGGCTACGGTGATGACAAGGTCAAAAATAGTCATTGTCAGCAATTAAAGGGGCGTAACTCTATTATAAATGTGCCGACTTGGACGGTTTTCGAACTCCTTCGAGATTTTGTCCCCAGCTACATTATATATAAGTTTCAGTAAGATCCGATTAAAACAGAAAGCGCTACGTTGATGGACAAGTCAAAAATAGGCATTTTCAACAATCATAGGGACGTAACTCTATGATAAATTGGCCGACTTAACCGGTTTGCGAACTCATTCGTGTTTTCATCCCAAGTCACCCCACATTGAAGTTTCAACTAGATTTGATCAAAACTGAAGGGGCTACGTTGATGACGGTCAAACATAGGCATTTTTAGCAATCAAAAGGCCATATCTCTTTGATAAATTGGCCGACATGGCCGGTGTTTGAACTAATCCGATTTTTCATCCCAATCCACTTTACGTATAAGTTTCAGAAAGATCCAATCAAAACAAAGGCACTACGGTGATTTCAAGATAAAAAAATAGGCATTTTAGCAATCAAAGGGGCGTAACTCTATCATAAATGGGCCGACTTGGCCGGTTTTCGAAACCATCCGAGTTTTTATCCCAAGCCACCCTTTGGTGTTTTTGATGGGTGGAGTAAGTTAATTGTATCGATTCCTGATATTTGTTTTACTTCTACTTTACGTATAAGCTTCAGAAAGATCCGATCAAAACTGAAGGGGCTACGGCGATGTCAAAATAAAAAATAGGCAATCAAGGGGACGTACCTCTATAATTAATTGGCCGACCTTGCCAGTTTTCGACCTGGTCTGATCTTTTCTCCCCAGTCTACTTATAGATAAGTTTCAGAAAGATCCGATCAAAACTGAAGGCGTTACGGTGATGACAAGCATTTTCCCATTGTAAGTCTATGGGACCTTGTGGTTGCTATAGCAACCAAAGTTTTCATTCGATTTCGATAAAAAGCAGATGTCACCAATGCCCCACCAGAGGCATGCTACAGATAAAAAATGATTGAGATCAGCCTGCAGGCTGCAGAGATAAAGCTGGTCAAATGTATGGACGGACGGACGGACGACGGAGAGACTACCATCCCATAAGCTCCCCTGGAGCCTTCGGCTCAGGTGAGCTAAACAATAGCTGTGTTTCCGCTAACCCGACCGACACTGATTTTCCTCCGACCCTGCATTTTCTATTGCCATCCAGAGCAAAACAATATATATATATTTTTACTTACCGACCTTACTATTTTCTAGCACTTTTGACTAAAATTTATAAAACTGTCACAGTAGACAAATTAATAATTGAAAAGTAGAAGTAAAACAAAGATCAGGAATTGATACAATTAACTTACTCCACCCATAAAAGACACCAAAGGGAAAGAAATACAAACATTAAGCGACCAGACCATAATGGAAACCTAAACAAAGGAAGGCCATAAGGACAGTTACTTTCCCACAAAATGGCCATATGGTCATCCGAAACCAAAAGACACAAGTGATACACACAGTAAGTAACAAACAACAACATAAATAAATCGCCACAGAAGAGCCGCCTTGGAACGGTCAGTGGAAGATTTCCACTGGGGGGCTTAAATCGATTTTACGTGGCCACAATCCTCGCCCTTACTTCCGTCGCGATTTAGACAAATAATTTGTTCAGTCCGCATGAAGGCCTCCTAACTCATCAGTGCAACATCTCCGTGAACACAAAAATCAAAGAACCACAGAGATGAGACAACGGTGAGGACTCGACAGCAAGAAACCACTGAAATGCTGGAGCAAAAGAAAACCAACAGTTAGACTCCGATGAGCCCGACCAGAGACAGAGCATCAGGCACCAACCGACATTATCTCTCTAATTTTCAATAAGCCTTTACGTTGGAGCCGTCATAGAATCTGAGGCCTGACCCACCGGCGTGCAATTAAAGAGGGAAGCAAAGTTGCCAACCGTGATTGGGTTAACTACCATGCATGCAGTCTGTCGTATAATATCCATGTTGTACCCAATCTTTTTATATCGCAGAACGATTTTACGAAATTGGGTGCTGAAGTCATTGCGGTTATATATTTTTCTGAATTTATATACTAAGTCACCATAAAATTCGGGTTCCGATAGACCTTGTTGCAGAAGAGATTTAAGTCCAATATTGAATTTTGAAATTAAATCAGAATGGCGTCTATAAAATTTTGAAAAGGCTTTGCGTAGTTTATGGTACCGATAACCCTGATTAAGGAGTTTAGCCGTTAACAATTTATTACGAGTGTTGAAGTCAGTTACATGACTACACACTCTAGCAAATCGAATTAATTGCGAAATATAAACGCCATAGGATGGCGCACGAGGAACGAGGAACCCTGTTTTTTTGCTACCTTTATGCTTTAAACCTCATTATTTGAATGTTTTAAGGTAATACAGTTAGAATTTATCATTTTTTACCGTTTTCCTTTTTCTTTTTTCGGTTGACAAAAAATACAAGTTTTAGCGACCTACCTACCGATACCCTTTGTCAGCATGTTAGCGGAAACACAGCTATTTTTAGGCCTATAAGGCCTTTATACCCTATGCAAATATACCATCAGATTTTGAATTCATTTGGCTAGGTCTTTCGGTCATATTATGCAACAAACAATACTTTGGACGCGACCTTTTTTTGCGTCGTCTAATTTTGCGTCGTCTAACATTCCAAATAGTTCCTGCTTCCTCGGCAAGTCCACATCCTTCGCTGGTTCTAAAAGCTTCTTAATCACACCGTATGTTTCCTTCTGTACACAAAACAGAAACTTTTTAGGCTTCAGAAAAACAGCTGCCATATTTTCATCTGTTTCAAGTATCTCCACCCATTTTTCTGGACTTTTATTTTCCAAGACATTCAACTCGTCTACACTTTTCTTTAACTCTATAAGTTCATTGTAATATTTACACCCACATTTTATGTCTTTTATATGGCTCATTTTCTCTTTGATTTTTTCCCTGAAACAACCATTTGTCAAAACATAGAATACGCGTACGAAGCACCTCAAAGATGCAGATCAAACGAAATAGAAGTGAAGGCAATGGTCAGGTATCGATACATCAAACCCACAGCTCCCATCAGAGACTCCAAGGGAAAGAAACACAGACACGAGGCAACTAGACCCTAATGGAAACATCACTAGCGGTAAGCCAAAAGGACAGTTACTTTCCCGCAAATTGGCCATTTGGCTATCCAAAGTAAAATAATATAAGCGATACACACACTCAAATACAAGCCATAACAAAAATAAACCACGACAGAAGAACCGCGTTGGAACTGTCAGTGAAACGAATTCCATGGGGAGGGGGGTGGGTGCTTAAATCGATTTTACGTGGTCACAATCCTCGCCCTTACTTCCGACGCGATTTAGTCAAATAATTTGTTCAGAAGGCTGAAACATACAGTACGAAAAAAAAAAAAAAAAAAAAAAAAGAAATTTAGAACTGAAGGCAATAATTAAAGTCTCATTTATGGAACCAAAATAACACGTGTTATACCAGTGTACACAAAATCTAACACAAAGAGTTCATTTGTTCAAAAGTTACCGATGAGATTAGTAAACATATTACTAAACTTTGAATGTTTCAACGGTAGATATGTTTATATTTTCGGTAAAAAATAAGTTACTGCTAAAACTACTTAACTTCTTATATTATTTTGGAAAAAATATCCCTTTCTTTGATTTTTATCATATGACGTCGCGTCGGAGAGTGTAATAACGCCATGTAATATTTTCTATAATCCACTGGTGGATTAAATATGCAAATTAGGTAGATACGTCCCGTAACGTTACACGTTCGACGTCCTAAACGGCGTCGCGTTTGATAAAGTGGGATGTTGACATTTTTATTAAAAATCTTGAATAAAATGCGTTTTAAATGTCATATGATAAATACAATCTTGCATTCGTGTTCATGTATTATTAAATTTATTAAACTCGTTGAGCAAAAGGAATAAAATGCGAGGCAAAGCCTCGCATTTTATCCCTTTTCTTCAACTCGTTTAATAGATTCAATAATACATGAACACTCATGTTAGCTCCTCTATGTCAACAATTTATTAAACTCGTTTCCTCAACTCGTTTAATCAATTCAATAATATATGAACACTCATGTAAGATCCTCTATGTCAAGAATTTATTAAACTAGTTGAGGAAAAGGGATAAAATGCTCGGCAGACCCTCTTATTTTATCCCTTTTCCTCAACTCGTTTAATAAATTCAATAATACATAAACACTCATGTAAGATCCTCTATGTGAACAATTTATTAAACTCGTTGAGGAAAAGGGATAAAATGCTCGGCAAAGCCTCGCATTTTATCCCTTTTCCTCAACTCGTTTAAAAAATTCAATAATACATGAACACTCATGTAAGATCCTCTATATATTTAATAGATTAATTATGATTTTGACGCTTATAAAAGCAATCTGAAGCTTTCAGCTCGACATCTAGCATTTTGGATGATTTTATTAAATACTGGCATTGCCTACTTCGATGGTTCGATCAGTCAGATTTGCCATTTAGTATTTGACAGGAATAAACAAAGTTTTCTTGATACTACAACCGCGTTTTTTGTATTTACGTTCAACTATTTTATATACGTTTTGTTTTCATGCACAATTATGATAAACGCGATGACATTATGAAAACACGCCTATACAAATGCATTGTATATTTTACCACCACAAAATGAAAAAAAAAATCAGATGATAAATTGTGGTATTTTTCTTATTTCTGCTCAAAACATAGAGAACTAACGAGAACCTACAACCTTTGTTTTTGAGCAGAAATAAGGAAAAAATGTTTACCCCTGCAAACCACAGTTTTACTATATAAAAGTGGGGTTTAAGGGGGTCACATTTATATAGGCATCTTGTCGTGAAGTTTTGATTTTGAGATTGTAAATTTTCTTTTCTTGGATGGGGATATTCCTTGTGCGGCGTCCTATGTTCTTGATTCAATCGTCATTAATACGGTTCGGCAGAGTGCCTCGTCGTGTAACTCACTTTAACACTAGTAATACATTATTAACCTCTTAATTTGCTAATCAGGATTATCGGAATCATGAAATTCGCAAAGCCTTTTCGACGTTTCTGTGACAGTGTTGGACTTATTCACTTCAAAGGATTGCAGTACCCAATTTCGTAAAATCATTATTCGATATAAAAAAAAGTTGGGGACTGAATCAATGTCAACGACAAACTGTATGCATGGCAGTTAAGCCAATTACGGTTAAAAACTTTGCTTTCCTCATTTACTGCATAATAGAAGTGAAGTCAATGATCAGAAATCGATACAATTTAATCCACAGCTCCCAGCAGAAACACAAAAGGGAAAGAAGCACAAACATGAAACAACTAGAACATAACGGATATAGTCTTTCAAAACGCAGTGAGACGTGACTGCACTTTTAATTTTGGACTAGTCCGTGTTTTAGGTAAGTCGCCTTCAGTTGGGATTTTACTTTCAGAGATATAGTTTTACTGAGATTCGTACTGCATCATACTAACCCCTTGGTCATGCCTTCTACATAATGGCATTATCAAAAACTTATTTATAGCTTTAAAATCCTGTTAAAAAAGAAATCCGAAACCTGATTCCCCTAAAACATGGAATAGTCTTGCCACGCTTGAACGTTGAACTCTCAAAGGTCGTTGATAAACTATACCGTCAGTTCTGGTCTCATCCTCTATACCGTCAGTTCTGGTCACATCCTATATAACGCCGCTGGCCTTAAGACTTAAACGTTTTAAATAATATCGGTCGGTGTCTGATGCTTTATCTCTGGTTCGGCCCTTCGGAGTCTAAGTATTTGTTTTTTTTTCCTAAGCATTTCAGTTATTACAGGCTGTTATTAATTGATTATCCTATATCACACAAGGTCAACCAATATACAAAAATCATAAATCATGTTTTTAATTGCGTCAATTAATAAAATTGTCATTAATCAAGTAATTTCGTATTGGCCAAGTCCCAGGTCCTCGGTCAGCTGTATTGGCCTCGGCCTTCGGCCTCGTGCCAATACAGCAGACCTCGGACCTGTAACTGGGCCAATTCGAAATTATTTGATTAATAACATTATATTATTGTTTCATTTCTGTATTCGTTTGATTTTTGTGTTCTCGGCGATGTTGCGCCGATGAATTAGAAATTCTCCATGCGGTCTGGCAGGTATTTGTCTAACCTTTAGCCTGCTGTTGGCGACAAGCCCTATCTTTGCAAACAGTGTAGATCCAGATCAGATGGCTTCTGAAGAAGCCATCTGATCAGGATCTACACTGTTTGACATTCAGTTTATGAATATATAGAAATAAATTGCATCAAGTAATCTGATTGGTTCAAAGTCAGAAATGGGTGTTGCTTAATTGAATATTCAGCAGGTTAAAGGTTAAACCACTACAGAACCAAGGGCGAGGACTCTTGCCACGAATAATTGATTGAAACACCCTGCATCCCAGCACCCCACTCCCCGAGTAATTAGCATGATCTGCTAAATATCGTTTTATATCGGGCAATCGTTTTGGCCATTAGCGGGAATGAAACTGTCATTTTGGCTTTCCGTTTGTCACGTTTTGGGTATGGTGGGGTTGTTTTATGTTGGTATTATTTTCCTTGTGGGGTCCATGATGGGAGGTTTGAGCTAATTGCATCGATTCCCGATTATTGCCTTCATTTCTATTTTGCTACCCTGATTGTAGACTACATTGTGCTAAAATTCAGGAGGTTGCAGATGAACTGTAACTGAAATATGCCAAGCGGTTTTAGCTGAGTTGTTTGCAAATGATGTGACGAAAGCGACTGTATTGAAACGAGTGTAGCTAAAAAAAATGTCGGCTTACATTATAATGAGTATCGATGAAAGCTGAAACCTACCATTTTGTCCACAATTATTTCTGAGACGAATTCATTGTTTATGTAGCTAACTTCCTTGCTATGCTTGTCAGCCTCTGCATAAGCGATCACATCACCTTTTTCAGCATTGTTTCAATGTTGTGTTTTTTTTTTCATGAAGCATTGTGAGACAGACATTGGCTTTCAAATCTTTTCTATAAATAAGAAGTACACAGCCACGCTGAAGAGTATTGAATGTACACATTTCTAAGACAGACTAGATTGTTTCGACCAGTTAGGCCTCATCACTGACCCAAGTTTATTTTTAAAATTCTGAACTGAAATCAATGATCTTAAAGGACTAAAATATATAATCTACATAAAGATGAAGGGCAGGAATATGTTTGACAACCGTCACACATTCCATACATTTCATCAAAGTGTATTTCTAGCACTGTTGGATCAATTATTCTATCAAGGAATTTTGAAAATGTTCCAGGAACATTGTTTAGGCAGTTGTTCTAGGAACATTGTTTAGGCAGTGGTGTCCAAAAAATTAGCTGATCTGGCCCAGAAAAAAATGTACACTGCAAACTTCTCAGTTCTGCGGTGTATTCCTTGCCACTAAATGAAAACCATTTCATAGAACGTACTTAAAAATTATCCTTAAAACATCTGTCAAACAAAGATATTCATTATGGATTCGTTCAGTATTGGATCGAATCGTAACACGTTTTGATTTCAAACGTCTAACTGCTGTGCTGCTTTTGATCTTTCAGGTGTAATTTTAATTACCGAATAGTGACTGTTAATTACAGTACCAATACAATACGGATGCCAATGTTAAATAAGACAGAACTGAGAATACCCTATACACAAAAAAGTTCAGTCTATTTTCGCTAATACTTAAAATATTATGACCATATGGACACTCAGAGCCTGTCTTTGTTCGTTATGAGGGGTCCGTGTTTAGAGTTTCTATCAAACACCATTTTGTATGGTTTAAGTAATTTTACTGACCGTTACAATGCGGTGCTTCTGTTGCCGTTTATTGGTGTTATAGTTTGTCATTGCAGCATTAATATACTTTTTAAAAACATTTTGGATAGCTGAAAGAAATTTTCTTGCACACTAGGTAAGGAAATCCATAGTTTAAGCTTACGATATAAATTCTGTTCTAACCCTGGTGTTCTTTCCCAGGGACAGGGTAAAAATCGAATATTCTCAACTGTTTGATAAATGTACATGTTGAATACGACCTCATATGCGCCGTCTTAAAGGTTGGCGTCACATTACGTGACGTCACTTAACATTTATCTAGTGTCATTACAATGTTGTGGAAGTCGGCAACCGAAGTGACTGCAGTATTAAAATCCACACTCAGAAATTGAACGTATGCATGGAAAAGAATCCTACATAGGTGTGAGTGGTGGATGTCACGTAATGACCGAGTAGAATGTTGATGTCACACCCTTAAAACCCGAGTACAAACAACTCAAATACTTTAAAATTAATTCTTATTATTAAAATATTATAAAACACGAAATATTCAGGTCTGTGTTTAGAGTTCATCACATCGAACAGATTAACCTCCGATAAATCAACCGGTATATAGTGTTCATCACGTAGGGGAATTAACTTTGTAGTTGAATGTCTGTAAATGTACTTTACACAATACTAAGTTTATGCCACATCACAGCCATACCACTGACTGATTACAGCTGTCTTTGAAAGGAGTTTAACAAAAGTGTTACCATACCGTCTCTGCAGCATAACATAATGCGAAGTGGTACAATACTCCCTCTCTGACACAACATAAAACAATTCATCAGCTTCCGTAAAGTTGACGCCACTCAATCGGTATATCAACCCGATGATGATCACCGTCAAGTTAACCATGAAGTCGACCCGTTACTGTGCGTTTACCACAACCAACAAATCCAGTGGGACCTAGGTTTAAAGAACGGACACATACTAAAAACCTGTTATAAGCACGGCTCAAGTCATTAAGATGTGCATGGTTCTATACAGTGATAAATATTAATATTCAAACATTTTACTACACAGCATTTTTCTGCCATTATTATCAAACTCTCATCTCATAGCATTTTTCTGCCTTTTAGACCAGCAATATGACATTTTCCTGCCATTTTCATGCATCAACTTCATGACATTTTCTTGTCACCATAGAAACAATTTCACATACTAAACGTACGCATGCACAGACTTTTATTGTCCTCATCACTGTTACCCATAATATAATGCTATATATCCATATGCCGAACCTATGTCGCATCCAACTGGCAGAGCCGACCGAATCCTGTCGTAACCGGTTATACACCGTGTAAGGCCGACCGAATACTGTCGCAACCGGTTATACACCGTGTAATGCCACAATATATACAGTAGCTCAAAATTTATACAAACACCATAAACTGATGATAATAATAAAACATGGACCCTCTATAGATGCTATTTTCATTGCACAGAGTTTCAGCTATCGGGTACCCACAACATTTTATAAATACACATTTTGGCTAATTTACAATAAAATTAAACCAAACTTAAATTTGTAAATTTTCCTTTTTTGGATGGTGATGTTCCTCGTGCGCCATCCTATGGCGTTTATATTTCGCAATTAATTCGATTTGCTAGAGTGTGTAGTCATGTAACTGACTTCAACACTCGTAATAAATTATTAACGGCTAAACTCCTTAATCAGGGTTATCGGTACCATAAACTACGCAAAGCCTTTTCAAAATTTTATAGACGCCATTCTGATTTAATTTCAAAATTCAATATTGGACTTAAATCTCTTCTGCAACAAGGTCTATCGGAACCCGAATTTTATGGTGACTTAGTATTTAAATTCAGAAAAATATATAACCGCAATGACTTCAGTACCCAATTTCGTAAAATCATTCTTCGATATAAAAAGATTGGGTACAACATGGATATTATACGACAGACTGCATGCATGGTAGTTAACCCAATCACGGTTGGCAACTTTGCTTCCCTCTTTAATTGCACGCCGGTGGGTCAGGCCTCAGATTCTATGACGGCTCCAACGTAAAGGCTTATTGAGAATTAGAGAGATCTAATTCAAGGTAATGTTGGTTGGTGCCTGATGCTCTGTCTCTGGTCGGGCTCATCGGAGTCTAACTGTTGGTTTTCTTTTGCTCCAGCATTTCAGTGGTTTCTTGCTGTCGAGTCCTCACCGTTGTCTCACCTCTGTGGTTCTTTGATTTTTGTGTTCACGGAGATGTTGCACTGATGAGTTAGGAGGCCTTCATGCGGACTGAACAAATTATTTGTCTAAATCGCGACGGAAGTAAGGGCGAGGATTGTGGCCACGTAAAATCGATTTAAGCCCCCCAGTGGAAATCTTCCACTGACCGTTCCAAGGCGGCTCTTCTGTGGCGATTTATTTTATGTTGTTGTTTGTTACTTACTGTGTGTATCACTTGTGTCTTTTAGTTTCGGATGACCATATGGCCATTTTGTGGGAAAGTAACTGTCCTTATGGCCTTCCTTTGTTTAGGTTTCCATTATGGTCTGGTCGCTTAATGTTTGTATTTCTTTCCCTTTGGTGTCTTTTATGGGTGGAGTAAGTTAATTGTATCAATTCCTGATCTTTGTTTTACTTCTACTTTACCCAGAAAGTCGAAGCGACTCCTCCAGTTTCTATTCATATGCCATTTTAAACGCCATTTAGAATTAAAAGCCCTTTATAGCTTCAGCATGTTCGTCTACCCGATACATTCGCATTGAAAATATATATTCACGACTACCTCCCGTTAAACCGGTTTTGAAAGTCGTCTGGTAACTATAAATAGCATCAAGTGATAAAACAATATAATCAAAGTACCCGAAGGCCCGGAAAACAATACCTCCTTAAAATGTGACCGTGACATTACCTTTCCCCTTAGGTAAGTGTGAAATATGATGAACACTTATGTACTGTCACTGAGCATTTTATGTTAAAACCCAATTATTTACAGTTAACTGGTAACCCGACTCAGATAATCAGCTCCTACCTTATCTCTGCCCCTGATAGCCATAATTCTGAACCTGTACGGCTGCAAATTTAAAGACCACCTCATAAGTCTTGCGTTTGCGACTGCCTTTCGATTTAAGTGAACCAGTGGCTGATGGTCAGTCTCTAGTATGAACTCTTTGCCATATAAATAGCGTGAAAATTTCTGAATCGCCCAGACGACTGCTAGACACTCCTTTTCTATTACAGAGTATGATTTTTCACTCTGTTTTAGTTTTCTACTAGCATATGAAATTGGCATTTTAAACCCATTTTCATCTTGCAATAATACAGCTCCTAAGCCCGCCTCAGAAGCGTCCGTCTGAAGGATAAATGTTGCCGAGAAATCAGGCAGTTTGAGAATAGGATTTGAGATCAGCGCTTGTTTTAGACTTCTGAACGCATTCTCTTGAGCGTCACCCCACTTTACCTTATTTGGTTGACCCTTTTTTGTCAGGTCAGTGAGTGATGCAGCTACGTGTGAGAAACCGGGAACAAATCGGCGATAAAAGCCAATCAAACCCAGAAAGCTTTTTATTTGACGTTTTGTTTCAGGTCTTGGGGCATCTCTGATGGCTCTTACCTTATCTGGATTGGGTTCTAATCTGCCGTCACTCACCATATGACCAAGACACTCGAGCTTTGGAAAACCAAAGAAACACTTTGATGGTCTTGCCGTCAGACTGGCGCCCCTGAGTCTTGAGAATAGTTGGCGCAAGACCTGTAAGTGTACTGTCCAAACCTTGGAAAAGATTAGTATGTCATCTAGAAAGTTATCAAGACCTTCCATACCTTTCAGAAGCTTTCGCATCAAGCGACTGAACGTTGCTGGTGCAGAAACTAAGCCAAAAGCCATGACTTTAAACTGAAAAAGACCTTTAGGGGTCTGAAAAGCAGTTTTATGTTTCGAAATTTGGGATAATGGCACCTGCCAGTAGCCTTTTGACAAATCAATTTTGGAAAAGTACTTGTAGCCTGACAATTTAGAGAATAAATCATCGATATTTGGCATCGGCTCAGCGTCAAATATTGTTATTCTATTCAAAGCTCTTAAGTCTATGCAAAATCTAAATGTTTGATCTTTTTTCCTCACTAATACTATTGGGGATGAATATGCACTTTCAGAAGGTTCAATTACCTGCATCTCTAACATTTTATCTACCTCTTCATTTACTTTGTCTACCATAGCAAATGGTAGTGGATAGGGCTTTAGCCTAATAGGTGTTTCAGTCGTCGTTCGTATTTCGTGCTCTAGTAAGTTTGTAAGACCTGGTTTATCGGTTAATACTTCAGGAAACTCATTGGCTAAATTTCTTATATCTACTTTCTGTTCAGATGTTAACTGTTCTGAAATTTGTATGTCTGCGGGACATTCAAACTTACTTTCACTGGGTGTCATTAACAGTTCACTGCCTTCAACATCATCTCCTTCTATTACCTTTTCCTCCAAGACTGCTACACTCACCTGCCCATCAATGTCTTGACTAACCTTTCTTTCTATGTATTTCTTTAATAGGTTAGCATGAAAGGTTTTCAGCTTATTCCCTACCTGAACTCGAAAGTCAAACCCACCAAACTTTTCAATAACCGCGTATGGGCCTTTCCACTGAAGTAGAAGTTTGTTTGTTTTCTTTGGTAATAAAACAAGGACTTTATCTCCTACTTTAATGTTTCTATGTCTTGCATTCTTATCATACTGAAACTTTTGCTTTCTAGCGGCTTTCTGTAAATTGGCCTGAGCAATATCAGTAACAGATTCTAACCTGTCCCTCAAATCGACTACATACTGGTATGTGGACTTAACTTCTAGATCTTCAATATCTTTTGACCACAGTTCTCTTAGTACTGCCATTGGGCCACGAACAGACCTACCATAAATGAGGTCAAATGGTGCAAACCCGAGGCTTTCTTGTGGTACCTCACGGTAAGCAAAAAGTGCTGCGTTTAGATACTTATCCCAGTCTTGTGGATTTTCAGCGCAAATGCGTTTCAATATTGTTTTCAGGCTGCCATTCAATCTTTCAACTAGACCATTGCAAATAGGATGATAGGGGGTTGTAGTCAGTTGTTTCAAAGATATTAGACGACACAACTCATTCATTAGTGAAGAGGTAAACTGTGCACCCATATCTGTTAACATTTCTTTTGGAAAACCAACACGACAAAAAATGTCTAACAAAGCTTCAGCAACACGCTCTGTTTCTATACCTGAAAGGGCTACCGCTTCAGGGTAACGGGTAGCATAATCAACTAACGTTAAAATATATCGGTTACCTCGTGAAGTCACAGGACTTAATGGTCCAATAATGTCCACAGCCACTCTTTTGAAGGGTTCGTCAATCAGAGGCATCTTACCTAGAGGGACTTTGCTTATTCGTCCTTTGGGAACCGTTCTCTGGCATATATCGCATGATCTGCAAAAACGTTTGGTATCTGATTGAACACCAGGCCAATAGAATTCTGACAGAACTCTACTCACTGTTCTTGCTGTACTCATATGACCCGCTAAGATTGTCTCGTGTGCTAGTTTTAATACAATATCTCTAAACTTAGAAGGTACTACCAGCTGATTAAACTCTTTCCCCATACATACTTTTGGTGATTGAAACTTTCTGTACAAAAGACCATTCTTTTGAATATATGATACTACAGAGTTACCTTTAGTTTTCATCTCCTTTCCTTCTCGAGCTAACATACGCACCTTTTTTAATGTGATATCTTCTTGTTGTTCTTTCTTGATGTCATCAGGACTTACATCCTTAATAGATTCTGGTACCTTTAAAGGCAAATATGGTTTCTGTAAATTCTTTACCTGTTGTCTGGTCTGAACTGCATTTATTCCCCAGTTACTAGCTGGTGAACTTGGATCTTTAGCACCATTTATGTTACCTATTATCAAATCATACATAGGATTCTCCATACACCAAGCTCTCACTTTACCAACATAATATGGTGTATCTATGTGAAACTCGGCCATTGGTACCTTTATTCTGCTACCGTCAGCTAACATACATATCTGGTCTTCCCCGGTAAAGTTATTTTCACCCAACAAACCTTTTCTTACTACTACACCACTGCATCCTGTATCTCTCAAAACTGTAACCTTAACCTCGTCTATCTTACCTTCCGTTACTGGCATACCTGACATTTTTGAAGTGCATACGGAAGTGAGTTTAAGTACATTAGTACTAGCATTTACGTCTATTATGCTATCATTAAACAAAGAACATGCATTACAAGTTCCATCATGAACAGTTTTGCTATGCTCCATAGTACTAGAAGTCTCTTTTTTCTTTGACCTACCTCTGTCGGAGTCTTCAAACCTAACCCGAGGATATGGAGACAAACTTCTCGACCTTCCGCGTGCTGGACTACTAGAAGCATTTCGTGAATTTGAACCTGAAGTTACATTGCCTATTTTGTTGGTCTTCGCTGGACAGTTAATGACAATATGTGAAGAACTGCCGCATCTAAAGCAACGGCGTTCCTTCTTGTGAAAGGTGGAACTTAACTCTTGTTTTTTCCCTTGTTCATAAGGCTTAATCTCAGCTGGTTTACTCTTAGAATTACTCCTTTGAGACTTTGAACCAGATGGATATGTAAGACTCACAGCACTTGCAAGTCTAGCTTCTTTAAACTGATCTGCTAATGTAGCCATTTCTTGCAAAGAAGATGGAATTCTTTCTTTAAGGTATAGTGTAAGCTCTTTATTGCACATATGTAATAACTGATCTCTCATCATTAAATCAAACAGACCAGCGTATGTCTTAGGACAACCCGCCATTTCAGTCCATCTGTTCAAATAACTGCCAAGTCGGACTGAAAATTGACTAAATGTCTCACCCACTTCAGGCCTACAAGATCTAAATTTCCTTTTAAACCCATCTTCGGTCAATTCAAATCTTTTTAATAGTGCCTGTTTTAACTCATCATAGTCTAAAGCTTTTTCATTGGGCAACAGTGCATACACATCTAAGGCTCTACCTTTTAACAATGCACTCAAATGCGTTGCCCAAAGTTCACGTTTCCAGTTCTGAGCGGTTGCATAACGTTCAAACCTATGTAAATAGCTGTCCATTTCATCCTTACCTTCCTCGAAAGCCGGCAACTTCGGACCTTTCGGCCTAACCACCTCTGACTCTAAAACACTTACCCCACTCTTAGCTCTAAATTCTAAAACGTCCATTTCGTGAGCATGTTCTGCTTGCTTTATTTTAATTTCACTTTCCTTCTCTTCTTTTTTGAGTCTTACCTCTCTTTCAGACTTCTGTTTTTCGATTTCTAAAAGAGCTTCAGCCTTCTCCTTTTCTAGCTTAACACTTTGTAATTTTAAATTATACTCACGCTCCTCCTTTTCTTTCTGTCTAACGGCCGCTCTTTCTTCCCTTAATACTGCTTGCTGTTCTCTAATGAACTCCTGAAGCTGGGGACCATCGTATCCCAGTGACTCACCCATTGCTTTTAGTTCATTAAGAACATCCATATTTAAAAATACAAATATAAAAACGATTTGCAGCAACCACAGGTATACTCTGAGTTTTGTTTCCATAAAGCAGAGGCAGAAAACACGTAGATTATTTACTTTCTAGTTTTAATCTCATTTATTGAAACCCCTTTTATTGTAAATATGTTTACTATTTCTTTACTAACCCGATCTTTATAGACGAACTATTTCGCATCAGACATAAACCTACTAACGCTCTATATGTATAGAAACCGTATGGCTAGCAACGTACTATCTGGCAAGTAGGGAAAAAACACGTTACTTTATGCGATTTCTGGGTCCCAAAAGCTAAGCGTCTATTGCACTGAAATTATGTCACATATACTATATACAATTTTAATGTCAAGCATTTCAGTTGCTGGTACCGAGATTCCCGTGCCGCATCAACATCCCACTTCTGACACCAAATGTCACGTAATGACCGAGTAGAATGTTGATGTCACACCCTTAAAACCCGAGTACAAACAACTCAAATACTTTAAAATTAATTCTTATTATTAAAATATTATAAAACACGAAATATTCAGGTCTGTGTTTAGAGTTCATCACATCGAACAGATTAACCTCCGATAAATCAACCGGTATATAGTGTTCATCACGTAGGGGAATTAACTTTGTAGTTGAATGTCTGTAAATGTACTTTACACAATACTAAGTTTATGCCACATCACAGCCATACCACTGACTGATTACAGCTGTCTTTGAAAGGAGTTTAACAAAAGTGTTACCATACCGTCTCTGCAGCATAACATAATGCGAAGTGGTACAATACTCCCTCTCTGACACAACATAAAACAATTCATCAGCTTCCGTAAAGTTGACGCCACTCAATCGGTATATCAACCCGATGATGATCACCGTCAAGTTAACCATGAAGTCGACCCGTTACTGTGCGTTTACCACAACCAACAAATCCAGTGGGACCTAGGTTTAAAGAACGGACACATACTAAAAACCTGTTATAAGCACGGCTCAAGTCATTAAGATGTGCATGGTTCTATACAGTGATAAATATTAATATTCAAACATTTTACTACACAGCATTTTTCTGCCATTATTATCAAACTCTCATCTCATAGCATTTTTCTGCCTTTTAGACCAGCAATATGACATTTTCCTGCCATTTTCATGCATCAACTTCATGACATTTTCTTGTCACCATAGAAACAATTTCACATACTAAACGTACGCATGCACAGACTTTTATTGTCCTCATCACTGTTACCCATAATATAATGCTATATATCCATATGCCGAACCTATGTCGCATCCAACTGGCAGAGCCGACCGAATCCTGTCGTAACCGGTTATACACCGTGTAAGGCCGACCGAATACTGTCGCAACCGGTTATACACCGTGTAATGCCACAATATATACAGTAGCTCAAAATTTATACAAACACCATAAACTGATGATAATAATAAAACATGGACCCTCTATAGATGCTATTTTCATTGCACAGAGTTTCAGCTATCGGGTACCCACAACATTTTATAAATACACATTTTGGCTAATTTACAATAAAATTAAACCAAACTTACCCAGAAAGTCGAAGCGACTCCTCCAGTTTCTATTCATATGCCATTTTAAACGCCATTTAGAATTAAAAGCCCTTTATAGCTTCAGCATGTTCGTCTACCCGATACATTCGCATTGAAAATATATATTCACGACTACCTCCCGTTAAACCGGTTTTGAAAGTCGTCTGGTAACTATAAATAGCATCAAGTGATAAAACAATATAATCAAAGTACCCGAAGGCCCGGAAAACAATACCTCCTTAAAATGTGACCGTGACAGTGGATAGAAAAACCCGCTCCTGGGGACTACAGTCCGGCATCAGTGGGCAACCCAAGTGAATGCTTACTGTGACCTTCGGAACCGATTTTTCTATCCATCCCTCACACCCATATGAGATTATTATTATTGTTTTTTCGCTTTCTGCTTTAACCGTTTAATTTCGGTGCCGTTGCTTTATGTTAGTGCTTTTACGCCTTGGTGACTTGGATGGAAGATGTCAGGTAACTATATCGATTCCTGATCATTGTCCTCACTTCTATTTACAAGGGTAAAACGTTTGTACTGACCGTTCCAGAGCGCTGCTTCTGAAGCGGTTACTGACATTGTTTGTCCTTGTATTTATGTAATTGTAATATATTAAATACATGGTTAGTATCTTCAATAATAAAATATAATCGGAGAGCCTTAGACAATTTTATAGGGGCGAGCTTTAGCGAGCCCCAATAAAATTGTCGCGGCGAACCGATTATATTTTATTATTAAATACACTAATCATGTATTTAGTTTATACCACACTTTAAAACAATCAATGTGTTTTGCAATAAATAAGCAAATTGTAGCAAAAAAGACAGCAGATAGCGTGGCATGTTAAACGCCATTCAGTGTCATGGCGCGCACACGTCAACGTCAACAAGTGCAAAGTCTCTGACGTCACCGCACCACAAAGACGTAGGAAACATGCAGTTATTCGACCCCCTTTATTAGGTTATTAGAATTGCGGTATAAATATTTTTATTTGGATAGTCTTTAGTTCCGCTGGCTTTCAGCTTGGGATGTTTTCAACGACGGCGAAGTAGTTTTATAATGGGGTTCCTTTCCTTTTGCTAATTTGGCTGAGGTTTAAGGCAGTTGTATCAACTGCCTTTATTTCTGTTTTATCAGTTATTCCCTTTATATATTGCATTGTAACGCACTGACCTGATAAAGATATGCTATCTCAGGACAAGTGAGCTTTATCAATTCAACGTGACATTGCACTTTTATAAATGAACCGGACTACTCCAAAAATGACAAAAATGTTATTACTGGAATAAAAGGATAAAATTTCAAAAAAATTTGTCAGCTGATACTAAATATATCGACCGCTTGAATGCTGGGACGCACGGAGGAACGTGAATTGTTAATTTAAGAGTGTACAGGGGATAAAATGATAAATAGAATACCAGATTCGTGTCATTTGATATCAAGTTTATCAGGCTCGGCTTCGAGAACGCATGTAGACCGCTCGGCAAGCCTCGCGATTCTACAAGGTTCTCGAAGCCTTGCATGATAAACTTGATATCAAAAGACACGAACTTGGTATTCTCTATGTATCAATTCCTAGCAATTGCCTTTATTTCTGTTATACATTGCTATTCTTGTTTTTGCTCAGAAATAGAGAGTGTGTGAAGTATGCGTTTGAAGCAGACATAAGAACGTAAATCAGGAATTTTGATAAGATGATAATTTCGTGTTCCATGACGCATCAGCCCTCTTGTGTGCCATTAGCGTCAAAATAGTTGATGGTCAAAGAGTAACAAAACTTTGATCAGTAGATAAAAACAAGAGGACCATTAGGTCCGATCGTTTCTCTAAACCATGGGTATTTTTGCCACGTGTTCCTTATCTGTGTGACCATGATAGTTGGTACATAAATGGGTCAATGTGGTCATCACTTGAACAAGAGTGGCACTACTTAGATACATGATGGAAAATAATTAACTAGTTTTCAGTTAAGCGCTTCTGGAGGAGATTATTCAAGATTTTGTTACCGTTTTGGGGCATGGCGGCAATTTTGACCATGCGATCCGAACCATTCCGACAAACTTTCGTTCCGCCATTGTCAGGTGGCTGTATAAAAAATTTAACTGATATTGCCAAAGCTATTCATCACGAAAACATGCTTATATATTTTTGACCCCCTTAAACCCCGATTTTATATAGTAAAACTGGGGTTTGCAGGGGTATACAATATTTTTCAAATGTCTGCTCTAAAATATAGATTGTGGGTACTCGTTAGAACCGCCTCACCGAGGCGGTTCTAACGAGTATCCACAATTTATGTTTTGAGCAGAAATAAAAAAATGTCACAATTTTTCATCTGAAAATTTTCATTTTTCGTTGGTAAAATTTACAATGTATTTGTATAGGCGTGTTTTCCTAATGTTAAAGGAATTATCCCTTGCAAGGTCAGTAAGCATGCGATCCTAACACAGCGCGCCTACATGTATATAGGCAATGGAAAATAACTGTGTTTTATTCTGCAACAAATCATAGCTCGGAAGAGCGTGACGAGTCACGTCATTACAAACTGCCAATTTATGACAACACTAGTCGATTTACTTGATGTTAGACTGTGTAACGTCATTTTCTCGCATCGACAACGTTAGAAAAGGATATAAATGCGTGTGTTTCAGTCGATAATTTCAGCGGGATTTTTTATAACACTGGCGAAAGGTTGTGAGATTTTGAAGGAAACAACAGCATTATTGCCGATTTTCAGCCTGTTAGAATCGAAAGAGATCACCTCTAGTTTGTTATTTGTTTAGTACGCACGTGCGATTGGATCTACTTTACAACTGACCTCCAAACTGTGATGTATTACTCAACAAATCACTGTTAGAGCTAATCTATTTCTTAATTCAAGTGACCTGTGGCCAAGGTAGCCAATTCATAGACATTCATATTGTACGTACTTTCAATTCAAAGATCACAATAGTTTCGAAAAATGACTTGTTTAACCTTTTGTCAAGTCAAAAGCCTTAGTTACCAAATATGGCATTGAGGTAAAATTGCTCAAGGTCAACATAGAGTCAGCATTTAAACAAACTTGTTAGTACTATATTCCTTGCTTCTACGTACAAAGTTTCAAGACAATTGGCCCAGTAGATTTGAGAAGAAATTTAAGTTGTCTACTACAGCTGGGACGTGGTGGCCATCTTGATCATGTGACTTGGACCAAGCAAATAAACTTCATTCTCCTATTGTCAGAAGGTTACAGATGCAATTATTATTTTGCCACCTTTTCCTCATCTGATTGAACATAACAATTGGTACTTAAAATAGGTCAAGCTCAACCTGTGGTCATCATTTGAACAAGTGTGGTACTTCTTAGTCAACTGATGCCACATAGCAAGTTTTCGGACAACAGGTGCAGCGTTTCTGGACGAGATTATTCAAGTGATTTTATCATTTAGGGCATGGCCATTTTTGCTATGCGATGCAGGACATTCAAACAAACTTTCGTTCCGCCATTGTCAGGTGGCTGCGTATGAAATTCAACTGACATTGGCCCAGCTATTTCAGAAAAAAAGTCCTTTGAACTGCCAGTGAACATGCAATGAAAGTGACCTGGTGCCAATATCGCCAGTTCATAGACATTCATATTGTACGTACTTTCATTTCAAAGACCACAATATTTAAACAAATGACTTGTTTTTTCCTTCTTCATAGTCAAAAGCCTAAGTCACCAAATATGACCTTTTAGTAAAATAGCTTAATATCCACCTAAGGTCAGCATTTGAGCAAACATGTTAGTACTCAAAACTTTGTTGCTAAATGCAAATTGTCAAGATCATTGGCCCGGTTGTTTTCTAGAAGATTTTTCTTCAGGTTTTTATTAAAGGTGGGCGTGGTTGCCATCTAGGTCATATAACTTGGAGCAAGCGAACAAAATTCGTGTGAAATTAAACCGTATTTGACCAAGGTGTTATAATATAAGTATCTTATATGGGTGTGAGGGGTGGAGGGTCACTGTCTGGCATCACGAGGCTTGCCGAGTGATGCCGGCCAGTGATCCCGAGGGACGGATTTTTCCGCCCACTCCTCACACCCATATAGGATTCTTTTTCTTGCATACCTTCCATTTCTAAGCGCGGACTTTTAATGCTGCAGTCACTTCGGTTACCGACGTCCGCCATATTGTGATGACAGTACAGGAATGTTTAGTGTCGTCACGTAACGTGCTGTGACGACAACCTTAACGACGGCGCATACGAGGTCATAATCAACCAGTGCATTTATCAAACACGCGATTCTATTCGATTATGGGTCGGAACACCAGGTCAGAACATAAATTTCTATCCCAGGGTAAAATCACGGATTTGCTTGTCTGGTGTCCAAGAATAAAATGTACTTTGAAATGTTGATGGGCCTACAATCTAAGTGAACTTGGGTCAAAATGAGGTAATGCCTTGATCTTTAGGATTCATACACATTCATTTTGTACCTTCTCAGATGTCATAGACTACCATAGATTTTGGAAAAGAATGTAATATTCTACCTTTATTACATTAAAAAGCCCCAGGAACCAAATTTGACCGTGCCGTAAATAAAGTAAGGGCCAACACTTAGGTTATCATTTGAACAAAATTGGTAGTACTCAATGCTTCATAGCAAGTTTCAAGCAATCGGTCTAGCTGTTCTGGAGTAGAAGATTGTTTAAGGTTTTTAACATATTTGGGCAAAGGCGACCATCTGGGCCATGAGTCATTCACCATATTTGCATTATTTGCTGGATCCCAGCTTGCACATTGTCAATATTGGATAAACAGGTAACCAGACCCCCCGACCTTGAAAGGTCGCGTGGGGAGTCTGGTTACCTGTTTTCCCAACACTGATAATCGTCAGACTAGGAACCAGCAGATAATGCAAAAAAGTCAATAGACAATTCGATAAAAAATTCATTTCCCCATCGTCAATGAATATTTTCATTGCTCTTAAAGGAACTCATTTTTGATTTTTATTTATATGCAATTTAACTGAAATAGGCCCAGTTGTTTAGAGTAAAAGTCATTTGAAATGTCGATGGACCTGCGATCTAAGCAAACTTGGCCCAAGGTCACCGAAACGTTGAACTTAAGCATTCATAGACATTCACTTTGTACATACTTTCATGTCATAGACCACACATTTTTCTGTTTTTTTTTTTTTATTTTTTTTTTATTTTTTGTTGTTTTTTTTTCGAAAAAAAAATGCATTAATTTACCTTCTTACCTACTGGAAGGCTTAAGGAACCAAATTTGACCTTGCCGTATTACAAAAAGAAATTAATAGCTCAGTACTTTTACACACAACGCTACATATTTCATATGTAGTTTCGAGAAAATTATCACAGTTGCTCTGGAGAAAGAGCCGTTTTAAGGTTTTTTACTATATGTGGGGTATGCCGGCCAACTTGGCCATGAAACATGGACTATTCGACCAAGGTTTTATTTTGATTCAAAATGAAAACTAAAGTTGTCAGAAGACAATATAGCTCGCCTTTGGGGGTCTAAGTTGGATGAGGGCAAAAAAGTTATCAAAAATGTTTTTTTTTTTTTTTTTTTTTTTTTTTTCCTTCTGTAAAAGAGCCCATCAGACTGCAGCAATTAAAAGAGGACCAGATAGTAGCCCTAAGAACCACTGAAGAAGAAAACTTTTTTTAAGTGTTTTATTCGAAACAAAAGAAGAAGTAAGAACAAAACAATAATGAAAAACCCAATTTTCCAGTCCCAGACCCTGAAAGTCAAACTCGCTCGAGATATGATGATGCCCAACATTTATGTGAGGTTATATTCAAATCCATCAAGAAATGTAGGTACTAGAGCGATGACAAAGTATTTTTTTTTTTCTAAAAAATAGCCACATTGACCTGGACTTTGCGCTCCAGACCGTGAAAATTGAACTCAGTCGAGATTTCACCGTACCCAACATTTGTGTGAGGTTATCTTAAAGCCCATCAATAAATGTAAACACTAGAACTATGACAAAGTTTTCTGAAAATAGCCACAGTGACCTTGACCGTGAGCTCCTGAAAGTCAAAGTTACTCGAGATATCACCATACCAAACATTTGTGTGAAATAAAGTAATGTAGGCACTAGAGCGATGACAATGTTTTTCTAAAAGTAGCCACAGTGACCTTGACCTTAAGCTCCGGACCCTGAAAGTCCAACCCGCTCGAGATCTGCTCATACCAAATATTTGTGTGAAGTTATTTTAAAATCCATCAAGAAATGTAAGCACTAGAGCGCTGACAATATTTTTCTGCAAAACAGCCATAGTGACCTTGACTTTCAATCCAAGACACTGACAGTTGAACTCAGTCGAGATATAATCATACCCAACATTTATGTGAAGTTATCTAGAAATCCATCATTTAATGTAGACACTAGAGCAAATATTTTTTTTTTTTTTTTTTTTTTCAAAAATAGCCACAGTCATCTTGACTTTGAGCCCCTGACCCTGAATGTCGAAGTTGCTCGAGATATAATCAAACCCAACATTTGTGTGAAGATATATTAAAATCCACCAATAAATGAAGGTGCTAGAGCGATGACAATTTTTTTTTCTAAAAATAGCCAGTGACCTTGACATCGGGCATCAGACATGAAAGTCGAATTCGCTGTGCTTTGAAAAATAAATAAAAGCACCGCAGACACTGCATAATACCCCGTCACTGCTAAGCAATGTAACTTATTTGAAAATATATCAAGGCTAAATAACTAGAAAGGGGATAGCAGAGATATGATCCGCAAGTGTAATGTCTTAATGTGAGTGGATGAAGTTGTTAGAAGATGTAGGAAGCATATGTAAAAATCCATTTTTCAGACATTTGATGGGAAGGCAACTCAATAAGTTGACATTATTAGAAAATTATGGAGGCAAGTGTTTACCTTAAATGGCTGTGGAACATGTATCTTTATGTGGTACATGTAAGAATTTCATGTTTTTAGATGTACTGCCTGTCTGACTATATTTTTTCGTGAAGACTGATCATGAATAAAGGAACTAGAGTCTAAAATCGATTTTTAATACATCAAGGGCAAATAACTTAAGAACTGGAACAGCCAGAGAAGTGGTCCTTGGCCACAATATGTACCCTTTACTCCTCTATATGGTCCTTGGTCACAATATGTACCCTTTAGTCCTCTATATATCTGTAAAGTTTAATCCAAATATTTCATATAGTAAGGGAACTAGAGGCCAAAAACTATTTTTCAGATACTGAAAAGGGACAGACAGACAAATGGATGGACAGACAGCAGAGGGTGTGGAAGTTTTATCCATATATTTCAAATAATAAATGAACTATAGGCCAAAATCCCTTTTTTATATATTTCAAGGGCAGATAACTCAATTGCTGGGAAAGCCAGAGTCATGTTCCTTTGCCACAGTATGTAACATTTAATCTACTACATATCTATGAAGTTTCAGCAAGATATTTTAAATAATAAAGGAACTACAGTCTAAAATGCATTTTAAATACATCAAGGGCAGATAACTCAAGAACTGGTATAGCCAGAGTAGCGGTCCTTGGCCACGATATGAACCATTAAGTCCTCTATATATCTGTGAAGTTTCATCGAGATATTCCATATAGTAAGGGAACTAGAGGCCAAACACCATTTTTCAGATATTTCAAAGGCAGATACCTCAATCGCTGGGAAAGCCAGAGTCATGTTCCTTTGCCACAGTATATAACAATTCATCTACTACATATCTATGAAGTTTCAGCAAGATATTGTAAATGATAAACGAACTACAGTCTAAAATGCATTTTTTAAATACGTCAAGGGCAGATAACTCAAGAACTGGAACAGCCAGAGTAGCAGTCCTTGGCCACTATATGAACCGTTTATTCATCTATATATCTGTGAAGTTTCATCCAGACATTCCATATAGTAAGGGAATTAGAGGCCAAAAACCATTTTTCAGATTCTGAGAAGGCAATAACTCTGCTAAAAATTAACGGATTTTGCCCATTAACAATCCCAAATCACTCATCCCCGATACCAATATGTATGCAAAATTTGAACAAAATCCGTGAAAAAATACTGAAGTTATTGATCGGAAACGAAGTGCGGACGGACGGACAGACATACGGACGGACGGACGGACACCGGAGGGTATAACATAATACCCCGCCACTATCGTGTGGCGGGGTATAAAAACAAGAGGCTCAATGAGCCTAAACCGCTCACCTGAGGAACTTAAGTTTTAACAATTCACAGACTTGACTACTAAATCTGCTAATAGAATCCAGCCCATTGACCCTTACAGGATATAAGTCATCATTGTTGCATTGCATTCCAAGTTTGAGACTTCTAGCTTCTATAGTTCCTGAGAAATCTTTGACGAAAATTTAACATTGGTCAAAATGGAGAGAAAGAAGAATGAAAGAACAGATGAACAAATAAGCTGAGAAAGCCCAATGTCTCTTACATAAAATAAGTCATCATTATTCTATTGAATACCAAATTTGATGCTTCTAGCTTTTATAGTTCCTGAGAAATCTTTGATTAAAAATTTAACATTGGTCTATTATCTCTATATGGAGAGAAAGAAGAATGAAGGAACAAATGAACCAGACTAGCTCCAAAACCTAATGCAGCCTTTATCCTTGCCCAATGGTGCTACACATAAAATTTAAACAAGATTGGTCGACTGCCTTCTGAGATATGCTTCATTGAAAGTGTGGACGACGGATGGACGGACGACAGACGACGGACTCCGGAGCCTTGGTATACCATCAGCTCACTGGAGCCTTTGGCTCAAGTGAGCTAAAAATTCAAGTCGCTATTTCTGTCACAACATTTACCCTACGTTAAGTCTATGGGCAAATTTTTTTGTCCCTCAAGGTCACGTAACTCCGAGGTCAATATTCCGATTCGGCCCAAAATCGAACTTAACCGAGATTTTATGCCTGTCCTCGTTACCTGCAAGTTTGAAGCTGATATGAATAAAAATAAAGTTGCTATCGTGGTGACAACGTATTTTTATGCTCTAGGGCAGGTAACTCCAAGGCAAATATTCCGATTCGGCCCAAAATCGAACTTAACCGAGATTTTATGTCTGTCCTCGATACCTGCAAGTTTGAACCTAATCTGAAAAAAATTCAAGTCGCTATCGTAGTCGCAACATTTTCCCTAATTAAGTCTATGGGCAAATTTTTTGTCGCTCAAGGTCACGTAACTCCGAGGTCAATATTCCGATTCGGCCCAAAATTGAACTTAACCGAGATTTTATGCCTGTCCTCGTTACTTGCAAGTTTGAAGCTGATATGAATAAAAATAAAGTTGCTATCGTGGTCACAACGTATTTTTTAATGCTCAAGGGCAGGTAACTCCAAGGCAAATAATCCGATTCGGCCCAAAATCGAACTTAACCGAGATTTTATGTCTGTCCTCGTTACCTGTAAGTTTGAAGCTGATCTGAAAAAAAATTCAAGTCGCTGTCGTAGTCACAACATTTTCCCTATGTAAAGTCTATGGGCAATTTTTTTGCCGCTCAAGGTCATGTAACTCCGAGGTCAATATTCCGATTCGAACTTAACTGAGATTTTATGCCTGTCCACGTTACCTGCAAGTTTGAAGCTGATCTGAATAAAAATAAAGTTGCTATAGTGGTCACAACGTATTTTGTTATGCTCAAGGACAGGTAACTCCAAGGCAAATAATCCGATTCGGCCCAAAATCTAACTTAACCGAGATTTTATGTCTGTCCTCGTTACCTGCAAGTTTGAAGCTGATCTGAAAAAAAAATTCAAGTCGCTATCGTAGTCACAACATTTTCCCTATGTTAAGACATGGGCAAATTTTTTGTCGCTCAAGGTCACGTAACTCCGAGGTCAATATTCCGATTCGGCCCAAAATCGAACTTAACCGGGATTTTATGCCTGTCCTCGTTACCTGCAAAGTAGAAGTAAAACAAAGATCAGGAATTGATACAATTAACTTACTCCACCCATAAAAGACACCAAAGGGAAAGAAATACAAACATTAAGCGACCAGACCATAATGGAAACCTAAACAAAGGAAGGCCATAAGGACAGTTACTTTCCCACAAAATGGCCATATGGCCATCCAAAACCAAAAGACACAAGTGATACACACAGTAAGTAACAAACAACAACATAAATAAATCGCCACAGAAGAGCCGCCTTGGAACGGTCAGTGAGAGATTTCCACTGGGGGGGCTTAAATCGATTTTACGTGGCCACAATCCTCGCCCTTACTTCCGTCGCGATTTAGACAAATAATTTGTTCAGTCCGCATGAAGGCCTCCTAACTCATCAGTGCAACATCTCCGTGAACACAAAAATCAAAGAACCACAGAGGTGAGACAACGGTGAGGACTCGACAGCAAGAAACCACTGAAATGCTGGAGCAAAAGAAAACCAACAGTTAGACTCCGATGAGCCCGACCAGAGACAGAGCATCAGGCACTAACCGACATTATCTCTCTAATTTTCAATAAGCCTTTACGTTGGAGCCGTCATAGAATCTGAGGCCTGACCCACCGGCGTGCAATTAAAGAGGGAAGCAAAGTTGCCAACCGTGATTGGGTTAACTACCATGCATGCAGTCTGTCGTATAATATCCATGTTGTACCCAATCTTTTTATATCGAAGAATGATTTTACGAAATTGGGTGCTGAAGTCATTGCGGTTATATATTTTTCTGAATTTATATGCCAAGTCACCACAAAATTCGGGTTCCGATAGACCTTGTTGCAGAAGAGATTTAAGTCCAATATTTAATTTTGAAATTAAATCAGAATGGCGTCTATAAAATTTTGAAAAGGCTTTGCGTAGTTTATGGTACCGATAACCCTGATTAAAGAGTTTAGCCGTTAATAATTTATTACGAGTGTTGAAGTCAGTTACATGACTACACACTCTAGCAAATCGAATTAATTGCGAAATATAAACGCCATAGGATGGCGCACGAGGAACATCACCATCCAAAAAAGGAAAATTTACAATCTCAAAATCAAAGTCATCGCGTTTATCATAAATTTTGCACGAAACAAATCCATCTACAATAGACAGATGTAAATCCAAAAACGGGGCCTCGGTATCAGAAGAATTTGCTTTATTTAACTGAAGTTCTAGGGGGTACACCTGACTGATCAAACCATCAAGTTTGAAGCTGATCTGAATAAAAATAAAGTTGCTATCGTGGTCACAACGTATTTTTTCATGCTCAAGGACAGGTAACTCCAAGGCAAATAATCCGATTCGGCCCAAAATCGAACTTAACCGAGATTTTATGCCTGTCCTTATTATCTGCAAGAATGAAGTCGATCAGAAAAAAAATGACGGAGCTAGAGTGATGACAAGCTTTTTCCTATGTTAAGTTTATGGGAGCTATATGTTGCCATGGTAACCAGAGTTCCACTCAGATCTGCATGAAAACCTTATGCAGTCTTTCCACTTGCCCAATAATGTTACACATGAAATTTTATCAAAGTCGGCCAAGTAGTCTTCAAGATATACATTTTTGAAATTCACATTAACCCTTATGCAAAAATGCACAAGGGCAGGTAACTCCTAAGTGTATGATCCGATTCTGCCAATTATCGAACTTGACCGAGATTTCATGGCTGTGCTGGTTATCTGTAAGAATGAAGCCAATCCGAACAAAATTGAAGCAGCTACAGTGTTGACAACATTTTCCCCATGTTAAGTCGAAAGGCAATTTTTCGGTCGCTCAAGGGGACGTAACTCTTGAGTGAATTATCTGATTCGGCCCAAAATCAAACTTGACCGAGATTTTATGCCTGTACTGGTTATCTGCAAGAATGAAGTCGATCGGAAAAAAATTGACGGAGCTAGAGTGATGACAAGCTTTTTCCTATGTGAAGTCTATGGGAGCTAGATGTTGCCATGGCAACCAGAGTTCCACTCAGATCTGCCTGAAAACCTAATGAAGCCTTTCCACTTGCCCAATAATGCGACACATGAAATTTGATCGAGGTTGGCCAAGTAGTCTTTAAGATATACATTTTTGAAATTCCCATTAACCCTAATGCAAAAACACACAAGGGCAGGTAACTCCTAAGTGAATGATCCGATTCTGCCAGTTATCGAACTTGACCGAGATTTCATGGCTGTTCTGGTTATCTGCAAGAATAAAGCCAATCTGAAAATAATTGAAGCAGCTACGGTGATGACAACATTCTCCCCATGTTAAGTCAATAGGCAATTTTTTCAACGCTCAAGGGCACGTAACTCCTGAGTGAATAATCCGATTCAGCCCAAAATCGAACTTGATCGAGATTTCATGCCTGTCCTCGTTATCTGCAAGAATGAAGTCGATCAGAAAAAAATTGACGGAGCTAGAGTGATGACAAGCTTGTTCCTATGTTAAGCCTATGGGAGCTCTTTGTTGCTGTGGCAACCAGAGTTCTCATCCGATATGCACGAAAACCTAATACAGCCTTTCCCCCTACCTGATGATGGTTCATATGAAATTTGATCATGGCCGGCCCACTGGTTCCAGAGATATACTTCGTTGAAAGTGTGGACGACGGACAACGGACGACGGACGCCGGCTCGTGGTATACTAATACCTCACATGAGGCTTCGGCTCAGGTGAGCTAATAAAAAAATCCTCCTCCGGGATTTAAACTCACGACCTCTTAATTCTCAGTATCCAGAGCCTTATCCATTGCAGGTAAACTTTAAGTCAGGGAAGTTAGGAAGGTAATACAAAGGAAATTATTAACTTCTCAAAAAGTCCGATTTAAGCCAAACAAGAGGGCCAATATGGCCCTGTATCGCTCACCTGTGGACCAGAAAATCATAAGGGATACTTAGAAAAAAAAAAAAAAACTGTGTAAGAAGGCAAGGCATGTTCCTAACCGGGTTGATATAAATATCTTCATAGATCCAGTGTTGCCAATAGAGTTCTACATCAGTTGAACCAGTTGAACCCATGGGCAGGGTCATATTTGGCCCAAAGGCTTTAATTTGAAAATCTTGGTAAGGTCCACTAGATGAAGCTTCATACCAAATGTCAAAGGCCCGGGCCAAGTGGTTTCGGAAGAGAGGAGTTGTAAAGGGTTCCCCTATATAAGTAAGTCTATATAAAAGATAAATTCAATACTTAGGGACTTATGATGATTTGAATGTCGAAAATGGGCAATTTTCAGCAATCGAAGGGAAATAAACAGGCCGACTTCACCAGTTTATGAACTCATCCGAGCTTTTATCAGTGACTTACTTGTTTGTTAGTTATACGTAGGTCCGATAAAAACTAAAGGGGCTACGGTAATGACAAGGTCAAAACCAGGCATTTTCTGCAATCAAAGGGACCTAACTATATGTTAAGCAGGCTGATCTCATCAGTTTTATAACTCATCCGAGCTTTTATCCCTGACTTACTTGTTTGTTAGTTATAAGGAGGTCCGATGAAAACTGGCGGGGCTACGGTGATGAAAGGCCAAAAAGGCATTTCTTCAATCAAAAGGTCGTAGCTATATGATAAAAATGCTGACCTCGTCAGTTCTTGGTTTTATCCGAGCTTTTATCCCTGAATTACTAACATGTAAGTTTCAAGAAAATCCGATAAAAACTGAAGGCGCTACGGTGATGACAAGGTCAAAATAGATGTGAAGGCAATGATCAGGAACCGATACAATTAACCTACAGCTCCCATCAGTGACACCAAACGGAAAGAATCACAAGCATGTAATAACTAGACCCTAATTGAAACATCAATAGCGCAAAGCCAAAATAACAAATCCTTTCCCACAAAATGAACAACTGGCCATCCAAAACAAAATAATATAGGCGATACAAACACTCAAAACACAAAACCGTAACACAAATAAAAACCGCAACCGAAGAACTGCCCTGGAACGGAGAGTGAAACGAATTCCACTGCGGGGGGGGGGGGGGGGGGGTTGAGCTTGAATCGATTTTACGCAGCTGCAATCTAGACCCTAATTGAAACATCAATAGCGCAAAGCCAAAATAACAAATCCTTTCCCACAAAATGAACAACTGGCCATCCAAAACAAAATAATATAGGCGATACAAACACTCAAAACACAAAACCGTAACACAAATAAAAACCGCAACCGAAGAACTGCCCTGGAACGGAGAGTGAAACGAATTCCACTGCGGGGGGGGGGGGGGGGGGTGGGGTTGAGCTTAAATCGATTTTACGCAGCTGCAATCTTACTTCAGTCGCGATTTGGACAAAATTTGTTCAGTCCGCATGAACTTCCTAACTCATCAGTGCAACATATCCGAGAACTCAAAAATCAAGCAACCACCGAGATGAAACAACGGTGAGGACTCGACAGCAAGAAACCATTGAAATGATATGCTGGAGCAAAAGAAAACCAACCGTTTGACTCCGATGGGCCCGACCAGAGACAGAGCATCAGGCACCAACCAGCATTACATAAAATTAAAATGTCTCTATTTCTCAGTAAGCCTTTACGCTTGAACCGTCATAGAATCTGAGACCTGACCAACTGGCGTGCAGTTAAAGAGGGAAGCAAAGTTGTCAAACGTGATTGGGTTAACTACCATGCATGCAGTCTGTCGTATAACATTTAGCTTGGACCCAATCTTTTTAAACCGAAGAATGAGTTTACGAAATTGGATGCTGAAGTCATTGCAATTATATATTTTTATGAATTTATATACTAAGTCACCGTAAAATTCGGGTTCCGATAGACCTTGTTGCAGAAGAGATTTAAGTCCAACATTGAATATTGCAATTTAATCGGAATGACGTCTAAAAATTTGGAAAAGGCCTTGTGAAATTTATGATACCGATAACCCCGATTAAGAAGTTTAGCAGTTAACAATTTAGTACGAGTGTTGAAGTCAGTTACATGACTAGACACACTGGCAGATCGAATTAATTTCGAAATATAAACGCCATAGGACGGGGAACATCGCCATCCAAGAAAAGAAAAGTTACAATCTCATAATCAAAATCGTCGCGTTTAGGAAACAAACCCATCTACAATAGATAGATTCAAAACGGGGTCTCGGTATCAGTAAAATTTGCTTTTATTTAAACGAGGTCCGTGGGGGTGGGGCGGTATATTTGACTGATGAAACCATCGAAATAGTTATTGTCAATATTTAATTAATCATCCAAATATCTAGAAGTCGAGCTAAGGGCTTCAACGAGTCCTGTTTGTTTTTCAACGGAAAGGGACATCATGAAGTCTCGTTCATATCAAAACAAGTACAGATCAGCCACAAGGGGTGCACAATTCGTACCCATCGGAATACCCACAACTTGTCTAAATAATTTAGTACCAAATCTTACGTAAATATTGCCAAGCAGAAAGATTAGAGCTTCACACACTTTCTTACATGACCATAAAGTGTAATTTTTATGCTATTCAGAAGTGAAAAAAGCATTTCTTACATTACATGCAAGATAGAGGGAGTCTTCCCTATGAAATGTCCATTCAAATAAATCATTAAGTTTTTCCCTTTAAGATTATGAGGAAGTGTAGTATAAAAGGGAGCAAACTCATAAGTAAACAGACTTAAGATTAGAAATAAATTATTGGTTTAGACTTATATTCTAGACAGGTTTTTAACTATTTGGACCCCATTGTGATTTATACAAGTCTTTGAATCGACTGCCTGTTCGAAATTCGCATATTTGCAGTATGTTTCCTCTGGCTTTCGTTGCCGGATCATTAAATGGTCACTGATGAGGCTTTATTAGCCGAAACTACGTAGTATGACCCATCTTCTTCCTTATGAATGTTTTCATTGCTCTTAAAGGAACTCATTTTTTATTTTTATTAAAGCACGAAAACGTCTGGATTTCAATTTATTTAAAACTTCATTAGAAGTTTACACAGACCAAAACAGATTTCTCCCTGATCTTTCAAAGACTTTGTCGCAATATTTAATCAAATGGTTTTGGTGGCAGTAAAACATGAAGGTAATAATTTGGAATGTTCAGTGGTGGTACAAGAGCTTGGATTTGCAATAAACCCTGCTTTGTATGGCCTTTTATAAAGTTTAGGTAACCAATATAACGTAGGAAGATTGCTTTGACCTTATGTAATACATACAGCAAACTTGGCTGAATGACAAATGTTGTCATCAACTACAGCTCTCTCTACAACCAAAGGCTGCAGTTTCCAGGCTTTAGTACCACCTTGTTCTTGCTGAAGGGTGTTAAAATAGTGGAGCTGTCAAACAACGACCACATTAATAGCGGCCTTGTCTGCAGGAGACAAAACGAACTTCTTATAATATTATCATTCTCGAATATCTAGTTTAACGTGACGTAAAGACGTCTTAGGTTTCGGAGGTAATAAGTACATATTTTGAGAGAAGAAAGAAATACGTTTGTTCACTAGTTCCCGAATGCTCAACAGATTATCGTTTACACCATCGATTACCAAATTCATTCAAGGCAGCAGCGATTTTATCTCTACACATATTGAAATCAATTTTAGAAGGAAATCGATATCTCGGTCCTTTAGAAATTATATTTAGTATCCTTGAATCAGAAATAATTTTCAAATTGCCAGTAATAATATGACCAGCAGCAGGATAGCAAAACACTGAATTTTTACAATCACAGGTATCAGGAGTGTTAGTGTCAATATCAAGATCAGAAACAAGTTTACTGAAATTAAAAAAAGACAGATCTAACAGGTTTATTGTATTTATAGCAAATTATTGGTGTTTCAGTATTTTGAACATAAGCAGGATGAAGAAATCACCGACCAGTCCCGGAAGATACTAGGTAAATCTATAAAATCCCAATCATTATTAATGAATGATATTTTGCTGTAATGGCGTTTTTGATTAATTTCTGAATCGATGGAAGGACCAAGAGAATGCTGAGCATAACCTCTAGTTAAAAGAGCAGCATCATATAACTGATTAGAACTATTGTCGAATTTATTCTCCTTGGCGTCCAGAATACGTTATACAGAAATGGGCAATGAACTTAGAAATGCAAGCATTGAATGGCGTCCGTGATTCAATAATATGATGGCAAAGATGTTCATCGGAGCGGAACGATTTTAGCTATTTTGGTAGGGTGTCCCCGGGGCAACATTCCTGTAAAGTTTGAATCCAATTGGCCGATGGGTTTAGGAGAAATTTGCATTTCAATCAAATTGTTGAGAACGCACGACGGCCATTGACTGATCACAATACCTCACTATGAGCACTTTGTGCTCAGGTGTGCTAATGACAGTACAGCAAAGTGTCAGTTTTTTAGGCTTTCTCATTCTAGAATAGTGTTCGCTAAATATTGTTTTTAACATGCGATTAGTTTACAACTTGCAGTATGTCAAGTTATCACATATATCAAATCCGCAGACCTATAAAAAAGTAAACAGTCTCCCTGCCCTACATCATAGTGTAGTTTATATTTTCTTGTCCTTTGGGATCATTGACTCCATTGTGGAATTTTGAAAATATTTGAGGGTCACTAATGAGGCCTTATTGGCCGAAACTAGCTAGTCTGGCCCAGAAAGCATGTACACTCTATTTTACAATTTTGTGGTGTATTCCTTGCTTCCAAAGGATAACCCTTTCTAGAACATATTTAACGTCACTACAGCTGGTGTCTGGGAATGTGTGGCGGCCGTAAAAAGTCTCCAGGCCCTACATCATAGTGTAGTTTATATTTTCTTGTCCTTTGGGATCATTGACTCCATTGTGGAATTTTGAAAATATTTGAGGGTCACTGATGAGGCCTTAGTGGCCGAAACTAGCTACTCTGGCCCAGAAAGCATGTACACTCTATTTTACAGTTCTGTGGTGTATTCCTTGCTTCCAAAGGATAACCCTTTCTAGAACATATTTAACCTCACTACAGCTGATGTCTTGGAATGTGTGGCGGCCGTAAAAAGTCTCCCTGCCCTACATCATAGTGTGTTTATATTTTCTTGTTCTTTGGGGTCATTGACTCCATTGTGGAATTTTGAAAATATTTGATGGTCACTGATGAGGCCTAATTGGCCGAAGCTAGCTAGTCTGGCCCAGAAAGCATGTACACTCTATTTTACAGTTCTGTGGTGTATTCCTTGCTTCCAAAGGATAACCCTTTCCAAAACATATTATATGCCCTACATCATAGTGTAGTTTATATTTTCTTTCTATTGTGGAAATTTGTAAATACTTGAGGGTCACTTGTGAGGCCAAATTCGCCGAAACTAGCTAGTCTGGCCTAGAAAACATGTACACATTATATTTTTCAGTTCTGTGGTGTATTCTTTTCTTCCAAAGGATAACTCTTCTTGAGAACATATTACATGTCAAAGCGGACATGTTAACTGCAGAAAAGCATCTACCGTTTAGGGGTGAATAAACGGTAGTCGTAGTGCATAAATGCGAACAACACCTGCACCTCTTAACATTTTCTGCAATCAAGGGATGCGGGGGAGGGGGGGGGGGGCATAACGCCTACGATAAATAGGCCGATCTCACGGGTTTTCAATCATACTGGCTTTTATCCCTGACTTGCTTATGAGTAAGTTTCAAGAAGATCCGATAAAAACTGAAGGGGTTGTCGTGATGACAAAGTAAAAAAAAGGCATTTTCTGCAATCAAATGGATGTATCTCTATGATAAATAAGCCAAACTCACAAGTTTTGGAACAAATCCGAGCTTTTATCCCTGACTTACTTTTGTGCAAGTTTCAAAAAGATCAGATCAAAACTGAAGGGACAGCCGTGATGACAAGGTCGCAAATATGCATTTTCAGTAAAGTTGGGGACATAACTCTGTGATAAATCGACTGATATCAGTTGTTTAATGAACTTATCCGATTATCTTTATCTTTTATCACTGACTCACTTAGTAATAAGTTTGAAGAAGATCCGATGCAAACTGACGGAGTTACGATGTTTACAATGTCAAAAATCGGCATTTTTCGGATATCAAAGGGACGTAACTCTATCAAATTTTGTCTCTGACTAACATGTAAGTTTCAAGAAGTTCCGATAAAAAGCGAAGGGGCTACCTGAAGGGGCTACGGTGATGACAAGATCAAAAAAGGCATTTTCTGAAATGAGAGTGGGGGGGGGGCATAACTCTCTGAAATATAGGCCGACCTCAGCGTTTTTCTAACTCAGCTGAGGTTTTATTCCTATCTGAATTACATATAAGTATTCGAAAAGATCCCATGTGATGTTAAGGTCAAAAATAGGCATTTTCAGTAATCAAGGGGTCGTAACTCTAGGACAGATAAGCCGACCTCACCAGTTTTCGAATTCATCCGAGCTGACTTGTTTGTTAGCTTCAAAAAGATCCGATCAAAACTGAAGAGGTTACGGTGTTGACAAAGTCAAAAATAAGCATTTTCAGCAAAGTAGGGGACATAACTCCGTGAGTAATCGACCGACACCGCTTGTTTCATCCAACTTTTTAACCATGCCTTACGTGTATGTAAGTTTCAGGAAGATTCCGTCAGATCTAAAGAAGATACGGTGATGACAAGGTCAAAAAAGGCATTTTCTGTAATCCAGGGTGGGGGCATAACTCTCTGAAATATAGGCCGACCTCAGCAATTTTTTAACTCAGCCGAGGTTTTGTCCCTTGCTGAATTACATGTAAGTTTCATAAAGATCCCATGAAATCTGAAAGGGCTCCGGTTCCGTCAGATCTAAAGGGGATACGATAATGACAAGGTCAAAATTAGGCATTTTCAGCAATAAAGGGGATGTAACTCTGTGATTAATGGGCCGACCTTGCCAGTTTTCGTACTCATCCGAGCTTTCATCCCCAGTCTACTTATATATAAGTTTCAGAAAGATCCGATCAAAACCGAAGGTGCTACGGTGATGACAAGCATTTTCCCATTGTAGGTCTATGAGACCTTGTTATTGCCATAGCAACAACAGTTTTCATTTCATTTCGATACAAAGCTAATGTCATCAATGCCCCACCAGAGGCATGCTACGAAAATTAGTAAATCCGAAATCAACCCGAAATAGGACACAAAAATATGACCAAGAGGCCCATGGGACACTACACTCATCAGAACTCAAGTGGGTATAAATCGCCCAACCTCTTGGTGACCATTTATTAAACAAACCATTATAGCGTACAATTTAAATCAGGTCCACCCAAGGATCATTGCTGCCAAATTATTTTGAAATCGACAATTTTTCCCGCATAGTTCAAGGTCGACTTTGAACAATCTTAATAGCGTTAGAGTCCAAATTGCTGCATGCCAAGGTCTTTCAGTTCCTGAGATGAAGACTTTAAATATATTCTTAAAATGGTTATCCTTCAGCAGCAAGGAATACACCACACAACTGAAAAGTATAGAGTGTGCACGTTTTTCTTTGCCAGACTGGCTAGTTTCGGCCAATTAGACTTCATCAGTGATCCTCAAATATTTGCGAAATTCCACAATGGAATCAATGATCACAAAGGACAAGAAGATGTAAATTACACTATGCTGAAGGGCAGAGAGACATTTTGGCCAACATATTCCCTTAACATCAGCTGTAGTGACGTGATACATGATTGTTCTATGAAAGGGATATCGTTTGAAGCATGGAATATATCACAGAACTAAAAACTGTAGAGTGTAAAAGTGTTTCCGGGCCAGACTAGATAGTTTCGGCCGATTAGGCCTTATTAGTGACCCTAAAATAATTTCGCAATTCCATAATGGAATCAGTTATTCCAAATGACAAGAAAATATAAACTACACTATGATGAACTTTTTATGGCCGCACAAATTCCTTTAACACCAGCTCTAGTGACGTGATACATGCTCTATGAAAGAGTTATCCTTTGGAAGCACGGATTACACCACAGAACTGAAAAGTATAGAGCGTATACGTTTTTTTTTTTTTTTTTTTTTTTTGGGGGGGGGGGGGAGGGGTTCTAGCTTGTTTCGGCCAATTAGGTCCCGATAGTGACCCTTAAATGTTTTCGAAATTCTACAATGGAATCAGTGGTGCCAAATAATAAGAAACTATAAACTACACCACTATGATGAAAAGTATGGAGACCTTTTTATGGCTGTCACACAATCCCTTAACACCAGCTGTAGTGGCGTCAACTATGTTCTTTTACCATAAATTGTTAAAATGCTTTTTACCATATATGGGCATAACTACCACACAGATCCCTCAGACATCTCAAATATACAGACCAGCCAACGGTAAAAAAAAAACGTTTTTTGTTTCGCGGAGTAATCGACTAACGCAAAATCGGCTATTTTCTCCGCAAAACCGCGAGAAAACATAAAAGTAGCGAGAAATTTCTCCTGGTTTCGCGGAGACAATTTGCGGAGATCCTCGGCGAAAATTTGACCGATTGCTTTCACTGAAAACAGATTTACCCGCGTTTCGCGGAGAAAAAAAAGTGGACTTACGAGAATGCAAAAGTCAAATTTCGGCTTATTATTATTTCTTCGTTTGTTTATTGTTGTTTTTGTAAACGAAAGCAGATGGTAGACATTGTTAAATTATAATCAAATATTTTTTCATATAACACAATTACAGTTTAAAAATATATTCTCCATTGTATAATTCCTTTCAAAAGTGTCATGACAACATTTGTTCATACCACGAAAACACGCCTATTTATATTTTACCCCCTTAAACCCCACTTTTATATTGTAAAACTGAGCTGTACAGGATCATGCATTATTTATCTTATTTCTGCTCCAAAACAGATTAAGGGTACTCATTAGAACCGCCTCACCGAGGCGTTCGAAAGAGTATCCACAATCTTGAGCAGAAATTTGAAAAAATGTCAGAATATTTATATGAAAATTTTCCGCTTTTTATCGTGAAATGTTAAATATATTTGAATAATGCGTCGTACATACTATGTCGCGGAGGAACGGACGGAAAACCCGATTCCTATATCGCGCCATGCTCCATGCAGGTGCGTGAAAAATGATATGCTGCTTTGCATTCACGCGCATTTTTGAACACTCATTTTTTGCGCTACTAAATATGTTCTATACGGCCGCCACACATTCCTAGACACCAGTTGTAGTGACGTTAAATATGTTCTATAGAGGGTTATTCTTTGGAAGCAAGGAATACACAAAAAAAAACTGGAAAATATGGAGTGTACATGTTTTCTGGGTCAGACTAGCTAATTTCGACCAGATAGGCCTCATAAGTGACCCTCAAATATTTTCAAAATTTAACAATGGAATCAATGATCCCAAAGGACAAGAAAATATAAAATGCACTATGATGTAGGGCAGAGATACTTTTTACGGCCGCCACACATTCACAGACACAAGCTGTAGTGACGTTAAATATGTTCTATAGAGGGTATAAGTATATAGGTATCCTTCCCCGACCCCTAATCCGCCCCTAACTAATAATTACTCCTAACTGGAGCAAACATGTGGTGCATCAACATATTAATAAACCCCATGTAATGAACAACCCACTATTCTCAATTTTACATGTACATTATATAGAGAAAACTGGAGTTTACAAGGTATATATTTTTCCTTATTCTGTTCCTAGACGTATAATGTAGGATGCAATTACTCGTTACAACTGCCTCAATGAGACGATTTTAATGAGCATCTGCAAGTTACTTATGGATTAAAATAGGAAAATACCCGTTTTTAGGTATGAATGATTGCATATGGGTGTGTTATCGTCGTGTGTACATGAACTAAAACTATTCCGTTTTAAAATGATATAAACAGTTAACGATCTAAATAGAAGTGGAGGCAATGATCAGGAATCGATACAGGCAAAGCGGTGCGAGTCGGGCCGCCCATGCTGATAAACCATATTGAATTCTCTGGGCGGCAGGGCTTGAGAAGTCATTTTATCTGAATGTCGGGTAAAAGTTCCAGAAAATTGGAAGCAACGTCTTCAAAATGACCTATAAGGACTTGACGGGGACGTTAAACCTCAAATCAAACAAACAAATAAATAGTAAACATACAGGGATGAAAACAACGCCATTCTCCTACCCATAGTGATGAGTCACGCGCGAACACCGAACACTTACACGTACAAGTGCTCCTAAGTGAGCGCCGTTTGAAACCAGAACCCTTTGAGCCCGCCAAATTAAAATGTGGAAACTCGGTTTGTACTTCTTTCCATTTGGTGTCTCTGATGGGTGCTGTGGGTTGATTGTATCGATTCCTGATCATTGTTTTCACTTCTATTTTGTTTGTTTGATTCGAGGATTACCGTCCCCTTCGACGTTGGTTTCAATTGTTTGGGTCTCTAACCCGACAATAAGCTGAAATGACATCCCAAGGCCTGCCGCCCAATGAACTCAATAGGTTTTGTATGCATGGGCGGTCTAACTCGCTCCACTTTGACTGGGCAGGCATAGACCTCCTCAATGGTTACCCAGTACTAATGTGCAGCGGGATTCAGTTCTGGAAGCATCATACAACCCTATATTTGTATATTTTGTTTTGTTTGACTTGAAGTTTAACGTCCCCGTCAACAATGTACATGTCATTTTGGAGACGTTGCTTCCAATTTTGTGGGGCTTTTACGCGACATTGAGATGAAATGACATCTCAAGCCCTGTCGTCCAGTGAAACAAATAGGACTTGAGGCATCAGTCACAACAACTGTCGTCTGCTTTGTCGTCTGTTTGTTTGTTTGAGTTGAGTTTTAACGTCCCCGTCAATAATATTTAGGTCATTTTGGAGACGTTGCTTCGACTTTTGTGGGGCCGTTACCCGACACTTAGATAAATGACGTGTCAAGCCCTGCCGCCCAAAGAAAACAATAGGGATTATAAGCATGAACGGTCTGACTCGGGGTCGAGGGAGCTTTGTTGCAAACAGTGTGGACCAAAGGGAAAGAAACACAAACACGAAACAACAGACCCCAACGGAAACATCAACAGCGGAAAGCCAAAAGGACAGTTACTTTCCCACAAAATGGCCAATAGGCTATCCAAAATAAAACAATATAAGCGACACAAACACCCAAAGACAACCCATAGCAAAATTAAACCGCGACAGAAGAACCGCCTTGGAACGGTCAGCCGTTTCCTCCTGTTCACCAGAAAGGCGCACATACGATATAACCGCACATGAGTACTGGTAAACCGCTTAGAAAGTAATCCTGCCCAGGCAAAGTAATGCCCCTGCATATAAACCCTTTTGGTTTCGTTGGGCGACTGGGCTTGAGAAGTCATTTCGTTTAGTTGTCGGGTAGAAACTCTTACAATATTGGAAGCAACGTCGTCAAAATGATATAAATAGTGTTAATTTAAACCTCAGATCAAACAACTTAAGACATGCCCGAACCCCAGAAGAAGGACTAACTAGCGGTACTCCAAGGCTAGCAATATTGATTGAGGAGTGTTGTATGTTATCTCATCTCAGTTCCTTAATCTTTGAGGCTATTGGGGCACGATTGGGGAGTTTAGTGGATTTTCGGCACTTTCAAGATAATTTCACTTATTTCGGAGGGGAGCTAAAACCAGAGTAAGATCACCTTCCGTTACAAATCTTGGCGTGTCACATGTGGCACTAGCGAGGCACAAACCACAGCGGAGAGACCTAATGACCTGATGATTAAGAGTCAGCGCTCTTACCCATTAGGACACGGTTCGGGGTGTACGGTAGACTTTACAAGATACCCAGGTTGCATGTCTGTACAAACTTCTCTGATTAACTGGAGATTTTGTACTTCTGCTCCAAGTTGGAGATCAGACTTATATGCAGCCTTGGAATGCTTGCCCCGCAATTTCCCCATAGTAATGTACATGTATGAGTAAAATTGAATTGTAAAGGCAAGAAACACAAGCGGACATCCGTGGCCTACTCTTAAACATTAGATCTCTCACTCGGGCAACATGTGAGCTTAAGTGTAAGCATCAGTGATGTTTAATTACTCGCAGTGTAAGAAAAAGATTAACCAAAATGTAGAGTGACATCATACATGTACAAGCAGGATCTCCGTTATTATATACATTCAGAGTGATTTTTCTAAAGTCTTTACTTGAGAAAAAAATAAATTTATCCCAATATGGTGAACCGATAGAAAATCAACAGTTTACAGTTTATAGGGTGTTTACACAACAGTTAAAAAGGAACACAGAAAACATTCATCATGTTCATACGGCGTTGTAAAATGCATAAAATGCAAATCATTATGATTCCAAACGGATCAAAATCATATTTAACGATCGCTAGAGTCGTTGCGCTTAGCACAAAGAACATGCATTTCGTCATATGCTTCAAACTTTGTGTACCAAATTTGAATGCATGAAAAAATACATGCACATGAACAAATATACATAAGTATAGGCAGATTTTGCGAAGAAACAACGTGAACGTCTTCACCTGTACTAATTGTCTTTCTCCGAGAAAAAGCGATTTTCGCGGAGAAATTTCGCGACGTTTTGTGGAGAAATTAACCGCTTTGAAACGCGATTTTTTTTTCTTCTCGGAGAAATTTCTCTCTTGTTCTCCGAGAAAAAAGCCTATTACCGCGGAGAAAAAAAAATAATGGCTTTTTACCGGTAACTGGTTTGTACATGATATATGAAATAGCCAGGAAATATTTTTGATCAAGTCAATTATCATTTGAAGAATGACTGCTAGTGATAGTGTATGTTCTGACTACTATTTGGATCTCTTCTACACTACTTATATAGGAATCTTGTCTTGTCTATCGAAATCAAAGGGTCAATAAATATATACTCAGATTTAATGAAAACGCTCCACTTTTAAGATTTTGATTTTTTTAGTTTAAGGTAAAACTGACTGACTTTTTCAACTGATAAATGTGGTATTGTAAAGTTGTCACCGAAGCATGAGTTTGGTTGACACGAATACTGCGTGATTTTCATGATGTGGGTGTGCACATGCCGAATTGCAAAAATTGTTAAATGTTCGAAATCACGATATTTTGGCACTTTCTTTACTGTCATTATATGTCCGGATTCTTTACGTTAAAAGCCAGCAAAACATTTCATAAGAACAAGCCAACGGGACGTTTAAGTAGCGTCCATCGTTATCATGCCCTCGGTATGGTTGAAGGTGGGCTTTCATACCGTCAAGTTGCAGAGCGTATGGGGTGTTCGCATACTACGACTGCTCGATTGGTTGAAAGGCACAACGCTGCGGGATCTGTGGACGATAGACAACGCCCTGGACGTAAACGTGTTACCACACGTCATCAGGACCGGTATACTGTTTTGAGTCCTTTATACGACCGATTGTGGAAACTGCCCAGGAGACAGTGGAATCCATAACCTACGCGTAAGTGCCTTATCTGTACGGCGGCGTCTCCAGGAACGCGGTATTTCTAGCCATAAGACGTAAAGGGGGAACGTTTTGACGGCGGAACGTCGAATCAGTCGCTTTAATTAGTGTTGACAGCGTATCCGATGGACACAACAGTGTTGGTGTGGTGTACTGTTCACCAACGAGTCCCGTATTTTTGTGTTGAAATGCTTGATAGGTGGCGTAATGTATCTCGTCGACTTGGGGAGCGATTTCAAGACCGTTTAACGTTAGTTTATAATAATTTATTTTAGTTCGATTGCGATGAAAGCTGCAAGCTTATTGAATCGCTCTCGAACACCCAATCCGGGTGTTTTCATGTGCGCGAGAGAGGCAGTGGCTTTTACACCACTGCTACCTTTTTCACCTGGGTAGAGTGGGGGCAGTGTCATTACGTGTCTTGCCCAAGGACACAACAAGATACCGATGGCCGGATTCGAACGCCCAACCTCTCGACCATGCGTAATGGTGTGGGGAGGGATCTCATGGCGCCACAAAACCAAACTCATAGTTGTTGATGGCAATATGACGACACGTCGGTACATCGATGAAGGTGGTACCGTTTTTACGCAATAATGGTGACTTTACGCTTTCCAAAAGGACAAAACACGTGCTCATTCTGCGAGAATAACCATGGACTTTTACATTTTCAATCAAACTGACGCACAAGGTTTTTCTTTGGCCTGTGTTTTCGCCGGATTTAATTTTGTTTGATTCGAGGTTTAACGTCCCCGTCAACACTGTAAAGGTCATTTTGGAGGCGTTGCTTCCAATTTTGTGGGACTTTTACTCGACCTCGATCTATTTCTTCAAGCCCCGATGGGCGGGGACCGTCGCCGGATTTAAAAGCAATTGAGCACCTTTGGGACCAGCTCGGAAAACGTGTGTACAGCCAACGTCATCCACCAATCAACCGTCAGTAACTTGCCATGGCGCTACAGGAAGAATGCGACAACATCACACAAGACCAGATATAGCGTTTAATTTGATGCATGATGCGTCGATGCCAAGCAACACTTGATGCTTATACTGGACATACCCGGTATTAGGATATGTGATTTAAAATTTTCGGAGGTGTGGACGTATTCGAATCTCCGTATCTCTGCATCCAATGAAATGTTGTAACTCTGTAGTGAGTCTGCGGATAATATAGTGAATATTCATTATACGTCAAAGGCTGGAAATAATGTGAATAAATTAAAAGTTGAGGTATAGTACTAGTGGTGCTTTTCATTGAATCTGAGTATAACGTTCGCAAAGATAATGCGTAATATGGATTAGTTAAAGGAAACAGGCTGGATAAACTTTGTTTGACTTTGTCAGAAACATATCACATGCAAATGTACTCAGTCTCAGAATTTCAAAATATCTTTTTGATATTATTTAAAGGCCTTTGACTCTTGCCTGATTAATGCATTCAAGTGCTAAACATATATGCTAAATAAAAGTGAAAGCAATGATCCGGAATTTATACAATCAGTTACCTACATTTCTTGGTGAAGACTGCATCGGAAAAGAAATCGATGGTTGACTATTCGTAAACTCATAAATGGAAGTTCCATCCCCGCCTCATCATTTTTCTGCTGACCATTCAAAGCCATTGTGACTGGCTTGTGACCACGTAAATAGAGAATATCAGGTGAGTGTCTTTTGATATCAAGGTTATCAGGCAAGGCTTCGAAAACGCTTGTAGAATCGCGAGGCTTGCGTTCTCGAAGCCGAGCCTGATAAACTTGATATCAAATGACAAGAATCTGGTATTCTATTTATCAGTTTAAACCCTTGTACACCACTGCTATTGGCTTGTGACCACGTAAAATGACTTAACCCTTGTCTTGCTGTTCACGACCATCCCCTCTCTTTGCAAACAGTGTAGATCCAGATCAGATGACTTCTGTAGAAGCCATCTGATAGGGATCTATAATGTTTGGCATTCAGTTAATGAATTTGTAGCAATAAATTACATCAAGTAATTTGATTGGTTGATAAACAGAAATGGGTGTGGCTTAAATGAATATTCAGCAAGATAAGGATTACTGACCGGTCCAAGACGGTTCTGCTGTTCTGGTTTATTATTGTTATAGTTTGCCTTTGCATGTATGTATTGCTAAAATAAAGATATTGTATTTTGGATAGCCGTTTGGCCTTTTTGTGGGACAGTGACTGTCCTTTAGGGTATCCACATGCTATATTTTCATTCATTAAATGTGCTTCAGCCGCGTTAGCGTCGTGGATAGAACATGTGAGGTAATGAGGTGAGGTTCCTGACCATTGCCTTCTCTTCTTTGTTGCATCGACATCTATTGTTTGTATTGGAGTTAAACGGCCCAGTCAACACTATTTTACGTCATTTTTGAGCCGGTTAGTTTAGCTATTCACACTTTTCCTGGGGAAGCTTATACGTAAGCGGTTAACCAGTACAGTGCACATTCTTTCGCCAGAAACTGACAACTGCCCTTCTTGAATCGGCGGAAAGGAGTGAATGACCGCAAAAAAAGATTTCATGATCAATCTCCACTAAAGAATTTTTAAGACCCCGGCATGTATCGAAACCGCGTTCTCCTGATCACTAGTCAGACGCGCATCCGACAGAGCTACCGAGGCTGGCTAACATCGACATCTATATCGGATATTCATAATAACGTGGATATACCGAAACTAAATGGTGCAGGTCATGCCTATAAGAATCTTCTATGGGCGTGAGGGGTGGATGGAAAAATCCGTCCCGAGGGACAGTGTCCGGCATCACGAGGCTTGCCGAGTGATGCCGGACAGTGATCCCGAGGGACGGATTTTTCTATGAACCCCTCACACCCATATTGCATTCTTTTTCTTGCATACCTTCCATTTCTCAGCGCGGATTTTTAATGCTGCAGTCACTTCGGTTACCAACGTCCGCCATATTGTGTTAGCACTGCAGGAATGTTTGGTGACGTCACGTAACGTGCTATGACGTCAACCTTTACTACAGCGCATACGAAGTTATAATCAACCAGTGCATTTATGAAACACGCGATTATATTCGATTTTGGGTCGGAACACCAGGGTCAGAACATAAATTTCTATCCCAGGGTAAAATCACGGATTTCCTCGCCTGGTGTGCAAGAAATAGCATTCATTATAATTGTGCCACGGCAAGCAAAGTCTTATCAGAGATTTTCTCTGCGCTCAGGTGATCGTTGACCTTGAGTGTCTTCATTGGAAAGCCATCATCTATCTGAGTGGTTATTCCGAAAGATGTTTGTCTTGTTCCGTTTTCGCATATGCTCGAAGACCCACTTTTGCTTGACAACGTTTATAATATTACGCACTTTCTGTTCAGGTGCCCAGTATATTGCAAATTGAGGGCAACAGTAAATAAATTGTTTCAAAACGAATGTCAAACAATGGACGCATGAAGGTTCATAGTCACTTACTGGTGAAAGGTATCACTCAAAAAGACAAATAGCCGTTTGACCTTTTTGTGGGAAAGTAACTGTGCTTTTGGGCTTTCGCTTGTGACGTTTCCGTTATGGTTAAGTGGTTTTATGTTTGTGTTTCTTTCATCACCATTTACATAACAACCATTTTTATTTATTTTTAGCTTTTTTATCATGTATGAAGATGGCAAGAGCAATTATTTTTCCAGATGTATGAGTTATATAGAAAAAGTAACTATACGTTCAGTCAAATACTATATCGTAAGCCGGCCTCGTAAGCTCAGTCGGATGCGGGCCCGATTGGTGTTCAAGAGGTTGCAGGTTCGATACCTGCCGGGGTCGGCAACATTCTAACGTGGAGATTGATCATGAAATCTTTTCTACGGTCATTCTCTCCCTTCTGCTGATTCAAGAAGGGTTGTTGTCAGTTTCTGGCGAAAGAATGTGCACTGTACTGGATAAACGCTTACGTACAAGCCTGCCGTGGAAACGTGTGGATAGGTAAACTTCCTGGCTCAAAAATGATCTAAAATAATGTTGACTGGGCCGATAAACTACAATACAAACAAACAAAATCTATATCATAAATGACGTTGGACCATTAAAGAAAAGCAAGAAATATCTGCGATAAAACTCAATTTACTCGAATTAAAGTTTTAAAACAACTAGTTTATGCTGTTTTATTTCTTTTACTTGAAAGTTTTAGACCTGAACCGGCATAGTGTCAGAGGTCCGAACCCCAATTTTAGAGGAACGAACGTTGTAAAACGTGAACGAATTAACAACCTTGCATGCAGTTTGTCTTATTATATTTACATTGTACCCAACAGGGTTGTTCTTTTGTGACGGATCATTTTTCAAACCTGAGCATTGATATCAATGCACTTAAGTAGTTTCCTAAATTACTATTCTAAGTCGCAAATAAAATAAACCTCTGATAAACATTGTTGCAGACGAGATTTAAGCCCAACAATAGGTTTTGAAATTAAAACGAAATGACGTCTATAAAATTTAAAACTGCTATACGGGTTTTTCGATACCGGTAGCCCTGATTAAGATTCATGGGTAAATATTTTTTTCGGCTGTTGAAGTAAGTAACATGCATTGTCACTCTGGCGGACCGAAAAAATGATGCCGTGCGCGGAACATTCAAATAGAAGGAAAATTGGCATAATCAAAATCAAAATCATCGCAATAAACAAGAGGTTCAAATGGCCATAAATCGCTCACCTGCCTTCCATGCCTCATACGTATATGTAGTGATATAATAGCTTTGGCTGACAACTATATAATTTGAATAATCATCGTAATGGTTCAAGCGATGAAGCTACATACCAAATACCAAAGGCCTGGGTCTTCCGATTTTAAAAAAAGAAAAATTAAACACCTCATAACATAATGCACCTTCAAGCTAGCTAACCCCCCCCCCCCCCACCCGGGACGGGTTTGTGTTACCCCGGGTGTTTAGTGTAAACACTTTTAGTAGGATCAACTAGGGCAAGCCCCAACCAAAATGTGGCTGTCCGGGTTTTTCTCGATTCAGACAAGGATAACATATGATTATAACATATCCATCATTAATGTTCTAAAAGAGGAATAATACTTTGGAAGCAAAGACAGACTACAGCACATAACTGAAAACTATTGTGTGAAGACATTTCATTTTTAAAGTCTCCCAAATGATACTTTAAATCGAGTTTACGCGGCCACAATCCTCGCCCTTGGGTCTGTCGTGGTTAGACAATGCGTTCACTCTGCATGAAGGCTTTCCAAATCATCAGTGCTATACCTCCGAGAACATACAATCAAAAGACTACAGAGATGACAGAACGACGAGGACACGACAGCATAAAATAACTGCAATGCTGGAGCAAAGGAAAACCAATAGTAAGACTCCAGTGGGCCCGACCAGAGACAAAGCATCAAGTACCAACGGACAATAAATAAAAATTAGAATATAAATAAATGAACTGCAGAATGCAATCTTCTGGGAGGTATTATAAGTATATATTTATATGTAATACTAAGAGGGGTTGTTGTGTGGCGATACCGTCAGAAGCAAAGCGTTATTCATACCGGTCATTGATAATAACAGCATGCACAAGAGCTGAAGGCATGTCCGAGAAACTGAATGAAGGTTTAATAGCTCACAATACATATGTACCTATGTAATCAACAGAGAAGAGAAAGTATGTTGCGTTACTCAACAATAACAAATCAGTCACAAAAGAATCGCAATTCGTACCCAACGGAATTCCTATGGTTCCCTGTATATCATAGTAATTTTGTGAATTTGTCGTGAGTTGATGTTTAGTATTTTCTAATGGTTTGATCACCCAGTGTGGGATAGAGAGGGCTGGTTGTTCCATTTCATAAATTTCGTATTTTTCTTGTCTTGTGTATGTTTCCGCTTCCTCTTGGTGTCGAGAGTTGGCTGTGTCTTGTGATTGTGGCGCTCCCTAAACCTTTGTTTATTTTTTTTTCAATTAAATTAGAGGGATTTTTCTTCAATACAATTATGATAGTAGTTAGACTGGTTGCATAAAACTTCGGGATGTTAGTTTTTCTAAATTCTCATTCCAAATTTTAAGCAACAAAACAGATTTTTGACTTTTCTTTCATTAAGCTTTTTCGCAAAAAACTAATCACGTGCTGTTTGATAGCAGTAAGACACAAGTTCAACAATTTAGGACGTCCAGTAGTGGCGCATGAACTCGAATTTGAAACATACCGGCTTTTATAGTCTTTAATGACGTTGATGTTGAACCTAGGAAGTCCAACTTGGCCTTCCTTTACGCTAACGGCAACCTTGGTGGCTTGATTGTAATAGCCACCTGGTTGGGAAAGAGCTGTTGACTCGGTTTACTAGTTGTCTTTTGTTTAATGTCGTCACTCCATGTTTTGAATCCCTTCCCTAGTGAAATTGTGGGGAGGATTTAGAATCTTACTGGTTGTTTCAGTTCCTGATCGTTTTCCATTTCAATTTTCTTTTCAACATAGAACTGTATTTCATATGCATTTATATCGCAAAGTTTTTGCTTTCGAGTAGAGTAAAACCCCAAATCAATGAAGCTATTGTTTGCCTGTCGCGGTTTATTTTTGTTATGGTTTGTCTTTGAGTGCGTGTATCGCTTATTTTATTTTGTTTTGGATAGCCAATTGGCCATTTTGTTGGAAAGTAAGTGTCCTTTTGGCTTTCCGCTATTGATGTTTCCATTAGGGTCTAGTTGTTTCATGTGTGTGTTTCTTTCCCTTTGGTTTCACTGATGGGAGCTGTGGGTTAATTGTATCGATTCCTATCGATTCCTAATCATTGCCTTCACTTCTATTTTGCGGTCTTGTCTGTCGGAGCACAATAAACTTCCTAAGTATTTCTTCAATCCCCAGTAAAATGTGACGTAAAGACATCTTGGGTTTAGGAGGTTATAAATTAGTATTTGGGCGAAATTAAGAAATGCGTCTCTTTGGTATCCATTCTTTAAGGGCTTTATGCTTATCACTCTCTCGCTTTCACCATCGGTTGTCGAATGCATTTAAACAGCCGTTTCTTTTTCTACGCTTAGTCAGTTGAAGAATTGGGTAACTCGATTTTTTAGAAGTAATTTTGAAATTCGAAATGATTATTTGGTGAGCTGATGTTTAGAAATCCACTGAGTCTTTCTCAGGATGCATGAGTATTTGTATCGATGTCAAGATCGGCAAAAAGATTGATTGAACAGATATGCTTTACTTATAGCAAGTTACAGGATTTTGAAAATGAGTAAGACTAGAAGAAATTACCTAATTATACCGAAAAGTACGAGGTAATGCAATACCACTAACCTCTTCATTTATAATAGGAAGGTTGAAAAAATAGTGTTTGTGATTAATTTTAGAACCGATAAAGTCGACTTGCATGTTGAGTAGAACATCTAGCTGAAAGAGCCGGGTAAAAAACAAATAGAAGTGATTATATGTCGAGGAGTTTATTAGCCTCGGTGACTAGAATACACTATAAGGAAAAAGGTACTAAACGTCAAATTGCAAAAATTAAGTTCCAACGTGATTAACTTATACTTTTTTAAAATAACTGTAGCATATTATCAGCACGTAAATTACGTAAACTGTTAACATTTTCCGATATAGGATTACCTATTGTGCGTTTTAGACATTACAATATGGACAAAATGTCAAAATTGTGCATGCTCGAAATAAACCCCTCATGATAAACATTGTCCATTTCAAATCTATTTCCAGCAGATTTGCACTGTAGATTCTTTTTCTTCTGGTTGTATCGAAATTTAGCGAATACTGCTTGCTAATTTGACAACTGTTTAACCTTTAACCATTTTTGTTAGCCTATTCGTTAAAAATCATCAGACTAAAAGATAAGCAGACCGGTATTTGTAAATATATTTTCTCCTTGCGGAGGTATTCTACTTTTGACATAGGAATTGGATGATAGACAGTGTGTAGGGATTTGGTAATAAATAGTGTACAGTGTGTTTGCAACTCCTCGTACAGTTTTATACCGATCAGTTTGAAACGTTGCTGTTTTTGGCAGTGTCTATAAATGTTCATGCGTTTTTACATTATCATCAATAGGTAATTTTTAGTGTTGAACTTAGCCATTTGTTGGGGCTTACATACTGTTTTAATGCAATATTGTGGATACGTTGTGTGCGCAACTCCTGCTCAAGTTTTATACAAATCAATTAAAACAAATGCAAAATAGAAGTAAAAGCAATAATCGGGAATCCCATCAGATACGCCAATGGGAAAGAAACACGAACATGAAATGACTAAACCCTATTGAAAATATCACAAGTGGATAGCCAAAATTACAGTCATTTTCCCAGAAAACTGAAACGGTTGGCAAAAGTTATTTCACAGTGAAAGAGGTTGGTTTGTGTGTGTGTGTGTGTGGGGGGGGGGGGCTAAAATCGATTTTAAATTACCAAACTCACGCCTTTGTCTTTTTGTCAGCGTCAGTAGCAATATATTTTGTCACTTTTTCGACTTTTAAAATGAGTCATTTTGGAGATTTTGGAAAAAACTGCATAACATTTCGGCAGTTACTGTCAATGCATATATTAGGCAAAGCATACAACTTGGGTCATTTTGTTTTAAAACACGTTTTCTGGTTTGAAAATATATAGCAGATCTAAACAAGTCAAATTCTGTTGTTGTGCTGGCCAATCAAGAAGTTATATCACAACAAAGGTCACTCAACATATCATGTTACTCTGGAAAAAACACGACAATTGAAAACAGCCATCTTACACCACCGAAGATATGAAACTATTTCGGACAGTAAGCCATTAACAAAATTCAAAATCAAAGAAACAACGATCAACAATTCATATAATCATTACGAAAACACGCCTATACAAATACATTATAAACTTTACCGCCGTAAAAACTAAAATTTTAAGATAAAAAAGTGTGATATTTTTCTTATTTCTGCTCTAAAATAAAGATTGTGGGCACTAATTAGAACCGCCTCAACTAGATTGTGGGCACTAGTTAGAACCGCCTCGTTGATACATTTCCGAGAACACAAAAATCAAACAACCACAGAGATGAAACAATGGTGTGGACTCGACAGCAAAACATCACTGAAATGCTGGAGCAAAAGAAAACCAACTGTTAGACTCCGATGGGCCCGACTTGAGACAGAGCATCCGGCATTAACCAGAATTACATAAAATTAGATTCTCTCTAATTCTCAGTAAGCCTTTACGCTGGAACCGTCATATAATCTGAGGCCTGACCCATCGACGTGCAGTTACAGAGGGAAGCAAAGTTGTCAGCCGTGATTGGGTTAATTACCTTGCATGCCGTCTGTCGTATAACATTTATGTTGTACCCACCCTTTTTATATCGTAGAATGATTTTACGAAATTGGGTGCTGAAGTCATTGCAATTATATATTTTTGTGAATTTATATACTACGTAACCATAAAATTCGGGTTCCGATAGACCTTGAGGCAGAAGAGATTTAAGCCCAACATTGAATTTTTAAGTTAAATCGGAATGGCGTCTATAAAATTTTAAAAAGGCTTTGCCAGGCCCTGATTCAAAAGTTTAGCAGCTCACAATATATTACGGCTGTTGAAGTCAGTTACATATCTAGACACTCTGGTATATCGAATTAATTGCGAAATATAAACGCAATAGGATGCCGTACGAGGAGCATCGCCATCCAAAAAAGGAAAATTTACAATCTCAAAATCAAAAATATCGCGTTTATCATACATTTTGCAGGAAACAAACCCATAGATATAAAAATTATGTAAATCCGAAAACGGGGCCTCGGTATCAGAAGAATTTGCGGAAATTTTAAACAGGTCATATCGCAGGAAAACGACCAAAGTTTTGTTTTCAAAAGTTGATCAGGTCATCTTCTCATCATTCCCTATCAGCCTTTAAGGATTGAAGGCGATATCTCAAACCGTTTTCGAGATATATTGCTTACAAAGTTAAAATGACAAATTATTAAAAGGGCCATAACCCAAGAATATTTTTGCTTTGTTTTTTTTTCAAAGGTTAATCAGGTCATAGGGGATCTTACATGAGTGCTCATATATTATTGAATTTATTAAACGAGTTGAGGGAAAGGGATCAAATGCGAGTCTTTGCCGAGCATTTTATCCCTTAACCTCAACGAGTTTAATAAATTCAATCCTACATGAGCACGAATGCAAGTTTCTATTTATCATATGACCTTTATAACGGATTTTATTCACAATTTGTTTACAAAAATGTCAATATTCCGCCATTAGTAAACGCGACGTCGTTAAGGACACCGTACATGTAACGTTACGGGGCGTATCTAGCTAATTTGCATATTTAATCCACTAGTGGATTATCGAATATATTACATGGCTTTATTACACTCTCAGACGCGACGTCATATGATAAATCTACTTATCATTGCCTATCAGCTTGTCAAGCAATAAACAGAACATCAAAAATAGCTTGCAATTTAAAATGCCCAAATTTTCTAAGGGCAATTACTCAAGAAAAAATTTCGGACTTTTTTTCAACGGTGCTCATCATCCACAATCAGCCTGTAAAGTTTCAAGGCAATAGCTAAAACGGTTTTGTCGTGATTTATTATTGTTATTGTTCGTTTTTGAGTATGTGTATCGCTTATATCGTTTTGTTTGGATAGCCAATTACCTACTTTGTGGGAAAGTAACTGGCCTTTTGGCTTTCCGCTATTGATGTTTCGATTAGGGTCTAGTTATTTCATGTTTGGTGACTCTGATGGAAGGTGTTGATTAATTTTATCATTTACCCCCAATATATATTGCATTGCTAAAGATATGCTATCTCAGGACAAGATAGCTTTATCACGTCAACGTGACATTGCACTTTGACGAATGAACCTGACTACTGGAAAAATGACAAAAATGTTATTGTAACTGGGAAAAATGGAAAAATTACCTGAAAAAAATATCATTGGAAAATATGGTCAGCTGATACTAAATATATCGACCGCTAGAATGCTCGGATGCACTGAGGACCATCAATAACTGATCGTAAATTGTTAATTTAAGAGTGTAGAAGGGGATAAACTGATAAATAGATTACCAGATTCGGGTCATTTGATATCAAGTTTATCAGGCTCAGCTTCGAGAACGCATGTAGAATCGCTCGGCAAGCCTCGCGATTCTACAAGCATTCTCGAAGACTTGCCTGATAGACTAAATATCAAACGACAAGAACCTGGTATTCTCTATGTATCGATTCCAGATCATTGCATTTCGATAACACACCCGTGTGGAGATGCCCGTGTGCCATTATAAGAATCTTATATGGGTGTGAGGGTGGATGGAATAATCTGTCCCGAGGGACACTGTTCGGCATAACGAGGCTTGCCAAGTGATGCCGGACAGTGATTCCGAGGGACGGATTTTTCTCTCCGCCCCTCACACTCATATAGGTTTTTTTTTTCTTGCATACCTTCGATTTCTTTAGCGCGGGTTTTTAATGCTGCAGTCACTTCGAGTACCGACGTCCGCCATATTGTGTTGACACTGCATGAATGTTTAGTGACGTCACGTAACGTCAACCTTAACGACGGTGCATACGAGGTCGTAATCAACCAGTGCATTTATCAAACACGCGATTATATTCGATTTTTAGGTCGGAACAACAGGGTCGAACATAAATTTCTTTCCCAGGGTAAATCACGGATTACCTTTTCTGGTGTGCAAGAAAATACATTCTTTCATTTCTCCTGAACGGCTTTATACCGATGAAATGTATTATTTTTCTTATGTATACTCCAAACACGTGTTGTGGTCCTCGACAGAGCCGCCTCACCGAGGCGATTCTAAAAAGTTATTACAACCTTTTTTGAGTAGAAATGAGAAAAAAAATTGTATACCCCTATAAATTCCATGTCTTCACGGACTTGTTAACATGATGGCCTTCATCTCTATTTTGAGATATTTTGCTTACTGTCTTAAAATACTCAATGTTTCAAGGGGCCATAAATCAGCATAACAGTTATGGATCCTTTTTAAAAAGTTAATTAGTTCTTTTATTTACCATATTATATCAGCAGATTAAGGTTTCAACATAATAGCTAGTATACCTTTTGCGATATCTTGCTTACAATGTTTCATTTTTTGCAAAGGGACATAACTCAAGAAGGGGGCGTAACCCTGATAAGAAAAGGAAAACACACGGGTCAGTTATGTTTTCATAAAGAATCTATATATGAAATTTCAAAGACCTAGCATGCACGGTTCAAAAGTTATGAAATGCAGAAAAAAACGTGGCGGACAGCTGAAAGACGGACAAACAAAGCAAAATCATTATGCCCCCGCAACTTCTTCGAAGTTGAAGGCATAACGACATTACCCTTGTTACCTTACCTATTTTCTAGGACAGCAAGCAATGCCAAAATGTGAGCGTTCATCAGTTGGACGTCCCAGTAAAGCAAGATACATGATACCTTCGCCTGACACCACCGCCCTCAAACACGGCGTCATACATTAACATACCGAATTGAGCAACAATATGTCAATTAAAGCAATCAGAAAATAGAGAATTACAACCTGGCTTCAGAGCAGAAGAAAACCAGAAGTTATATTACGGAAATCTGAGCTCGGAACAAACACTTAAGCTTCGTCATTCTTCGAAAGGATACAGCCGTCATCGCATCCGACGTACGGCTCAACGTTACAGGCTGTCAGTCGCATAACATTTATGTAATGTCCTATCTTTTGTAACCTGGCAATGGATTTCGTGACTGCCATGAAAATAACTGTTTCCCAATAATCCCCCCAGTTTATAAACCGAATGTCTGTAAAAATAGGTTTCAACGGACAACGATGCTGGGGGTAGTTTATAGGTACAATTTATTTAGACACGAAGTCATAATGTTGGCGTTTAGAGAATTTGCGCAATGATTTATGGTCTACTTGAAATTCCACTCACTCGAAGTGATTATTAACAATAATTATTATCTTTTTTTTTTCATAAAATTGGATATACGTCAACTGCACAGTACTACACGTACATAAAAACTGAAGCAAAGGTCACGAATTGTTTTTATCACAAGACGTCGTTGATAAGCAGTGTATAACGTCGTTTAATACAAATGGTATGATCACATGTTCAATAACACATTGGCGGGATTAAGTAACGTCATGACGACGTCCATGTCAACAATGCATTTTTTGTGGGAAAACTGTCAAATTCAAAGACGATACTAGAATTTGTTTTTCTACAAAAACACACATGTCTCCCCCTTTTTGACCTCTAAGTATGACCTTGACATTGGAGGTATCTTGTGTGCAACACATCATCTAATGAAGATGAACATTTCTGCAAAGTAACTTTAAAAAGTGCAAAGAGAAATAAAAAAGTTATTGACTGTACACAAAAAAAGCCTTTTTTTACCTTTGACCTCTAAGTATGGCCTTGACCTTTGCGGTACAACACATCGTCTTATCATGGTTAACATTTCTGCCAAGTAATTTCATAATCCATCAAAGGATAAGTACGTTATTGACTGTACAGAAAGAAGCCCCTTTTCTGACCTTTGACCTCTAGGTATAACCTTGACATTGCAGGTATGGACGTCTTGCACACGACTCATCGTCTAATGAAGGTGAACAATTCTGCAATGTTACTTTAAAAAGTCCATCAAGAAATAAAAAAGTTATTGACTTGACACAAAAAGACTTTTTTGACCTTTGACCTCTTGTTATGACCTTGACCTTGGAGGTACCGACCTGGGTCAAGCACGCAACATATCGTCTCATGATGGTTAACATTTCTGCCAAGTAATTTCACAATCTATCCAGGAATAAGAAAGTTATTGTCTGAACACTAAAAAATGCCCCCTTTTTACCTTTAACCTCTATGTATGACCTTGACCTTAGACGTACCCAATTGGGTCGTGCGCGCAACACGTCGTCTCATTGTGGTTAACATTTCTGCCCAGCAATTTCAAAATCCATCTAAAAATAGAAAGTTTATTGTCCAAACACGAAAACGAAAAAATGCCCCCTTTTTTACCTTTGATCGCTATTTACGACCTTGACCTTTGAGGTACCAACCTGAATGAATCATGCGTGCAACACATTGTCTCATGATGGTTAACATTTTTGCCAAGTAATTTCAAATTCTATCTGAAAATAAAACAGTTATTGACAAAACACGAAAAAGGCCCCTTTTTACCTTTGACCTCTAAGTATGACCTTGGCCTCTAAAGTACCAACCTGCATCATGCACGCAACACATTGCCTAATAGTGGTTAATATTTCTGCCGAGTAATTTTAAAATCCATCAAAAAATAAGAAAGTTATTGACCAAACACAAAAAAGCCCCTTTTCTGACCTTTGACCTCTAAGTATGACCTTGACATTTGAAGCGTCGACTTGCGTCATGCGCGCAACACATCGTCTCATGGTGGTTAATATTTCCGCCAAATCATTTCAAAATCCATCTGAAAATAAGAAAGAAATTGACCGGACAAGATTTGCCCATACATATACATACCGACAAACTTTCAAGGGAGATTACTCAAAAAGTATAAATGCGAGAGTTATAGTTCTTGCGCTCTGCACGTCGTCTAATATCGAAAATATTTATATGAAGTTTCGTGAAGAGAGCTTGAACGGTTTTAAAGTTATAGAGCGGACACGAATATGTGACAGACAGACAGACGGACAGACAGACAGACAGACGCCCGGGTAAAAAACAATGTCTCTCCGAAAATTTATTTTCGGAGAGACATAAAACCCAATTTAAAGTGGTAATATGATAAACAGAATCTTACACTCATGGTCATTTCTTATGAAATTTATGAAACTCGCCGAAATCTCGTTTTATAAATGTCATATGAAATGACCACGAATGCAAGATCCTCTATGTAAAGCTGTGTTTCCTGACCCTTTAATCTAAAAACTGTATTAATAAGAACACTAAAATGTGTAGGCAATATAAAGATGAATGATGTATTGCTACTGTCTCAGTGTAACTCACTCATGGAAATGCTTTTGATTGTGTCTGTTGACATGTGCCTTTAATCGATGTTTTACCACTGCCGCAAGATGTTACTCCACCATTAAAATGTTTCTTATTGTGTATTTTAACAGATGCCTGTGTTGTATATCATTTTTCATGAGTTTTTCTTCAAAAATTCAGCAAATGATAGCGTACAAGAAGTAAAAAGTTTGAAAAGGCACGAGACCAATTGCTCAGGAGATGACGAGTTATCGACTGGTAGAATTAAAGAAAAGAGCAAAACAGTCGGCCTGTCAGTAGCCTCGGACGTTTAGGTAACTTTTTAGACAAAAAGTATACAGTTAATAATTCCTGGGGACAAGCAATATAAACCTTTACTCTCAAGTGTTAACAACATTGATCGTTGAATTTCATAGAATGATGCAGAAATAACCGAGGGTTTGATATTCAATTAATTTACTTAATAATCTGGATCTCTTGCGTATTAGCTTTGCTGTTGTAGCCGAGAGCTTACACATTACACTTTGGTTTATGAAATGACATAATTTGGTACTGCTTAAAACGCCAGTCATAACATTAATGTTGTTTCGGTCGTTTACTTTATTAAGGTTTTTTTTTTCTAAAAATATAGAAATCGAAAATATATATAGTACATATGAAATAGAAACGTGAATAAATAAAACATACCTCAGATCCAACGACTTCTTTATGTTAGGAACTTTTTCCGTAGGCAGAAACTTCAAAATATCAAGTGTGTGTTTAGCTTCCTCAGCTTCCTTGCGTCCATTTTGCTTGGACTTTGCTACAAGTTCAGATCTTTGGCCCAGTTGTTTGCGAAACAGATCGTTTAGATCTTTTTCTATATCGCTGAAGATTGCTTTTGACAAATTCTTCACAAAGGGCGCCTGTTTGACAAAATCTAAAGCTCTTTGCTCATCTTTCAGAAAGAGTATCCACTCGTCCTGTACGTTTAAGAATTCCCTATACCCGTTTGCCTTATGTATTTTTCTGAGGACATAGCGGTACATCTCTGCATCTAGAACCTTTTTGTTTTCGCTTTTTAGTATTTTGATTATTTTTCTACGATATATCCAGACATTGAAACAACGAAACACCTCTTGAGCAACATCTTCCCTATATTCTTCTGTTTTTTTTTTTTTTTTTCGGTCTTGGAGACAAAAAACTTCGTAAATTCATCGTCGTTCCTAATCATGTCCCAAACACCCTGATAGTCATGGAAATTTTGTTCTCCCCTGTCTACTATCATCCATGTTGAGCTGTATTTTTCTAAAGTTCTCTGCCATTTAGCCATTGAAGATCTAGATCGTCCGCCATATTGTTTACTGGATAATATGGTTGCCGCCATGTCTTTAGCTTTAAAGTTGCCGGATATATTTCCTTTCTCCTTAAGATGTTTTGCCGAGACTTCTATACCTGCACTACCACAAAATGCAGCTTCTGCATGTGCATCTAGTGAAGCCGATACTAAAGAATTTATTTCTGTCTCAGATGACTCTGATTCTCCTTTAAATACTGAACTCAATGTAAATATACCACCTAAATGAAAAACTCCAACATATGCATGCGAACCGAATTCATCAAAGAAATCGAAACACTTTTTATACCGCTCTTTACGTTTTGTATTATTGTTTATTATTTTACACACTTCCTTTAAACGTTCCTTTGCTTGCTCAGAAAATCTCAAAGTGTCAGACTTAAACTGTATCGATGCAACAGGTACAATTTTCATGTGTGTTCGAGAAAAAAATTTAATATGACGTTGTTGCTTAGTTTTTTCAACTCTTTTCTTTTGTTTTCCCCATTTTGGTCCGACGGCGACTCCAACACACTTTATGTCAGCCGCGGCGCCTATTGATATCTCAGTGTTCTCCAAAGAACTTTCGAAGTCCATATACTCTTCTTCTGAACTGAATTGACGGTCTATAGTCTTAACAGGAATAATTGGTCCACGTATAACAATATCATTTTCCTCTGGTACCCTCAATAAATGATTCCTTGTAACTAAATTCTCTTCCTCGTCAACATCATGTCTATGTATTGTACCCCGCAATAAGGAACCACCTGAAACTTTCTTCACAATGTCTTCTGGCTTTTCCCAACTTTCATTTGCCATTGTCGATTTGCTGTCTGATAATATCTGTTCCCCGCTTTCTTTGCCCTGAAACATACCATGCTAATGGAAAATAGAAACGAGGCGTTGATCAGGAATCGATAAATTACCCCACGTTAGAGACACCAAAGGAAAGGAACACGAACATGACATAAATAAACCGTAATGAAAATATAACAAGCGGAAAACCAAAAGGAAAGTTACTTTACCACAGAATGGCCAGAGAAAATATTAACAATACATACATGCAAAGACGAACTAAATAATAAACACCCAGAGACGAACCGCCTAAAACGGTCAGTAATTATTGGTTATTGACTTTGTATTGTGAAATATTCGGCACGAGTTCATATGGCGAAGGACGCAAGAGCTTGCGAGTGCGTCTTCGCTATATGAACGAGTGCCGGATATTTCACAATATAAAGTCAATAACCTTTCTATTATATACCCAAAACTTGAACTGTCTACTAGAATTCAGCATTGCCTGGTATAAAAATCTGAACGTAAAATCAGATTATATATCTTTAAGTGGTTTGAAATGGAAAACAATGAAGGTCGTTAAGTGTCTCCCTGCACGTTGAAAACCACGCCCAATGGCGCCAAAGAGAAGACGACGTTAACGTTGGTGGATGTAACGTCATTGAAACATTTACGTTTCGCAAAGCAGGACGCCATTTTTTTCGTAGCGTCTGTTATATTTCTTTCAAAATACTCCTGATTTCTTAAAAGAAAGTATTGAAAATATAAACAGATTGCAGGTAGGTCATATTGGACAGCATAAAATGCGCTTTATGCACTTTGTCAGAACCTATATTTGTTTTGTTTTGCGTTCTTTCTGTCGATGCGTACGACAAGATGGCTGCCGATGTTTCATCTTGAATTACATAGATTTGAAAGTAGTCCTGTTATGCACGAGACTGCTTATCTCTGGGCAATATCAACTTGACTTAGGGCAATATGGAAAAATATTGACAGGTAACTTCTTTACAAAGAAAACGGGACATTTTCTGGGTATATAATAAAAAGTATTTTCACTGTGGTTGGGGGATGGCGGGGAGAGCTTAAAACGATTTTATGAGACCTCAGTCGGGAGTCAGTGCCCGCCCTAAGTTCTGTCGTGGTTTAGACAAATAATTTGTTCAGTCCGCATGGAGTCTTTCAGTGCTACATCTCCGAGAACATACAAATCTAACGGCTACAGAGATGAAACAATGATGAGGACTAGACAGCACGAACACTCCAATATACACAATTTGATAAACTAACGACTACATAAACGTCTAGACCTATATGCCGCCAAGATAGTGGAGAGTTATTATCGGAGAAGTATCCTAATGTAGACCAAATTAAAACAAATTTGTGCGCGTGCGTGTGTTTTAAAACACTAACAATATAAGCCGTTTCTGCCAACTTAGGATGTCTTCAATTGGCAGGATTTCATCTCTGTGGATCTTTGATTTTTGTGTTCTCGGAGATATTGCACTGAAGAGTGAGGAAGTCTTCATGCGGACTGTATAAATTATTTGTATAAATCGCGACGAAAGTTAGGGCGAGGATTGCGGTCGCGTAATATAGATTTAAGCCACACTGTGAATTTCTTTTTACTGACCATTCCAAGGCGGTTGGTCTGTCGTGGCATATTTTGTTATAGCTCGTCTTTGAATTTGTGGTTCGCTTATATCTTTTGGATAGCCAATGGGCCCTTTTGGGGAAAACTAACCGCCCTTCCCGCTATTGATACGCTAGGAGGCGTATGCAGCCTTGCAGACTAAATTGCTGTGTGTGAAGAGACTCAATAAAAACCGAGTATCCAATTTGCGTTCTTTTATGTGTTCTTATTTTCCAAAGGCAACTTTTTAGCTTTTTATTCCATTAGGGTCTAGTTATTTCGTGTTTGTGTTTCTTTCCCTGTTGTGTCTCTGATGAAAGGGTTGGGTTCATTGTATCAAGCCCTTACCATTGCCCTCACTTCTATATTCTAAATACATCTCAAACGTCATAAAATAGTTTTGTCAGAAGTCGGTCTTACATTTTGCGCGTGTGATTTGTGTGTGTTATTCAAAATTTCTACTATCTTCTTATCTTTCACTGCGGGACGCAGTTTAAGGTTGAGTAATACAGTATCACCCACACTTAATTCGAGAAATTTCAGGACCTGTCTCCTATCTTGAATCTAAATCTGACGAATCGACTGCCATGCGTAATCGGAAAAAGATGGTTACAGATTATAAAACAAAGTTAATGTGTTTTTTTAAATAACATTTAGGTTATTTTGATGATAGTAGCCTTCCTACGTTATATCGGTTACCTAAACTTCATAAAAGACAACACAAAGCACGGTTTACTGCAAATTAAAGCTCTTGTACCACCACTAAACTGTCCAAATTATTAACTTCATGTTTTAGTGCCATAAAAAAACATGTGGTTAAATATTGCGGCAAAGTCTTTGAAAGATCAGGGAGAAATCTGTTTTGGTCTATAAAAAATTCTAATAAAATAAAATGAAGTTTTAAATAAGTTGAAATCCAGACGTTTTCGTACTTCAAGTCTGTCTACTTATGATTTTTCCACCCATTACACTAAACTTCCTCAAAATCTTATAAAAGAAAAACTTAGTGATTTAATTGAATGGACATTTCATAGGATATCTTGCATGTAATGTAAGAAATGTATTTTTTTTCACTTCTGAAGAGCATAAAAAATTATACTTTATGGTCATGTCAGAAAGTGTGTGAAGTTCGCACCTTTCTGCTTGACAATATTTACATAAGATTTGATATTAAGTTATTTAGACAAATTGTGGGTACTCCGAAGGGCACAAATTGCGCATTCTTGTGGCTGATTTGTTATTTTTGTCATGAAAGAAACTTCATGGTGTCCCTTTCCATTGAAAACCGATCGGAAATCATTGAAGCCTTAAACTCGACTTCTGAATATTTGGATGATTTATTAAATATTGACAATACCTATTTCGATGGTTTGATCAGTCAAATGTACCCCCACGCTCCAGAACTTCAGTTAAATGAAGCCAATTCTTCTGATATCGAGGCACCGATTTTGGATTTACACCTATCTATTGCAGATGGATTTTGTTCTTGCAAACTTTATGATAAGCGCGATGATTTTGATTTTGAGATTGTTAATTTTAGTTTGTAAAATTATGGCTGATTTGTTATTTTTGTTGTAAAAGAGACATCTTCATGATGTCCCTTTCCGTTGAAAACCGATCTGAAATCATTGAAGCGTTTAACTCGACTTCTAGATATCTGGATGATTTATTAAATATTGACAATACCTATTTCGATTTATTAAATATTGACAATACCTATTTTGATGGTTGATCAGTCAAATTTACCCCCACCCTCCAGAACTTCAGTTAAATAAAGCAAATTCTCCTGATATCGAGGCCCCGATTTTGGATTTACACCTATCTATTGTAGATGGATTTGTTTCTTGCAAACTTTATGATAAACGCGATGATTTTGATTTTGATATTGTAAATTTACCTTTCGTCGATGGTGATGTTCCTCGTGCGGCATCTTCTGGCAATTATATTTCGCAATTAATTCGATTTGCCAGGGTGTCTAATCATGTAACTGACTTCAACAATCGTAATAAATTGTTAACTGCTAAACTTCTTAACCAGGGTTATCGGTATCATAAACAACGCAAAGCCTTTTCAAAATTTTATAGACGTCATTCCGATATAATTTCAAAATTCTTTTTTTTTAACTTAAATCTCTTCTGCAACAAGGTATATCTGAAGCCGGAGTTTGTGGTGACTGAGTATATAAGTTCAGAAAAATATATCATTGCAATGACTTCTGTACCCAATTTCGTAAAATCATTCTTCGATGTAAAATGATTTTGTACAACATAAATATTATACGACAAACTGCTTGCATGGTAGTTAACCCAATCACGGTTTACAACTTTGTTTCCCTCTTTAGCTGCATGTCGGTGGGTCAGGGCTCAGATGCTATGCCGGTTCCAGCGAGAATTAGAGAGAATCTTGTTTTATGTAATGTTGGTTGGAGTCTGATGCTCAATCTCTAGTTGGGCCTATCGGAGTAGAAGTAAAACAAAGATCAGGAATCGATACAATTAACTTACTCCACCCATCAAAGACACCAAAGGGAAAGAAACACAAACATTAAGCGACCAGACCATAATGGAAACCTAAACAAAGGAAGGCCATAAGGACAGTTACTTTCCCATAAAATGGCCATATGGCCATCCAAAATAAAAAGACACAAGTGATACACACAGTAAGTAACAAACAACAACATAAATAAACCGCCACAGAAGAACCGCCTTGGAAGGGTCAGTGGAAAGATTTCCACTGGGGGGGGGGGGCTTAAATCGATGTTACGTGGCCACAATCCTCGCCCTTACTTCCGTCGCGATTTAGATAAATAATTTGTTCAGTCCGCATGAAGGCCTCCTAACTCATCAGTGCAACATCTCCGTGAACACAAAAAAATCAAAGAACCACAGAGGTGAGACAACGGTGAGGACTCGACGGCAAGAAACCACTGAAATGCTGGAGTCTAACTGTCGGTTTTGTTTTGCTCCAGCATTTAAGTGGTTTCTTTCCCATTTTATGGGTAAGTAACTGTCCTTATGGCCTTCCTTTGTTTAGGTTTCCATTATGATCTGGTCGCTTAATGTTTGTGAACAAATTATTTGTCTAAATTGCGATGGAAGTAAAGGCGAGGATTTTGGCCACGTAAATAGATTTAAGCCCCCCCCCCCGTTCAAAGGCGGTTCCTCTGTCGTGGTTTATTTTTGTTATGGCTTGTTTTTGAGTGTCTTTGTCGCTTATACTATTTTGTTTTGGATAGCCAATTGGCCATTTTGTGGGAAAGTAACTGTCTTTTGTGCTTTCCGCTAGTGATGTTTCCATTATGGTCTAGTTTCATTTTTTTCTGTGCCTAGGTGTCTCTGATGGGAGCTGTATATTAATTGTAGCGATTCCTGATCATTGCTTTTACTTCTATTTGGCATTCATACCTACAGGGCCAGGCTTGCCGAAATATCCCGCTCAGAAATAAATTAAGGGAATCTAGAATATTATAACCCATTGATCATATTTCTTTTCGTTTCTTTTACAAATTTGTGATAACGAGCACACATTTGAAAATATTAGAGATTTAATTTAACGTTCATGAAATTGTCTCAATACTCACAAGTAACATTAATGTTACAAATTTTCTTTTTTGGACTTCAAACACTGACCCCCTGATCTGGGATCGCGGAACTCGCGTTTAGTGGGTGATAATGGCAGAGGTAAACTTTGACAGAGAGATCGCAAGAGGCCCAAGGCCTTTTGAGTTTGAATTGGTCCACCAGAACATTCCAATTCTCTCAATGTTATATTTTTAATGACACTCTGGGCTGCTGGAACAAAAAGTTGAAGTTTATCTCCGTAACGGTTTTCATTGTTTGTTGGTGTCCAATTTAAGCAGACACATTTTTATCAGACTCGATATGGCAAGGTTATTCTTCTTGTACGACAATACCATCGTTGGTAGAATTCGCCCGTGTGATATTCTTTATATAAAATCTTCATTTATTGAGTTCCCTGGACCAAAAGCTTCAAGGAGCTTATTTAATGGTAGTCGTCCGTCCGTCAGCCATTTTCAAATGTCTTCTACTTTAAACCACTGGACCAACTTCAATTAAATTTCATATGCAGCGTCCTGGCAGTAGGTGAACAAACGTTTGTATGGATGGTCCAGTTCACACTATCAGGATGACCGCATGCCCAAATAATGCAAAAAAAATCTTAAAATATTTACCCAACCACAACCACTTGCCCGATTGACTTGAAACGTTGGATGTATAATCGGGTGACTAAGTACTACCATTTGCAATAATGATGGACCTATTTTACGGCAACGTCAAATCTGGTTCCTTAGGTTTTCAATGAGAAAAAAAAGAGAAGTTTTTCAAATAGATATTAGCGAAACTCCTTACATAGTGTTACGTCTTTGCCAATAAATGCGAGCACGACAGGGCTATCTTATACGGTCTGGAGTGTATACTTGGTATGCTCAAGTTTGACCTTGGTGTAAATATATACAGAGCACGCGCTTTTACATATTATACAAGATTTTGACAAAGGGCTTCAATATCTTGGGGGACATTATAACACTGCCGGTACTGACAAAACGAACCTTGTTTCGTGCCTTTGTTTTAACAAATGGCGAAGGTTGTGGCCACGTAAATTCGATTTATGCCCCCCGAGTGAAATAATTTCTACTTATCGTTCAAAACAAAATTATCACAATGGTCAGGAGTCGATACAATTAACCCACAGCTCCCATCAGAGATACCAAAGAGAAAGAAACACAAACATGAAATAATTAGACCCTAATGGAAACATCAATAACCGAATGCCAAAAGGTCAGTTACTTTCTCACAAATTAGCCAATTGGCTAAGCCAAAACAAAACAAAACAAAACAAAAACAAATACAAACGATATTCTCAATGACAAAAATAAACCGCGACAGAGGTACCGCCTTGGTACGGTCAGTGAAACGAATTCCACTGGGGTGGGGTGGCTTAAATCGATTTTACGGGGACACTATCCTTGCTCTTACTTCTGTCAAGATTTAGACAAATAATTTGTTCAGTCTGCATGAATGCCTTCTGACGCATCAGTGCAACTTCTCCGAGAACACAAAAATCAAACAAACACAGAGACGAAACAACCTGGAAAACTCGACAGAAAGAAACCACTGAAATGCGGGAGAAAAGGAAAACCACAGTTAGATTCCGAAGGGCCTAACCAGAGACAGACCATCAGGCATTAACCAACATTACTTTATATCTGGCATTTTTTTATTACCCCGTTTAAATGTGAGAAAACGGTCGGGGACATCCTTTTTACCCGCTTACAAAGCATGCACTCTTAATCAAAATGCAAAATATGCAAAAGCAAAGCAAAACAAGTATCGGATGATATTGAAATAGTTCTTGTCTTCCGTGGAAGACGTGTATATGTATACAACGCCTACCAATATCAGACTACTTCCGAAGAGCGGTATGGTCAGGGTTTTTACTGCTAGACATTATATTGATGTAAATCCACGTTTACCTGTAGAGTAAACAAATTAAACCCCAGAACATATCATGTCCCGCATTGTTCATTTAGCTCAACCAAAATGCTATATGGAGAGATGAGGCAACAAACGTGTTTTTGTGGTAGGTTAATTGATTTCACTGTTCTATCGATTGTATATAATATAACGATGAGAGACACCTTCAGCATATACAAATACTTCTTCCAATCGCAATAGGTAGTTCAGCTTTCTCGCCTCACGAACTCCTTACAAAGGAGAAAGAGCATATTTCAGGGTATCAAACTGTTTCAAACATTGAATCACCCTTCTCAGTAGAGGTTAACTCGGAAAGGTAGCGACCAAATTGACAGGAATGTTTACAATAAGCCATAAAGCTTTATCAGTCATAAAGCTGTTGAACATACACCAGGGGTAGCGACGACACTTAGCAGCACATTTTGATTGACTGTTGAATAAAATTGGGGCGATTCATAAAATAGAAGTAAAGGCAATGATCAGGAAGCGATACAATTAACCCACAGCTCCCATCAGAGACACCAGAGGGGGAGAGAAATATAAAAATGAAACAACAGACCCCAATAGAAACATCAATAGCGGAAAGCCAAAAGGACAGTTACTTTCCCACAAAATGGCCAATTGGCTATCCTAAACAAAATAATATAAGCGATACAAACACTCAAAAACAAACCATAACAAAAATTAAACCGCGACAGAAGAACCGCCTTGGAACGGTCAGTGAAACGAATTCCACTTGTGGGGATTAAATTGATTTTACATGGCCACACCCGTCCTTACTTCCGTCGAGATTTAGACAAATTATTTGTTCAGTCCGCGTGATGGCCACCTAACTCATCAGTGCAACATCTCTGTGAACACAAAAATCAAACAACCACAGAGATTAAACAACGGTGAGGACTCGACAGCAAGAAAACACTGAAATGCTGGAGCAAAAGAAAACCAACAATTAGACTCCGATGAAGCCGACCAGAGACAGATCATCAGGCACCAACCAGCATTACGTAGTATTAGATCTCTCTAATTCTCCGTAAACCTTTATAGAATCTGAGGCCTGGCCCACCGTCGTGCAATTAAAGAGGGAAGCAATGTTGTCAACCGTGATTGGGTTAACTAGCATGCATGCAGTCTGTTTAATAACATTAATGTTGTACCCAATCTTTTTATATCGAAGAATGATTTAACGAATTGTGTGCTAAAATCATTGCGGTTCTATATTTTTTTCTGAAATTATATACTAAGTGATCTTAAAATTCGGGTTCCGATAGACCTTATTGCAGAAGAGATTTAAGTCAATATTGAATATTGAAATTAAAATCAGAATGACGTCTATAAAATTTTGAAAAGGCTTTGCGTAGTTTATGGTACAGATAACCTTGACTAAGAAGTTAAGCAGTTAACAATTTATTACGAATGTTGAAGTCAGTTCCATTACTACACACTCTGGAAAACCGAATTAATTGCGAAATATAAACGCCATAGGATGGCGCACGAGGAACATCACCATCCAAGAAAGGAAAATTTACACACTCAAAATCAAAATCATCGCCTTTATCATAAATTCGCAAGAAACAAACCCATCTACAATATAGATGTAAATAAAAAACGGAGCATCGGTATCAGAAGAATTTGCTTTATTGAACTGAAGTTCTGGGGGGGAGGGGTAAATTTGATTGATCAAACCATCGAAATAGGTATTGTCAATATTTAATAATTCATCCAAATATCTAGAAGTCGAGCTAACAGCTTCAATGTTTTCAGATTGGTTTTCGGCAGAAAGCGACGGCATGAAGTCTGTCTCATAACAAAACAGAAACAGATCAGCCACAATTGGTGCGCAATTAGTACCAATCGGAATACCCACAACGTGTCTAAATAACTTAGTACCAAATCTTATGTGAATATTGTCAAGTAGAAAGGTGAGAGCTTCACACACTTTCTGACATGACTATAAAGTATCATTTTTATGCTCTTCAAAAAAAAACATTGCTTACATTACATGCAAGATAGAGGGAGTCTTCCCTATGGAATGTCCATTCAATTAAATCTTATTATTTTTTTTTTCTTTTATAAGATTATGAGGAAGTGTAGTGTAAAGGGTGGAAAAAATCATAAGTAGACAGACTTGAAGCGAGGAAATCTTCTGGATTTCAATTTATTTAAAATTTCATTAGAATTTTTAATAGACGAAAAGAGATTTCTACCTAATCTTTCGAAGACTTTGTCGCAATATTTTATAACATGTTTTTATGGCAGTTAAACATGAAGTTAATAATTTAGAGAGTTCAGTTGTGGTACAAGAGCTTGAATTTGCAATAAACCGTGCTTTGTTTTGTCTTTTATGAAGTTTAAGTAACTAATATAACGTAGGAAGCTTGTCTTGGCCTTCTGTAACACAAAAAGCAAACGTGGTGGCTGAAAGACAAATGTGGTCATCAACTGAAGCATATATCAGTTTTATTGTCTATGCTGGTGAAGGAAGGTACAATAAAGCATTAATCGAGTTAAACAAAATTTAGGTTGATTATATGTCGGGTCAGCGAAACATATTTCGACTGGCAATAGCAAAAGACCACATCTCTGCTTCTTTTCCATGCCTACTACATGTAGCACATTTTTTCAAAACTGAGATTACTACGTTTATGGAACGTGATAAATACCATTTATGGTTAAATTTATGACAATTTTTCGAACCATATATTCGAGGGTAGTAAAAATGGAGAATACATGTCATTTAAAGTAAGAATATAACAGATATGCAAACTAGTGGCATACACTGCTATCTTCTAAATATATTGAGTTATTGAGGTAGGAATTATATCTCATTCTAAAACACAGATTCATCAAAGTTTGATGTCCTAACTCTGCAATATACGTTGGGTTGAAATCTAATAAAAAGATTGAAACCTTAGAAACGTCTGAAAAATGTGTACAGATCAAATGCTAAAAAACAATACGTTTATTTGCCGTTATGAGTGATACCTTGCACCAGAAAATGATTTTAGACCTTCATGGGTCCATTGCTTAGCCTTCATTTTGAAACGATTGATTAAGCACTGCCTTTAATTTGCAATGTACTGGGCACCTGAACAGAAAATGCATAATATTATAAGCGTTGTCAAGCAAAAGAGCGTCTTCGAGCATATGCGAAAACGGAACAAGACAAAAATCTTTCCGCATAACCACTCAGATAGACTATCGCTTTCCAATGAAGACACTCAAGGTCACCGATCATTCGAGCGCAGAAAAAAAAAACTCTGATAAGATTTTGCTTGGCGTTGCCCAATTATAAGGAATGGTTTTGAATGACCTGCACCATTCAGTTTCTGTATATCCACGTGATTTTGAATATCCGATATAGATGCGAAGCCAAATAGAATAGAAGGCAATGATCAGGAGTCGATATTATTACCTAACATCTTCTATCCACGACGCTAACGGGACAGAAACAAAAATATAATACAAATACACCTTAATGAAAATTTAACATGCGGATACCTTTAAGGACAGTCACTGTCCCGCAAAATGGCCAAACGACTATCCAGATTAAAGGGATATTAGCAATACATACATGAAAAGACGAACTGTAACAATAAAAAAACAACAAAAGAAAAACTGCCATGGATTGGGCAGTATTTTTTAACTTAGAAGGGGGTTGTCAAATCAATTTTACGTGGCCACTATCCTCGCACTCAGCTCTTTAAGTAGTTTAGCTTCTGAGACGCATTCGGCTCAGACTACCCCGGTGTGATGGAAAGCCGTGAACGTTTCTGTCATATGACCTGGAAATATTCTGCAGTCTGCAGACAGACTATATAATTTACGTATTGGTAGATTCAGTATCTTGATAGTTTTTGTACTACTCGGAAGTTCACATTAAATACTTATCACAGTTTAGTACTTGTTCAGTTTACATTTTACCCGAATTCAGTTTGAGGATTATCAGAAACACATTTTACTGGCCAGAAGTAAGTACAGCAGTATCATTATACACATGTATCTCGTATCGATAATTTATTAATGAGTGCTGCTAAAATTAAAGCTATCACGAGAAATTTACATTCACTAATCTCATTAAAGCAGGTGTATTTTCCTATGTTTAGCTTGATCCTTGATTTCCGATTTTCTGTATGTGTTTGAGTTCTTTGTTTTATATGAAATAAACCCAATTGTATTTTTAATATACTTGAGTTTTCTTCAGTTTTTTTTGGACGCCTGCTCTTTACAAGGTTGTCATGAGGTATTTTTTTATCAAAAGCAAATAGAAATAATTTTGGGAGGGCGGAATGTTTATGGAGGGAGACATAGTTATTCTTATTTAGTAGGTCATACTGACCACCATTAAGGTTTTCTGCAGTCGGACTAATGGATACTATGCAAAATATAAAAGTCAAATGCATCAAGTTCAATTTCATATCTGTAATGTGATAACTTGAAAATAGAAACACGTTTTGGATAAATAAACGCTATTTAAGCACGAACACAGTTTGTAATGCCAACTAGTAAGAAAAGGTCAGTCAGGAAAGGCCACAAGCAATCAAAGAACGCAGCCGTCTCAAGTCACTTATAGAAAGTGACCTGGAGGCACACACAATAGCAGACGAAACATGAAGCAACGACACAAAGCCAAATATCAGTTATGACACTGCAAGAGAGCGACCGCCTTGGGACGGTCAGTGGTAAAACTGCTGGGTGGGTTGGGGAGGGGGCTTCAACTCCGGAGTTTATGAAATTTCAACCCTCGCCCTCAGTTCCAGTACAGTATCAAACAAAATTACAATAACAAATTGATCCGCAAGTAGTAGTAACTTCCGCACCAGTCTCTGACAGTATATTCTTTTCTTTTAGCTTAGTGGTTTATTACTGCACAGTTTTTAGCTTTTATGCTTGAATATAGTCTTTGTAACGTGTGTTTTATCCACTAATTGTAAACCTCGTGGATGTTGCGTTTACCTACTTCTTGTACTGTTAAAGTAGACTATTTAATCGCATCAAAGACCAGTTTATACACAATCAAAGTACGAGAACTACTCTAATAATATCAAATCCTGTACCATACACTATTATGCGATGTATACATGTGAATTTATTCTAATTAGTATTGTTTAAACCAACTTGTTTCAAATAGTGTTTTGCTTGCAACTATTCGATCACAATGTAGATGTTTATAATATAAAGGTGTTATTAAATTCAATGCATATATCGTATCACGTTAAAACGTATTCATGAACAAACCACATGTACGTTCATATAATCAATGTACTAGGACCTGTAAGCTTAGTCATTCTGTGTAGTAGTAACTTCATATACAACATCTTTTCGGTTAACAACCCATTTTAGATTTTATATGTAGTGTCGTAACATCATTATATACATAATTTCTGAAGCAAGTATTATTTCGCAGAATGGTGCGATGTAGTGCGATGTAATCTCAGTCGACATAATGTTAATTAGTCACCTGAGAACATGTAAAAGCAGTTTTGTGATGAATCGAAGGTAACGTTTTACTGTTACACTAATTCCATGTGAAAAGGCTACAAATATCAGCCACAATAATCATTCGATATACATGAAAAGTCTCAACAGAAACTTCATATTACTTTGAAAATCTTTAAACAAGATTAATTGCAACTGGGAAACAGAATATTTGGGCACAGTTTCCATACCATAATATTGAATCATAATATTCATAACCTATTATAGAATTTTCTAGTTGAGAACAAGCCAGTTGTTTAAGTGACCATTTTGCTAGAGACTTCATCAAGACAGTTCTTTGACAGTTTGACATTAAGTACTTTTCATTTACCTTAGTGGTATTGTACTGCAGATCTTTTAGATTGTATGCTTGAACAGATTCTTTGTATCGTGTGCTTTATTCACTAATTGTAAACCTCATGGGTGGAAGACCTGAAGCTTAGTAATTTTGTAACCTGCTTTGTTTAAGAAATAGATCAGCTCTAACTGTGATTTGTTGAGTAATAAATCACAGTTTGGAGGTCAGTTGTAAAGTAGACAAATCACGAGCGCGTAGCGCGCGTGATTTGTCTACTTACAACTGACCGACAAACTGTGATTTATTGCTCAACAAATCACAGACTAGAGCTGATCTATTTCGATTCTAACACGCTGAAAATCGGCAATAATGTTGTTGTTTCCTTCTAAATTTCACATCTTTTCGCCATTGTAAGAGGAAATCCCGCTAAAATTATCGACTGAAACACATGCATTTATATCCTTTTCTAACGTTTTCGATGCGAGAAAATGACGTTACACCGTCCAACGTCAAGGAAATCGACTAGTGACGTCATAAATTTGCAGTTTTTAATTACGTCACTCGTCACGCTCTTCCTTGTCGTGATTTGTTGTAGAATAAAACACAGTTATTTTCCATTGCCTATATAAGCGCGCTGTGTTAGAATTTAGATTTTGTGATATCGTTCCTCCTGTTGGTGTCATTTGTAGGCCGCAAATGTAATCTTTGACTAGAAATTTAGTGCCCTTTACTTTCTTTTACTTTATATTTAATGAAAAACAAATGGATATTATAATTCAATATTTAATGACAATTAACTGCAGAAAAATTAACATTTAGGCAGCATATCAATAGTTAATTAGATAATATATCTGATTGTTCATGTGAAATATAATATGTCACTATCACTGGCATAGGACCTATTTTGTTGAAAATAACCCCTTGCATAAAACGGCACATATACCTTATGTTGTCTGAGATATCTAGATTTAAACCCCCACCCCCAAGTAAAAAATAAATACTTATCATTCAAAGGCGGCTCTTCTGTTGTGGTTTATTATTTTAGTCTGTTTTTTGCATGTATGTATTGCTTATGTCTTTTAATTTTGGATAGCCGTTTGGCAATTTTGTGGGAAGAGTCCCTTTCCTTTTGGCTTTCCGTTTGTGAAGTTGTCATTATGTTGAAGTTGTTTTATGCTGGTGTTTCTTTCCTATTGCTGTCCTTGATTGGAGGTGAAGGATGATTTATCGATTCCTGATCATTGCATTCATTCATTTTAACATGAATTTGTGCTCCAGTGGACCCTAGGTTGACATCATTGATGAGTGTTATCATAAGGAACAAAATAATAATAAAACAGTGATAATCGACCTTATTTATAGAGGGTAACATATTTAGTACTAGTACTAATCATCCATGTGGCCCTCTTTTCCTGGGTAGGAACCAGTACTAAGTAATGTGGATAAAGTTTCTTGCTCAAGGAAACAACATGCGGCACTTGCGAGGACCGATGCGGCTACCCCGATGCTTTACCACTGCACCGCAGCGCTCCACAAGAATAGTTGAGGGGTGGGGGACCTGAACGGTGCCGAGATATAAGGCTTTTTATGAATTGAAAGCGTGGGACATGCCTCCAGGAACCAATCACGTGAACATGGCCGTCATACGAATACCCCACAAAACCCCACTTTATATAGAGACAAATAGTGTTTAGGGGGGATATTCATTATCTTTCTTATTTCTGCTCCAAGTCATAGGTTGTGGGCACTCGTTAGAACCGCCTCAATGGGGCGGTTCTAATGAGCACCTACAACTTATTTTAGCGGAATAAATAAGAGAAATAACACGGATTTTCATCCAAAAGGTAGCCATTTTGTAGATACGAAAAATGCACCATGTCGCACGGGTGTGTTATCGCAATGCCCCGGTTGGTGTCATTTCGTTAGTCTTACCATATATAAGTGTGTGTGTGTGTGTGTGTGTGTGTGTGTGTGTGTGTGTGTGTGTGTGTGTGTGTGTGTGTGTGTGTGTGAATTCGGGTTTACGTCGCTTTCAACAATTTTTCAGTCATATCACGACGGTGTCTGGTTGCGACAGGGAGCTCAATGCTCACGTTTATAGTGCTGCCTCACTGAAGTATCATGTCCCAGACACATTACATGATACCACACCCAGTCACATTATCCTGACACTGGATCGACCAGTCCTAGCTCTACCCCGTAAATCTGAGTGCCAAGCGAGGAGCAGCTAGTACCATTTTTAACGACTTTGGTATGTCGCGGCCCGGGATCGAACCCGAGACCTCCCGTTCCCTACCATATATAAGGAACAAGGCTATGTATCGTTTAGGGATGGGGATCTGAATAGTTTCTGAAATATAAGGCATTTCCGGTTCATAGCTACATAGACCTATATCAGCAAATGTCCCCTCTCTTATCTAGGCTTCGCCAGTTTGGACCCAATGGGCACTAGCGACAGAATTTATACAAGAGACAACCTAACACCGCTACTGGCTTTTTATTTACATGTGTATGCTTAGTGCCCTTTGGTTTCCGAAATAGATATTTAGCTTTACAGCTCTATATCATAAATTACCCACGAGGCGTTACTAAATTAGTCACAAGGTGCATGGCTGATGGGTTCACGTAGGAAATTACTATGGGTCTCATGGTTTCAGAGACGAATATTTTATTTATGTTTTCCCAGTGTAGTCTATAAGACTACTAAACATTGTAAGTTGAATATGTACCTCTGAGCGTCACAGTTATAGAGAAAACGAATTTTGAAGGCCCTTTAATTATATAGCCCTATATACACAACAGACACCTAGCTGTGGCCAATTTTGGCCCCAGTAACTTCATTGATTGATGTAGGGGACCACCAAACATTGCTGCATCCAAAATATGTACCCTCTGGGCCTCATGGTTTCAGAGAAAAAGGTTAGATTATACATTTTATCAGTTACCCCCAATATATATTGTATTGAAACGCATTGACCTGATAAAGATATGCTATCTCAGGACAAGCGAGCTCTATCACGTCAACGTGACATTACACTTTTATGAATGAACCGGACAACTGGAAAAATGACAAAAATATTATTATTACTGGAAAAAAAGGAAAAATTACTTGAAAAAATATCGTAGGAAAATATGATCAGCTGATACTAAATATATCCACCGCTAGAATGCTGGGACGCACTGAAGACCATCAGTAACTGATCGTAAATTGTTCATTTAAGAGTGTACATGGGGATAACCTGATAAATAGAATAGCAGATTCGTGTCATTTGATATCAAGTTTATCAGGCTCGGCTTCGAGAACGCATGTAGAATCGCTCGGCAAGCATGGCGATTCTACAAGCGTTCTCGAATCCTTGCCTTATAAACTTGATATCAAAAGACACGAACCTGGTATTCTCTATGATCCGGGGCCGGATGTCTGTTGAAGTTTGATTAAGATTAAGATTAAGATTTATTCAGGAATTAAGATCAGCATGAAGATATATATATATATATATGGCATATGACATGATGGAGAGATATCGCTTTGAGATTAAATAAATTTTAAATGATAAAGTTAAAAGAGCACACTTAAATGATATGAATAAAAATGTTGAATTGATCTCAGAAAATGTAGTTTAAATATAACTTAAAAAACTAAAGAGATATAAATTTTGAACAGTGGGCTAGGACGCCAGCACCCACACCCACTTATATCACAGATACTAAAAAAAATATGATCTTATAACCTATGGATGGCCCATAAAGCCCTAAAGCTTATTTCCAATGGGGTCCATTTGGTCAAATCCAAGATTTTGGCACGAGAGAGGCAGAATTCTATTGCACGGGAGTTCCAATGGTTGATTATCACAGAAGGGCGCTCTTTGTATTACCAATCCTTTCATAATATCAAGCTCCAGGCACACCAGCAGGCATCTCACCAATAGGTATCAGGACGTTTGAGGGCAGCAAATTGTTGCCCCTGACAACAGGGGCAAATTGTTGCCCCTGACATCTCAGGGCCCCGTACTAAAAATTTATAAATTTCAAATTGAAAATTATTTTTAAAATCTATATGTAAAAAAAGTTCAAAAGGTGTCTGCTGTGTTTTCTCCGAGAGGGCGAGTCGACAAACTGTCTGATTGCTAGGTACGCCACCTAAGTCGTTGCCAACCCGTCACCCCCGGAGAGAATCAAGTGACGGCAGCCAAAGAAAACATGGCCGACCATCACCAAAAGTTGCCCCCCGGTGTGCGTGTCAGACATGCAACAAAGTTGAACAAACTATATAATTATGTATCACAGCTTCCGCAAACTACTTAGATTAATCAGTAAAAGAAAAAAATCATCAATCTCAGTTTCTAGATGAAGTTCAATAAGGTACTTTTTGAGGGCAGTCTTGAATCTATATGGTTTTTCTAGTTCTTTCAGCCATTCAGGAAGGGAATTCCAATCTGTTATCCCCCTATAGTAAAAGGTAGAGTTTTCGACACTTCGACAATGAGGGACTAGGAAGTTATAACCACTGGACCTTGTATGATGCTGATGTACTGAATTCAAAGGAACAAAGTTCTCCTTCAAATATGTAGGACATAGGTTGTAGAAAATTTTATGCACATGATTTAACCTCAGTTGTTTTACCCGAGTTTCAACATTAAGCAAATTCAGTTCAGCAAGAATATCACCAGTGATCCTTGTTCTGGGTCCAAGAGAATTGATAAATCTAACTACTTTGTTCTGAGCTATTTGCAATTTTTTCTTCAAACCTTTGGAAAGACCATCGTACCAAGAGGAACAAGAATAATCAAAGTGGCATAAAATCAAAGCTGAACACAAGTTTTTTCTTGTTCTTTGAGACAGACTGTTGCTATGTCGATACATAAATTTAAGACGAGCATTAACTTTGGAAAGAATGTTATTGACAACCAGCTCACCGGACAGAAAATTATCAATATTTAGGCCTAGATATTTTACGGACTGTGTAGGTTCAATTGTGTGGTCATAGCACGCAACATTGAAGTTTTTGACTTTCTTAAGTTTTCTTTTTGACCCAAACAGTATACATTCTGTCTTAACTAGGTGTAGTGACAGTTTGTTATCAACAAGCCAATCTGAACAAGATTCAAGAACGTTTCCTAGTTTGTTAGAAATCTGAGCCGGATCACTGTGAGAAAACAGGATTGTGCTATCATCAGCATATAACAGAAGTTTGCATTCAGAGTCAATGCTTATCACCATGTCAATTACATAGCATAGGAAAAGCAATGGCCCCAGAATACTTCCCTGAGGGACACCACAAGTTACAGCTGCTGTGTCAGAATTAATTTCACCAACATTGACCAACTGACTTCTATTACTTAGGTAGGATTCAAACCATTTTGTTGATTCAATACCAATAAGTTTCAATTTATTGCATAAAATATTGTGATCAACCGTATCAAAGGCTTTTTCCAGGTCTAGAAGTATCATACCAGTGTACAAACCTTTTGCATTTTTCATTTTAATGTGATCTAACAAATGAATAAGGCAAGTGTCTGTAGAGAAAGAGCTTCTGAACCCAGACTGATAGTCATAGATGATATTGTTTTTGACCAAATATGCTTCAAGCTGAATATAAATGGCTTTTTCAAGAATTTTGGAAACAATGCTCAAAATACTCACAAGCCTGTAGTTTCCAACATCCAAATTACTATTTTTCTTGTATAGTGGTTTTACCCTGGCAATTTTCAAAGCATCTGGCACAGAGTTTTCGGAAATAGACATATTCAGTAAAAAGGTAACAGGAATTTTTAAAAAAGAGGCCCCAACTTTTAAAAATCTTGCTGGAATTTCTAGGCCAGTGCTCTTATATGAATTTAATTGACTGTGCTCCTTGAAAACAAACTCTTCAGACACATGCTTTAAGTAAAAAACTTCCCTCTCACTATTATCATAGAAATTTTTTAGCAGTAAATAATTGCAATCAAAATGCTTTTTGCCGAATGGAAGTTTTTGTACAAGTTTTTCTGCAATAGTGGTAAAAAAAACATTAAAATAATTTGCAATAGTTTTCGGATCATGACAGTTTTGGTCATCAATGGTCAAAACTAAATTTGAAGACTCATTTTTCTTGTTTTTGTATCCAAGATCTTTTAATTGTTGCCACAGCTTTCTGGGACAGTTTTTGTTTTCCTCAATTTTGTTTGAAAAATACTCAGATTTTGCTTCTTTAATTTAATACAGGATTTTTGATAAATCTAAATTTTTGCAAACGCACAGCGGTACCTAGTAACTCCATCTGACGGGTCATTCAGGAAAAATGAGATAAACACTGTTCCATGAAGACTCCTGATTTGAGGCGCGTAGTGGTGCAGTCGGTTAGACCGTTATTCATGTATGGCTAGGCGGGGTAGTTATTGCCAGCCTGAGTTCGAATCCTGCCAAAGCCAAGTTTGTACTTTCTTATTTCTTCACTTTTGTTTATTCCAAATATCAGTCATCATACATATGTACATAATACAGACATATGTATATTGCTCGGATTGAGCGTAGGCTCGGCCTATATTTGCCCTCTCCATGGTTACCACAATTGACAGAGTGTAATACAGAGCACATCAACACAATACAATAATAAGCTGATCATCTAGGATACAGACATTATGCTTCTATAATATAATGTTATTAATCAAGTAATTTCATACTGGCCCAGGTACAGGGTCAATGCGAAATTACTTGATCAATGACTATTTTATAAATTGACACAATTAAAAAAATCATGATTATTGATTTTTGACCTCAGTTGACCTCAGTTATGATTGGTTGACCTGGTGTTAATACGGATGACCTCCGATCAATACAGGATAGTCAGTTAATAATACAGTGTTCAAGTGGTTTTATAGCTGTTAGGCGGAGAAACAGAAGCAGCTGAGAGAAGGTACTGTGATTAGTACTTATGCAGTAGACAAGTTTAAAAGAGACATTGTTTTAGAAACAAAATAAAGCTTTAATTTCATTTTAATTATTTCTTCACTTCACATTTTTTTTTCAGAAGGACTAGTATCAGAAATGATCCGGGCCGGATGTCTGTTGAAGTTTGATAAACCTAAATTAACAATATATTCTAACACAGCGCGCCTATATAGGCAATGGAAAATAGCTGTGTTTTTTCTGCAACAAATCACAGCTCGGAAGAGCGTGACGAGTGACGTCATTAAATTCCCAATGTATGACGTCACCAGTCGATTTCCTTCACGTTAGACGGTGTAACGTCATTTTCTCGCATCGAAACCGTAAGAAAGGATATAAATGCATGTGTTTCAGTCGATAATTTTAGCGGGATTTCTTCTAACAATGGCGAAAGGTTGTGAGATTTTGAAGGAAACAACAACACTATTGCCGATTTTCAACGTGTTAGAATCGAAATAGACCAGCTCTTGTCTGTGATTTGTTGAGTAATAAATCACAGTTTGGAGGTCAGTTGTAAGTAGACAAATCCCGCGCGCTACGCGCTCGTGATAGCAGGCACGACAAAAAGCCGTGGGCCTCATGGTTCAAGAGAAGATTTTTTTCTCATTACAAGTTATTGGAGCTTATGTATCAGTGCGAGGTCAGTTGGGACTCCTCGCATGGTAAACATTTCTGGGCGTCCAAATTATTTAATTCAGTAAATGTAATTGTGTTACGAGCCAAGCGTAGCAATAAGTCTTTTAACAACAGTAACAACACTTATTTACAAACAATTTTAACTTATAGTTATTACTTTAATGAAGTAAGATAGAAACAAATACTTAACTCTGTTATTAAATATCATTGAAATTATTTTGTCTGACCACACTGTGTCCTAAAAAGAATAATAATGCACAAAGTATCCAACACAGAATTTAGAATAAAAAATTCTTTAAAAACCCAAAACTGAACTAAAGCTAACTTTTCTCTTTTATAAAATCTTCGAAAAGTTTGGAAGACTGTTGAAATCGTAGTACTGAAAGTACTAATAGTAGGTGCTGGTGGAAAACTAAGTTTTTACACTGGGTCATTTCATTTCATTTTTTTTTTTTTTAATTTTTAAACAGTCAATGGTTATGTATGATTGTAGTAACGCGAGGAGAAGACAAATGACATGTCAAAAACAAAATGGAGGATCGAACGGTACATGTTTTGAATCCTTTCTTGTGTCAATGAGAATAATTCTGGAGACAATTACATACAAATACTCTAGCAAACAAGATAATTTACTCAACACTCTATACGAGCTAGCGAAGGCTTTCTTACACCGACGGCCCCCGCCCATAGAGGCTTGAAGAAATATATGGGCTGCATGATGCTTCCATGCAGAGCTGAATCCGGCCCGCACACTAGTACTGGTAAACTGCATAGAGGATCTAAACCTGTCCAGGAACCGCGGTGCGAGGAGGACCGTCCATGCTAATTAACCCTATTGGTTTCATTGGGCGACAGGGCTTGAGATGTCATTTCATCTCAATGTAAAGGTCCCACAAAATTCGAAGCAACATCTCCAAAATGACCATACAGTATTGACGGTGACGTTAAACCTCAAATCAAACAAACAAAAATTTCCTACACCAATATTCCGGGACACTGGCTGGTTTTTATCTGAGGCTTCGATCACAAGTTTAAAAGTTTGTTGGTTGCTATGTTTTGTCAAGTGTTTAAAGACGTCCGTCGACTCAGTGAAACCTGGATTAAACAAAGGGGCCATAATGGCCCTTGAACGCTGATCTGATCCGAATTGTACAGATAAAGTGGTAGATAATGTAAGGTGGAGTGGATGGTTTGAGCAATTTTGGTTGAGAGTGACCAAAGGAACATTCCTGTGAAATTATTTCAAAATCAGTCTACCTATTTAGTAGCACATTACGTGAACAAGTCCGTGAAATGAAGATCCCTATAAACCCCACTTCATATAGAGAACATTGGGGTTACGGGATGGGGGTATACATATTTCTGCTCAAAAACACGGGTTGTGGGTACTCGTTAGGACCGCCTTATTAAGGCGGTTCTAACGAGCACCCAAAACCTATGTTTCGATAATTGTTAAGAAAAATATCACGGATTTTCATCAGAAAAGTAGCCATTTTGGGTATGTTAAAAATGCACTATTTCGCATGGGTGTATTGTCGTAATGCGAAGTCGGTTTAAAGCTTCTGTATTGTTCGTTTGGTGGCTTTATGTTCAGTGGAGCGAAACTATTGTGAGCAACTTTGTCAGAGGGTCACCCATGGAACATTTATTCGAAATTATTTTCTTTCTGCATTAGTCTTTTCAAAGTTCACTTCTAAAGAGCTGACATATATGTTACTATCTGGACATTTTCCGGACATTGAGGGTCATGTCGTAGTGCATGGAGATGAAATTGCTCAGCATCACGTGAACAAGTCCGTAAAATGATCCCCCCCTAACCCCCCCCCCCCTTTATATGAAAAAAACTGGGGTTTACGAGGGTATACATTTTTTTTCTTATTTCTGCTCCAAGACATAGGTTGTGGGTACTCGTTAGAACCGCCTTACTGAGGCGGTTCTAACAATCACCCTCAACCTATGTTTTGAACATTTATACAAAAAATATCAAGGCTTTTCATCAGAAAACTAGCCGTTTTGGAGATGTGAAAAAATGCACAAATTTTGGCACAAGGACTATAATTTGAAAATCTTGATATAGGTTCACAAGACGAAGCTACATACTAAGTATCAAATATCTGAGATCAGAGGCTTATGGTTTCAGACAAGAAGATTTTTAAAGATTTTCCCGCGAGATGTCTATGTAAAACCAGTGGGCTACAGGGCGGGGGCATGTTTGGTCACAGGGCTATAATTCTAACAATCTTGATAGAGGTCCACTAGACGCAGCTTCATATCAAATATCAAACACCTCAGCCTCCTGGTTTCTGACAAGAAGATTTTCAAAGGGTTTCCCTTTTAAGTCAATGTAAAACCAAAGGGCCCCGGGGCGGGGGCATTTTTGGCCCATGGGCTATCATTTGAAGTTGGAAAGTCCATTGGTCTCATAGTGTGGCAAGGCTTTAAATGCCATTTCATCACAATTTTTGGTAAGAGTCCAACGAAATTCGAAGCACGTCTATACAGTTTTGTTTATTTGTTTCATTTGAGGTTTAACGCACCGTCAACACTTTATAGGTCATTTTGGAGACGTTGCTTCCAATTTCGTCGGACTTTTACCCGACATTGAGATGAAATTACAACTCAGCCTCTGCCGCACAATGCAACCAATAGAGTTTATATGCATGGATGGTCCAACTCGCACCACTTTTCCTGGGCAGGCTTAGAATCGGAACTAGGTTTAAGCTGTCTACCAGTACTCATGTTCGGTTGATTTAAGCTCTGCGTGGAAGCATCATGCAGCCCAATCTGTGTCCTCAAGCCCCGGTGGGCGGGGCCATTATACAGTCTTGACGGGGACGTTAAACGTCAAATCAAACAAATCAAATACTAGAGTTAACAAGAGTTGACTTGCTTCAAAACGCGCCGTGTAGGAATATTGCGACTGCTAGAGTTAGCTTGGTATGAGAGTTGGAAGCCTTGCCTAGTAACAACGAATACGGTGGAAGGTGGAAAATTGTAAGTCAAATGCAATCCGAAAATCGATTATTTCCAAATATTCATGTTTTAGGCCCTATTAACTAAATCCGAAAATCGATTATTTCCAACTATTTGAAATCTGGCCACGTGTTGGAAAAATAACGTCCAACTTGAAAACATGTTTATACTTTCGATTTACTCGAGGGCAAACGATGACATTTTCTTGACGTCAGTAGATTTCTGAATCTGAATCAGAAACGCTACTGTTGACGCATCAAATGTCATTTGATGCTTCCTGTCGCTTCTAATCGGGGGTCCTGAAGTCGGGCGGGGGGATAAAGTCATTGTACAACTTTGTACAAGAGTAAGCCTACTGTCTCCCCTACTTTTCTTGAGTTAACTTTAGTTGGTCAACTGAACTCGCTCAAAGCAAACTAGGTCATGACAAAGCTGCGAATCGAGACCAATTTGAACCATAGGGTTAATTTTATGGTATTTTACTCTGAAGTTAGTTGTTTGTGTAATTGGCTTCCTCAGTTTGACAATCTGCATATCATTTTCACTTAACGAACGATACATGCACGCCTATTGATAAATATATGGAGGCTTTTTGTCTTGAAGCATAGGAGTAATTCGTCATCGAGGGACTCCAGTGTCGATTGACATAAGAAGGTGAGACCTAAAAGGTCATCACCTTCTAATATGTTTATATTCATTTCTTAATTAACCTACGATTATCCCCTGCCGTCGTGTTTTTTGTCCTTGCTAGACAGAACTACCAACTCCTAAAGCAAGCTTGATTGAACTCAAGTTAACTCTAATAGTGCGGTTTTGGTGTAACTATAATAGTTAGAAAGTCAACCGAACTCGCTCTTAATAACTAGGCCAGGTCAGCTGCGAAACGAGACCAATTTTAAATCTAGATCCATTTTATGACATTTTAACTCTGAAGTTCATTGTTTGTGTATTTTGCATCCACAGTTTTGTTTCTTTCAATCTGCATATTATTTTCACATATCAAATGATAAGGCGCGTCTCTTCGCTGATTTATGAGAACCTATTTTTCTTGAAACAGAGGAGTGATGCGGTATCAAGGGAATTATTTTGAGTGTTGTCATACGAAGGTGAGACCTGAAAGGTCATCACCTTCTAAAAATAACTCATATGCTTAATATAATGTGATTTGGAACCTTCTGGTTTATTTATAAATCCCTCCCCTTTCTTGTAAATATGTGATTGTCCATCTTTCTCAAAATGTTTGATACACGTAGGCTTTGGGTTTTGATCCGATCAGTTCCTGTAAAAGCTTTGCTCACTCAATAGACAGGATTTTGGAGAGAATTTGGGTTCCGGCTGTACCAGTTCCTGGTCGTTTTCTTTTTTTTCAATTTTCGTTCCAGATTTTTTTTGAATGTGCAGCTGTGCTGGCCGTGACAAATCCAAAACGCGCCGTGTACGAATATTGCGACTGCTAGATTTAGCTTGGTATGAGAGTTGGATTCCTTGCCTAGTAACAACGAATACGGTGGAAGGTGGAAAATTGTAAGTCAAATGCAATCCGAAAATCGATTATTTCCAAATATTCATGTTTTAGGCCCTATTAACTAAATCCTAATGGATTGACCACAGTCTTTAGGGACTGTTATATGGGCCCCGTCAAGCGATTTTGGTACTTATCGCCTATACGAGCAGCGAAGGTTCAGGCGAGCCTGCGCATCCGCGCAGTCCCGCCAGAACCTTCGCTGCTCGCTCATATAAGCAATCAAGAGGAACCTTCAGACAGAAAGCCATATCCCTGGCCCCTCTGAATGGCTGGGCATGCGCAGTTAAAATTTGTCATGACGGAATGCTCGAAGACACAAATTCGCTTTGCGGGGCTCATTATTCTGTCCCCTGATGTTGCACCCAGCCGATACGGGAGGATTTGGTATCTGATTGAATCAGTCCCTGATCGTTTCCCTTATCAGTTTATGCAGGTGCTACATACGTATTAAATATCTTACCTCTTTTAGTCCAGAAGAAACCTGCATTTTATGGTACAAGCATGAAACTTGGCACGAACAAAGTTTGGGGTCAAATATTCTATTTAAGATATGGAGGCATTCGAAATAATGACCAATTCCGGTTTAATTCCAAGATGGCCACCAGACCATAGATTTCCATAGGTTTGACAAGATATTAAAGCCGTTTTAGCTTTACTTTACCGTTTTTTTTTTTGCCCCGATACTTCGTAATTTCATGAAAAGATCGAAGGGTTTTATTGTTCTGAGTTTATTTAAGCACCAGACGAAGACTAACTGTCAATTTCGGCACTTCCGGTTAAGAATAATCAGACAATATATGTGTTATTGTTACATATCTCATGATCGCACAACAAGCACACGCGCGCGACTAAACATCAACACAGTTTTATAAAATTCACTGTTCGAGCACATGTTGTGAAGACACACACCGCAACTATATTCCTTGATCTATATTAACCGGCCCGGACTCAGGGAGGTTGGGGGGGGGGGGGGGCTGCGAACCATCAAGGTAAGGGATCCGGGGCAAAATCTCAGTCAAAACAAATCTTTACAAACTATATATACACAAACTTTACCGGTTTATGTTGGATTTTGCAGGGGATGCGTTCGCACACCCCATGACCCCTCGACCCCCCTCTCGCCCCACGCCCCACGCCCCACGCCCCCCCCCCACACACACACATTCATACGCTTAAGTGTCTGCCGCGTTAAGCCCGACACAGTCTTGCCGCCGCAGCCTTGCCGCCGCCCTTTGTATGGACCTATGAATGGCTGAGCACACAGAAGTTTCCGCAGACAGGTTTGGACCATTTTAGCTACGACGTTGCTACGTACATTTTAGCTATGACGTTGCTACGTACATTGTATATACAGGAGTTATAAATAGAATTTGCGAATCCTTCGCGAAATTCCCCCGGATGTTAAATTCAGTGACGTCATCCGCTCTAATTTTGTGACGTCATCCGCTATAATCAGTTTCTACTGAAACCAAATGTGTGCTAGCAGCGATTTTTCACTGTAAGAAAGAAAACGCATTTTTCTTGTAGATTTTGACAAAGTGAATATTTTTATGATTTATCGTCAATTAATGAGCTCTGAAAATTAGCCTGACAATCGTTGCGTGTATTTACACAAAACGTTATTTTAAGACCATCTGTCTGACCATTACTGAATATCTACTGTCTCCTGTCTGTCTGTCTTCCTGTCTGTCTGCCTCTGTCTGTCTGTCTTTCTGTTTGTCTTGCTCAAAATGACGTCAAAGTCATTTAAAATCATAACCCAGGCAGAAACGTGTCAGGCTGCTGCTAAAGAAGAGCCACTCGATTTGGCAAAGTGGTTTCTTTGCCATGAAAGAAGGCATCACGAAAACACGCCTATATAATTTTGACACCCTTGAACCCCACTTTTATATAGTAAAACTGGAGTTACCGGGGGTATACCTTATTTTCCTAATTTCTGCTCTAAAATATAGATTTTGGGTACTCATCAGAACCGCCTCGATGAGGCGATTCTAACGAGTGCCCACGGTCTATATTTTGAGCAGAAATAAGAAAATTTCACAATTTTTCATCATTAAATTTTCATTTTTTCGGCGATTAAGGTGGCAATGTATTTGTATAGACGTGTTTACGTAATGGGAAGAGCGTTTAACAGACCCTAGTCTGCTAAAAGGTGCCAATCGTGATTCAGGATATGCGACCTTAGCTGGCAATATTTGTAGATTTAAGGAAATCAACAGCCTTCCAATGAAGCTAAGAAACAGCTTGTTAGAATATGACGCTTCAAGCTTTGAAAACACCCTTAGATTGAATAAGGCAAAATGGCACAAATCATGCTTAAATTTAATAACCATAAATTGAAAAGGGCTGAAAAGCGTAGTTTACATTCTGTCACCCAATCTAGCACAGATTCTGAAGAGGTGAAAAGGAAATTGACAAGACGCAGTTTGCCATGCAAGGTGTCTATGAAAGACAACATATGCTTCTTCTGTGAAAAGCCATTGCCTAAACAAAAAGAAGAGAAGCGCGAGTCGGGCACCAAAATCATTAATAAAAGAGAAAGAGATTGTGCTACCAAACTGCAGGACACTGCCTTATTGGCGAAACTTAGTGCTGGTGATTTGTTGCCCTTGAGGCAAAGTATCATGTAAAATGTTTGTTGGCGCTGTACAATAAAGCAGAACGGCTTGAAAACGCACAACAAACAACAAGGTTAGCTCAAAATGAACGCACGTGTCATACAAGCGCCTTAGCTGACATTGTCAGTTACATTGAAGACACAAATTGCGACCAGACTTCTGCACAAGTATTTCAATTGCCTGAACTCTCTCTAATGTACAATGACAGACTAAAACAAATGGGCATTGATACCGATTCCGCTGTTCATAGTACAAGATTGAAAAACAAGCTTTTGGAAAGTATCCCAGATCCTCTTGCCGCTAAAAAAGGCCGTGTGAGTATATTAGCTTTCAATGATGACATTGGTCCCGCACTTAAGAAGGCATGTGAGACAGATGAACTTGATTCAAACTTGATCAAAATTCACAAAACGGCCAAGTTTATTAGGAAGGATATTCCCAATATGTCAACTGAATTTCAAGGATCGTTTTCATCTGGCTGCCAAGAAACCGCAGTTCCTCAATCACTTTTGACACTTGTCAATATGCCCTTGTATGGTACAGAGATGACCTCAGATGCGTATTCCAAGCCGGCACTTTCTATTAGTCAGCTTATCATGTTTGACTGCATCAATCGTAGCAAAGAAAACAGTAAGACGCTTTACCACACTAAATCCAGAGAGACTCCGTTACCAGTCTATCTTGGAACAATGGTTCATTGTCATACAAGACAACGAGATCTAGTTGAGATATTATTCCAGCTGGGCTTGTCCGTGTCCTATGACAGGGTGTTGTCTATTTCTTCTAGCGTGGCAAATGACCTTACTGATCAGTATAAGGAATACGGAGTTGTCTGTCCTCCAGCTCTTCGTACAACACTGTACACAACAGCTGCTGTGGACAACATAGTCCACAATCTTAGTGCTACAACCGTTAAGGATTCCTTTCATGGGACAGGCGTCTCTCTTTTCCAGGTTCGAGACAGCCAAACAACAGAAACAAGTCATGTAGTAGAGTTGAATTTTGATCCCAAGACATGTAATTCACAAACGCTCAAGCCTTTGCCAGAGTCGTATACAACTGTTCCTGCAGCTGTTCTCAATTCACAAGACCAATCATACCAGAAACTGTTTGTAATCTTTCACAAGACCATTGCGATGATGCCTCAAGGCGTGAACAAGAGTTTCTTTGGCTAAAGCACGTTCAAAAAAAGTAGGGGATACATTTGATGGCAGTTTAACCGTTTCTTGGTCAGTCTTTCATGCTAGTCGCGAACCAGAAACTTCACAGCTTTACTCCCACTCTTTGAGGAACAGTCTAAATCTGTGGCAATGATTCGCCATTCTATGAATATGGTAAAAGCATCTGTAGATCTCTTGAATCCAGGGCAGATTATTTGCGTCAAGGTCTCAGAGATTTTTGGAGGTACTTTTGCTTTATAGCGCTTTAGAAATAACTGGTCCTCTGTGTTGTGACTGGTTTAGGCTCAAAGACACGATTGACAGGATTTATAAAAATTACTACACAGTTTTTAGCATATAAGCTGTTGGCCTTATGTTTAAGTATTTCCCATTATGTCTATGGGAGCTAATAAATAAACAGAAGTGAAGGCAATGATCAGGAATCGATACAATTAACCCACAGCTCCCATCAGAGACACCAAAGAGAAAGAAACACAAACATGAAACCACAAACCCTAATGGAAACATCAATAGCGGAAAGCCAAAATGACTGTTATTTTCCCACAAAATGACCAATTTGCTATCCAAAACAAAATAATATAAGCGATACAAGCACTCAAAGACAAACCATAGCAACAATAAACCGAGACAGAAGAATCGCCTTGGAACGAATTCCACTGGGGGGGGGGGGGGGCTTAAATCGATTTTACGTAGCCACAATCCTTGCCTTTACTTCCATCGCAATATAATTCGTTCAGTCCGCATGAAGGCCTCCTGACTCATTAGTGCAACATCTCCGTGAACAAAATCAAACAACCACAGGGTTGAAACAAAGGTGATGACTCGACAGCAAGAAACCACTGAAATGCCAGAGCAAAATAAAACAACAGTTAGACTCCGATGGGCCCAACCAGAGACACAGCATCAGGCACCAACCAACATTACATTGAATTAGATATGTCTAATTCTCGGTAAGCCTTTACGCTTGAACCGTCATAGAATCTGAGGCCTGGCCCACCGGCGTGCAATTAAAGAGGGAAGCAAAGTTGATTGGGTTAACTACCATGCATGCTGTCTGTCGTATAACATTTATGTTCTACCAAATCTTTTTATATCGAAGAACTATTTTGCGAAGTCATTGCGGTTATATATTTTCCTGAACTTATATACTAAGTCACCATAAAATTCGGATTCCGATAGACCTTGTTGCAGAAAATATTTAAGTCCAATATTGAATTTTGAAATTAAATCAGAATGAGGTCTATAAACTTTTGAAAAGGCTTTGCGTAGTTTATGGTACCGATAATCCTGATTAAGAAGCTTAGCAGTTAATAGTTTATTACGAGTTACACTCAGAGGCAAATCGAATTAATTGCGAAATATAAACACGATAGGATGGCGCACGAGGAACAACACCATCCAAAAAAGGAAAATTTGCAATCTCAAAATCAAAATCACCGCGTTTATCATAAATTTTGCAAGAAACAAACCCGTCTACAATAGACGGATGTAAATCCAAAAACGGAGTCTCGGTATCAGAAGAATTTGCTTTATTTAACTGAAGTTCTTGGGTGTAAATTTGACTGATCAAGCCATCGAAATAGGTATTGTCAATATTTAATAAATCATCCAAATATCTAGAAGTCGAGCTAAAAGCTTCAATGATTACAGGTTGATTTTTAAGCAGAAAGGGACAGCATGAAGTCTCTCTCATAACAAAACAAAAACAGATCAGCCACAAGGGGTGCGCAGTTAGTACTCATCGAAATACCCAATACTTATATTAATAACTTAGTAACCCTGATAACCCTAGGGCGTGGCCAATAATGACCCAATGGACGTGTTGGCATGATTTATGCAGGGGATTACTATGCATTGCTACATACTACATATCTTACCTGCGGACCAGAAGGTTTCATGAGGATCTTCAGCTATATACACAAATGACCCCCCGGGGTCTGGTCAGGCTTGATTGGCTGGATTTATGTACGGAACCACTAAACATTGCTCTGGTCCTCATTGTTTTACAGAAGAAGAGTTTTCCCAAAATTAGTTTATGGGCGATATAGATGGCAACTAGAATTCAAACCCGATCTAGCCCAAATCCTTTTGCAGTCTGTATCCCGCCTGATAATGCTTCACATAAAATGTTAATCAAATTTGTTCCTGTGTATTAGAGAAATACGTATTGGAAAGTACAGTCAAAATAGAAGTAGAGGCAATGATCAGGAATCGATACAATCACGCATAGCTCCCATCAGAGACACCAAAGGGAAAGAAACACAAAAATGCAACAACAGACCTAATGGAAACACCATCAGTGGAAAGCCAAAAGGACAGTTACTTTCCCACAAAATGACCAATAGGCTATCCAAAATAAAATAACACAAGCGACACAAACACTTAAAGACAAATCATAACAAAAATAAATCGCGACAGAAGAACCGCATTGGAACGGTCAGCGGAAACGAATTCCACAACCTGTAAGAGTGGCAACCTCTATTAAGCAAGCAATCTGTCTTATGCAAGCATGCATTTGGTTCTCTAAAAAGGCAAATGCATTAAAATTCACCTGTATTAAGCAAGCACATTTTGATTATCCCTTAGGTGCTTGCTTAACACATGTTGGACGGTATGGGCGGGCGACCACTGACGCCGGAGCATTAACATACCTATAACTCATTTGTGCCTTCGGCTCAGGTATGCTTATCAAATAAATATACGCGATTTACGTTTCTATATAAAAAAATAAAACACAGCGAGACGTGACTGCACTTTCAAATTTGGACTCGAACCTGTTTTAGGTAAGTCTCCTTTAGTGGGTATCTTTAGCTCATCTGGGCTGAAGGTTTCAGGAGAGGTTAAATATGCCATAAGCTAGTATATGGTGACCCTGTACCATGCGTGGGAGTTTTGCAGACATACTTAGTTTGAAAGTACATATACTAAGGTACTAAATTCAGAATTTTAGCACTCTGGGCGTTGAGGCTTTTTCATATGCCGGGCTGTGGAATACGTAACCAATACGTAATTTATAAATGTACCATGCAAATAAAAGAACAAAAGAAATTGATAGTTAATATAAGAACTGACAAAAATTTGGGCATACATATTGAGAAGAAATAAAGTGCTTTCTAAATAGACAAATTTGAAGACATTCGGAGCATCAGTTTCCCTATTATTGAATGGGTAAAATAGATTACACGTGAAATTTGGCAATTGTTCCTCCTGCCGTTTCCAAAACCAAAGTTCTGTTCAAGAACATCGTTGTTATTTATCTACAAAACTAAACTGTAGTTATTAACCTGCATTTTGGTGCATCTTTGAGCTTTCTAGGAGCTTTCTGTCTCTCAGAAAGGACAATATTGTATGCATACCCTTTTTCAAGTATTGTAATAATGGCAGTCCATTAGCTATCGAAACTGAGTAATTGACCTCTGAACACTTGGACTTGACAGCCAGCTACCTTTGTAGTCTGGACATAGAGTACGCAACCTAAATGCGCTGGTAAAATATTACGGATCACGCGGGTATAGTTATATTATGGTAATGTACACTACACTGAGAAATAGTGACGTATATTGCATGGAAAATTTACTCAGACCAGCATTGTCCTGCTTTTAATGCGATCATAAGATTTAAAAAATCTTTATAGTCTCAATTTAAAAGACGAAGCACAAATATGTGGGTTTATTGGGTTTAGACTCATATTCTAGACAGGTTTTTAATTATTTGGACCACATTGTGATTTATATCAGTCTTTGAATCGACTGCCTATTCGCAAAATTGCAATATGTTTCCTCTGGCTGTCTTTGCCGGATCATTACAGGGTCACCGATGAGGCTTTATTAGCCGAAACTACGTAGTATGACCCATCTTCTTTCTTATGAATGTTTTCATTGCTCTTAAAGGAACTCATTTTTGATTTTTAACATTGCAGTATGTTTCCTCTGGCTTTCTTTGCCGGATCATTACAGGGTCACTGATGAGGCTTTATTAGCCGAAACTACGTAGTATGACCCATCTTCTTTCTGATGAATGTTTTCATTGCTCTTAAAGGAACTCATTTTTTATTTTTATTAGTGGGAAGAGGTTTGGCTTCCCAGACAACAGATAGGGTAACTATATGGAGCCATTCACTAATTCAACCGACACTGGCCCCGGGTAGGCTAACACGGTCTAAGCCGAAAATAGGTTTTTATGCAGGAAAATCACACCAATAGTGAACTGACAACTACTGTTTGGTTAATCAGAACAGTTTACACCCTATCAGTAGTCATTGACGATTTAGATAGTGATTAATATTGTAATCTATCCACCTTCATAATCTGTTTCATTTTCACAAACTTCATTGACTAGGCTATCAACTTTATTTCTTAGTTCGGTACTGTCCTCATCATAAATCATAAGCTAGCACATAGTCACGCTGCACGCGTGCAGGAGATTTGCAGATATATTATTTTTGAATGGGCATATTATAAGATAACAAATGCAACATGTTAGCACTCTGGCTGTTGGGGGTTTATCGTGTGACGGCCCGTAATATATGTTACCATTATCGACTTTAAAAACACTGTATCAAGAGATACACACAATATTTTGAAAAACAAGAGGGCCCAATGGCCCTATATCGCTCACCTGTGTACCAGAAAATCATTAGTGTAGGAGACCACTTGACATTGCTGCATACTAAATATCTAAGCTCAGGCAAAGTGGTGTCCATGCTTATAAACCCTACTGGTTTCATTGGGCGACAGGGCTTGAGATGTAATTTCAGCCCAATGTCGGGTAAAAGTCCCGCAAAATTGGAAAAGACATCTCCAAAATGACATATTATACAGTGTTGACGGGGATGTAAAACCTCAAATCAAACAAAATCTGTGCCTTATGGTTTTGGAGAAAAATATTTTTTTTAAGTTTTTTCCACTATAAGTCTATAGGAGCTAATGAGCCCTTGGGCTTGGCCAATTTTGACCCAAAGGGCACGGTTGGCAGGATTTATGTAGGCGACCATTTTGTGTTGCTATATACTAAATAACTAAGGTCTGTCTTCATTGTTTCAAAGAAGATGTTTGAAGCTTTTTTCCATTAGGATTTGGACCCCAGGGGCATGATTGGCAGGATTCATGTAGGCGACCACTCGACATTGCTACATGCTAAATACCTAAGCTCTGGGACTTATGGTTTCAGAGAAGAAGATTTTTGAAGATTTTTTTTTCCATTATGTGTCTATGGGAGCAAAGGGGCCCCAGGGGGTGGCCCATTTGGACCATAGGGGCATGATTGGCAGGATTTATGTAGGTGACCACTTGCCGTTGCTACATGCCAAATATCTCAGCTCTGGGCCCTGTGGTTTCAGAGAAAAAGATTTTTGAAGCCTTTTTCCATTGTGAGTCTATAGTAGCTAAAGGGCACGGGGGCATGGCCTGTTTGGCCCCCAGGGGCATGATTTGCAGGAATTATGTAGGTGACCGCTTGCCGTTGCTACATGCTAAATATCTAATCTCCGGGCCCTGTGGTTTCCGAGAAGAAGATTTTTGAAGCTTTTTGTTCCATTATGAGTCTATGGGGGCGAAGGGGCCCATAGGGCGTCGCCCATTTGGAACCCAGGGGCATGATTGGAAGGAATTATGTAGGTGACCACTGGCCGTTGCTACATGCTAAATATCTAAGCTCTGGGCCCTGTGGTTTCAGAGAAGAAGATGTTTGAAGCTTTTTTTCCATTATGAGTCTATGGGAGCTAAGGGGCCCCGGGGTGTGGCCAGTTTGGACCCCAGGGGCTTGATTGGCAGGAATTATGTAGGTGGCCACTTGCCTTTGCTACATGCCAAATATCTCAGCTCTGGGCCCTGTGGTTTCAGAGAAGGATATTTTTGAAGCTTTTTTCCATTATGAGTCTATAGGAGCTAAAGGGCCCAGGGGCGTGACCCATTTGGACCCCAGGGGCATGATTGGCAGGATTTATGTAGGTGACCACTTGCCGTTGCTACATGCTAAATATCTAAGCTCTGAGCCCTGTGGTTTCCGAGAAGAAGATTTTTGATGCTTTTTGTTCCATTATGAGTCTATGGGGGCGAAGGGGCCCTGGGGCGTCGCCCATTTGAAACCCAGGGGCATGATTGGCAGGAATTATGTAGGTGACCACTTGCCGTTGCTACATGCTAAATATCTAAGCTCTGGGCCCTGTGGATTCAGAGAAGAAGATTTTTTAAGCTTTTTTCCATTATGAGTCTATGGGAGAAAAGGGGCCCCGGCATGTGGCCCATTTGGAACCCAGGGGCATGATTGGCAGGAATTATGTAGGTGACTACTTGCTGTTGCTACATGCCAAATATCTCAGCTCTGGGCTCTGTGGTGTCAGAGAAGAAGTTTTTGAAGCTTTTTTTCCACTATGAGTCTATAGGAGCTAAAGGGCCCCGGGGCGTGGCCCATTTGGACCCTAGGGGCATGATTGGCAGGAATTATGTAGGTGACCACTTGCCATTGCTACATGCTAAATATCTAAGCTCTGGGCCCAATGGTTTCCGAGTAGAAGATTTTTGAAGCTTTTTGTTCCATTATGAGTCTATGGGAGCGAAGGGGTCCCGGGGCGTGGCCAATTTGGACCCTAGGGGCATGATTGGCAGGAATTATGTAGGTGACCACTGGCCGTTGCTACATGCTAAATATCTAAGCTCTGGGCCCTGTGGTTTCAGAGAAGAAGATATTTTAATTTGTTCCCATTGTAAGTCTATGGGAGCTATATGTTGCCATAGCAAGCAGAATTCCAATCTGATCAGCCCAAAAACCTTATGTAGCCTTTCTCCCTACCTGATGATGCTTCTCATGAAATTTGATCAAGATTGACCGTGGGGTATTAGAGATATACTTATTTGAAAATGTTTACGGACGCATGGACGGGTGCACGGACGCACGACGGACGACGGACAAAATGTGTTCACAAAAGCTCTACTTGTCACTACGTGACAGGTGAGCTAAAAAAAAAGATCTGAAATTCATATAGATTATTAGAAGAAAGTCGCAGCTATATAATTTGGTTAATATAGCGAATTTCAGAATTCTTCGAACTTTCTCCCCATGACACTTCTAATACAAAAAGATAGTCAATGATTCATGTGACAAAACCCAGTGTAACTCCTTTATTTTGAGGTATGTTTGAGTATTCTATGGCTTTCCTTTTACCACAAAGGCAATACAAATTACAATACAAACCTATACTTATTATAGGCTTTGAATATCTTTTCGGATTACCTAAAAACACCGACCACCAACAACAAATTTTATAAGAAGGAACTTACAGGCACTTAATTTTGAAGCCTATAATCTATATATAGTGACCGTAAATGGCTGAAATAATCCACAATATGTTCCGAAATACACTGGTAATATAGAATATGAAATTTCTTTTCTTTGCTACCCGTATTCAGTATTCACAAAACGTTCCTCACAGAAACTGTGAATCATTTTCTTTCAACATAAAGATTGTACATATGTAACGTACATTACATAACAGTAATTATAACATTGTGGTAGTAAATGGGTTAAGAAACATGTTTTAAGTAAATATTTTAATGACCTGTAAATGAATATTGTTTGTGTGTTCTTCTAGTTTTTGTTTCAGCTTTTAACATTTAAATGAATTATAGCTGTAAAAGAAGAAACAATGTGAAAGCTAGATATGTATTTATGCATCTGTTCCAAAAGCTGAAAGGCAGGGTATGAGAATGAGTGGAGAGGGGATGAATATTGTAGAATTAGCTTTTATACCCATATACATATGAATGCATCTGAAAGACCCGCAAAGAAAGTCTAAAGCTTTTGTCCTTTGCCTACCCTCTGCTCCCTAACCTTCCCTAGCTTTCCTGTCCAAGCACTCATCCCTTCTCATAATGTAACCTACCATAACCCAAGCATGCTTTATCATACACCAATTCAACCAAACATATGATTTGGATAAGGGTATTGGCAAGCTTTCGTATAAATTGTTAAGTCAACTCAATACATAACATAATACCACCTGTGTAGGGTTAGCAAGGAATGGGTGACACTTTGGTTACAGACATTAAATATATGCATATCACTTAGCCTACAATATCATTCCATACATTACCTAGGACAGTGTATATTATATACCTTTCCTGGTCTTGGTATATTACATACCCTACCCAGGGCGTGGGTGGAATATGTGTATGGTAGGGTAGGTAAGCATGTTTATATGTTCATGTGTGCACATGTTACGTCCGCAACAAATGTCTTACGCTTACCTAATGTTATCTACCCTGGCTCCGCTCCCCTACCCTTATCACTCTACCCTAGAATTCTCATACCAAACAGTATCCATACTCATATCATATCTTACCCTTACCTAATCATGCTCTACGCTACCCATAAGGTTGGATTGTGGAAGAGGTACCTGTCTGGTAGATGTCATGGGTGTGAATATATGCAGGATACTCTGTCCAACTTTAAACATGTCCTATCATTATTATACCCTACCCAGATTACCGTGTGCCCTGTCCAACTTTAAACATCATGCAGGATAATCTGTCCAACTTTAAACATGTCCTACCATTTGTATACCCTACCCAGATTACCATATCCTATCTGTACCAACATGAAATATGGTATGTCGCTGGGCTACATTTAGTTATGGTATGATATGATGAGGTTAGGTAGAATAGAAGAATGTATTAAGTAGGGTAACGATGTTCACATTTATCCCTCAACCCTTCTATTCATTCAACATTTTAATGCAGTCGTGTATGTAACGGGACGATTGATTGGACAACGTCAAAAATTTGCGACAGTATATTCTGCGATATATTGTCGGAAACCCGACGTCATGACGTAACGTCGCTTTTCATTGATTTGTATCTGGTTTTACGCAGCTCACTGTGCTTGTCGTTATGAGCAAAAAGAGCATTTTGTAAACAAAACAGCCGAATTAATGCATTAGACTGGGATAACTGTATTGAAAATTGTCATTTGGGGAGGCAAATCGTCGGTTTTACGGTCGCAAATTACGTTTTACGACTGCGCTAGTCGTTATGAGCAAAAAGAGCATTTTGCAAACGAAACAGCCGAATGAATGCGTAAGACTGGGATAACTGTATTGAACATTGTCATTTAGGGAGGGAAATCGTCGGTTTTACGGTCGCAAATTGAGTTTTACGGCTGCGCTAGCGCGTCGCCGTAAAACGAAATTTCCGACCGTAAAACCGCCGTAGAGGTCCACTAGATGCAGCTTCATACCAAATATCAAAGACCCAGGCCTTGTGGTTTCAGAGAAGAAGATTTTTAAAGATTATCCCTATATAAGCCTATGTAAAACCAAAGGGCCCCGGGGCGGGACCACTTTTGGCCCCAGCAGTATAATTTGAATCATCTTGGTAGGGGTCCTTAAGAAGAAGCTTCACACCAAATATAAAAGACCTAGGCCTTGTGGTTTCATAGAAGAAGATTTTTAAAGATTTTACCTATATAAGTCTATGTAAAACCAAAGGGCCCCGGAGAGGGGGGCATTTTTTGGCCCAAGGGCTATAATTTCAATAATCTTGGTAGGGGTCCACTAGATGAAGCTTCATACCAAATATCAAAGTCCTGGGCCTTGCGGTTTCAGAGAAGAAGATTTTTAAAGATTTTCCCTATATTAGCCAATGTAAAACCAAAGGGGCACGGGGCGGGGGTATTTTTTGTCCGAGCACTATAATTTGAACAATCTTGGTAGGGGTTCACTAGATGAAGCTTCATACCAAATATAAAAGTCCTGGGCCTTGTGGTTTCAGAGAAGAAGATTTTTAAAGATTTTCCCTATATAAGCCTATGTAAAACCAAAGGGCCCCGGGGCGGGGGCATTTTTGGCCCCAGCACTATAATTTGAACAATCTAGGTAGGGGTCCACTAGATGAAGCTTCATACCAAATACCAAAGACCTGGGCCTTGTGGTTTCAGAGGAGAAGATTTTTAAAGATTTTCCCCATATTAGCCTATGTAAAACCAAAGGGGCACAGGGCGGGGGCATTTTTGGCCCCAGCACTATAATTTGAACAATCTTGGTAGGGGTCCACTAGATGAAGCTTCATACCAAATATCAAAGACCTGGGCCGTGTGGTTTCAGAGAAGAAGATTTTTAAAGATTTTCCCTATATAAGCCTATGTAAAACCAAAGGGCCCCGTGGCGGGGGCATTTTTGGTCCCAGCACTATAATTTGAACAATCTTGGTAGGGGTCCACTAGATGAAGCTTCATACCAAATATCAAAGTCCTGGGCCTTGTGGTTTCAGAGAAGAAGATTTTTAAAGATTTTCCCTATATAAGCCTATGTAAAACCAAAGGGACCCGGGGCGGGGGCATTTTTGGCCCCAGCACTATAATTTGAACAATCTTGGTAGGGGTCCTCTAGATGAAGCTTCATACCAAAATTTCAAATACATGGGCCTTGTGGTTTCAGAGAAGAAGATTTTTTAAGTTTTTTGGTGAAAAAAATATATTTTGGCTCCTGTGACCTAGATGTGCAATGGACCGGAACCATTTGAACAACTTTGAAAGGGGACCACCTAAGGATCATTCCTGTGAAGTTTGGTCAAAATCCGATCAGTGGTTTAGGAGGAGATGTCGTTTAAAGAAATTGTTTACGCACGGACGCACGCACGCACGCACGACGGACGACGGACAAAAAGTGATCCCAAAAGCTCACCTCGTCACTACGTGATGGTGAGCTAAAAATAATGTATACCCTTGTAAACCCCAGTTTTGTCTATATAAAGTAGGATTGGTAGGGTTTATCATATGACGTTGCGTCTCAGAGTGTAATAACGTCATGTAATTAATTCGATAATCCACTAGATGATTAAATATGCAAATTAGTTAGATACGCCCCGTAACGTTACAATACTGAGTACGACGTCCTTAACGACGTCGCGTTTACTAGTGGGGGAATATTGACTTTTTTGTAAACAAATCGTGAATAAAATGCGTTTTAAATGGCATATGATAAATAGAATCTTGCAATCGCATTTTATCCTTTTTCTTCAACTTGTTTAATAAATCCAAATACATGTATAAGTGAATTTGTTAAACTCGTTGAGAAAGCCTCGCATTTCATCCCTTTTCCTCATCTTGTTTAATAAATTCAATTATACATGACCACTCATGTAATATCCTCTATAATGTATACCCCTGTAAATCCCAATTTTGTCTATATAAAGTGGGGTTAAGCGGGTGTTCATTACATGGACTTGTGATGATGCATCACGAAAAGGTGCCTATATAATTTTGACCCCCTTGGACCCCGCTTTTATGTGGTAAAACTGGGGTGTACCGGGGTAAACCTTAATTTTCTTATTTCTGCTCTAAAACATAGATTGTGGGTACTCGTTAGAACCGCCTCATCGAGGCGGTTCTAACGAATACACACAATCTATGTTTTGAGCAGAAAGCAGAAATATATCGCAATTTTTCATCTTAAAATTTTGTTGTTTTTTTTCACTGTATTTGTATAGGCGTGTTTTCGTTATGTTTACGAAGCTACATGAGCATGATAACATGCTGATCATTATGAAAACACGCCTATACAAATACATTGTAAACTTTACTGCCGAAAAAACGGGAATTTTAAGAGGAAAAATTGTGATATTTTTCCTATTTCTGCTAAAAATATAGATTTTTGGAAATTGATAGAACCGCCTCATTGAGGCGGTTCTAACAAGTACTCACAATCTATATTTTAGAGCAGAAATAAGAAAAATAAGGTTTACCCACTAGAACCCCAGTTTTACTATATAAAAGTGGGGTTCAGCGGGTCAAATTATATGGGCCTGTTTTCGTGATGGTATTTGCACCAACGTTTACGAAGCTAGCTTAAGATATTCTAAGGAAAGACGCAATAAAATTGTCCATGGCCTAGATCTATAACCGAGACTGTTGATCAGCCAGACAGATTATTTGCTGTCTACAACCGAGACTGTTGATCAGCCAGACAGGTTATTTGCTGTCTACAACCGAGACTGTTGATCAGCCAGACAGGTTATTTGCTGTCTACAACCGAGACTGTTGATCAGCCAGATAAATTATTTGCTGTCTACAACCGAGACTGTTGATCAGCCAGACGGGTTATTTGCTGTCTACAACCGAGACTGTTGATCAGCCAGACAGATTATTTGATGTCTACAACCGAGACTGTTGATCAGCCAGACAGATTATTTGCTGTCTACAACCGAGACTGTTGATCAGCCAGACAGATTATTTGCTGTCTACAACTGAGACTGTTGATCAGCCAGACAGATTATTTGCTGTCTACAACCGAGACTGTTGATCAGCCAGACAGGTTATTTGCTGTCTACAACCGAGACTGTTGATCAGCCAGAAAGGTTATTTGCTGTCTACAACCGAGACTGTTAATCAGCCAGACAGGTTATTTGCTGTCTACAACCGAGACTGTTGATCAGCCAGAAATGTTATTTGCTGTCTACAACCGAGACTGTTAATCAGCCAGACAGGTTATTTGCTGTCGACAACCGAGACTGTTTATCAGCCAGACAGATTATTTGCTGTCTACAACCGAGACTGTTGATCAGCCAGACAGGTTATTTGCTGTCTACAACCGAGACTGTTAGTCAGCCAGACAGGTGATTTGCTGTCTACAACCGAGTCTGTTGATCAGCCAGACAGATTATTTGCTGTCTACAACCGAGACTGTTGATCAGCCAGACAGGTTATTTGCTGTCTGCAACCGAGCTTGTTAATCAGCCAGACAGGTTATTTGCTGTCTACAACCGAGACTGTTGATTAGCCAGACAGATTATTTGCTGTCTACAACCGACGCTGTTAATCAGCCAGACAGGTTATTTACTGTCTACAACCGAGACTGTTGATCAGCCAGATAAATTATTTGCTGTCTACAACCGAGACTGTTGATCACCCAGACAGGTTATTTGCTGTCTACAACCGAGACTGTTGATCAGCCAGACAGGTTATTTGCTGTCTAGAACCGAGACTGTTGATCAGCCAGACAGGTTATTTGCTGTCTGCAAATGAGATTATTAATCAGCCAGACAGGTTATTTGCTGTCTACAACCGAGACTGTTGATCAGCCAGACAGGTTATTTGCTGTCTGCAAATGAGATTATTAATCAGCCAGACAGATTATTTGCTGTCTACAGCCGAGACTGTTGATCAGCCAGACAGATTATTTGCTGTCTACAACCGTGACTGTTGATCAGCCAGACAGATTATTTGCTGTCTACAACCGAGACTGTTGATCAGCCAGATAGATTATTTGCTGTCTACAACCGAGACTGTTTATCAGCCAAACAGGTTATTTGCTGTCTACAACCGTGACTGTTGATCAGCCAGACAGATTATATGCTGTCTACAACCGAGACTGTTGATCAGCCAGAAAGGTTATTTGCTGTCTACAACCGAGACTGTTGATCAGCCAGACAGATTATTTGCTGTCTACAACCGAGACTGTTGATCAGCCAGACAGATTATTTGCTGTCTACAACCGAGACTGTTGATCAGCCAGACATGTTATTTGCTGTCTACAACCGTGACTGTTTATCAGCCAGACAGGTTATTTGCTGTCTACAGCCGAGACTGTTGATCAGCCAGACAGGTTATCTGCTGTCTACAACCGAGACTGTTGATCAGCCAGATAAATTATTTGCTGTCTACAACCGAGACTGTTGATCAGCCAGACAGGTTATTTGCTGTCTACAACCGAGACTGTTGATCAGCCAGACAGATTATTTGCTGTCTACAACCGAGACTGTTGATCAGCCAGACAGATTATTTGCTGTCTACAACCGAGACTGTTGATCATCCAGACAGATTATTTGCTGTCTACAACCGAGACTGTTGATCACCCAGATAAATTATTTGCTGTCTACAACCGAGACTGTTGATCAGCCAGACAGGTTATTTGCTGTCTACAACCGAGACTGTTGATCAGCCAGACAGATTATTTGCTGTCTACAACCGAGACTGTTGATCAGCCAGACAGATTATTTGCTGTCTACAACCGAGACTGTTGATCAGCCAGACAGATTATTTGCTGTCTTCAACCGAGACTGTTGATCAGCCAGACAGGTTCTTTGCTGTCTACAGCCGAGACTGTTGATCAGCCAGACAGGTTATTTGTTGTCTACAACGGTGACTGTTGATCAGCCAGACAGGTTATTTGCTGTCTACAACCGAGACTGTTGATCAGCCAGACAGGTTATTTGCTGTCTACAACCGAGACTGTTGATCATCCAGACAGATTATTTGCTGTCTACAACCGAGACTGTTGATCAGCAAGACAGGTTATTTGCTGTCTACAACCGAGACTGTTGATCAGCCAGACATGTTATTTGCTGTCTACAACCGAGACTGTTGATCAGCCAGAAATGTTATTTGCTGTCTACAACCGTGACTGTTGATCAGCCAGACAGGTTATTTGCTGTCTACAACCGAGACTGTTGATCAGCCAGACAGGTTATTTGCTGTCTACAACCGAGACTGTTGATCAGCCAGACAGGTTATTTGCTGTCTACAACCGAGACTGTTGATCAGCCAGACAAGTTATTTGCTGTCTACAACCGAGACTGTTGATCAGCCAGACAGGTTATTTGCTGTCTACAACCGAGACTGTTAATCAGCCAGACAGGTTATTTGCTGTCTACAACCGAGACTGTTGATCAGCCAGACAGGTTATTTGCTGTCTACAACCGAGACTGTTGATCAGCCAGACAGATTATTTGCTGTCTACAACCGAGGCTGTTGATCAGCCAGACAGATTATTTGCTATCTACAACCGAGACTGTTGATCAGTCAGACAGATTATTTGCTGTCTACAACCGAGACTGTTGATCAGCCAGACAGGTTATTTGCTGTCTACAACCGAGACTGTTGATCAGCCAGACAGGTTATTTGCTGTCCATGGCCTAGATCTACTACCGAGACTGTTAATCAGCCAGACAGGTTATTTGCTGTCTACAACCGAGACTGTTGATCAGCCAGACAGAATATTTGCTGTCTACAACCGAGACTGTTGATCAGCCAGACAGGTTATTTGCTGTCTACAACCGAGACTGTTGATCAGCCAGACAGGTTATTTGCTGTCTACAACCGAGACTGTTGATCAGCCAGACAGGTTAGTTGCTGTCTGCAAATGAGATTACTTGAAACGGTTTAATTCGTACGTTTTATCAGAAGAGATCATACCCTCAAAATTTATTGAAAACGTTATATCCTGAAACCAAATAAAATCCGGGCCCTCAAACGACTAGGTAGGAATACAATTCCTCCTATGGTGCCTTCCTTCACGTAGGATGCGATAATGACATGTAAACATGGCGACTCAGAATGACCCACTTACGGTCCCACAGAATATGACATCCTGCGTGGAGGAGGGCACCACATTTTCATAAATTTAACAAAAAATGCAGGAAAGGGGGTTGACCTACTTCCACATCCTCCGCGATGGAGGTCACCCCCAAACTAAAATAAACACGAACTTGGGCATGAGACGGCGGAGGCCGTCACACTATACTATATGTTGTAGGTACAGAATAAACAAAAATCACAAAATATAATCTACAAGCACAACCTTGCAGGTACAAAAACTGCCCTACCCAGCAATAGAGAGCGGGTGCACACTGGTAAAGGCAAGCACGCAGGGTAAGGAACAAACACACCGGATAAGGAAATTTTTTCGATCAGGATAAAAAAGAAAATGGCGGAATGGGTATCACATGTGCAGGTTTGTTGTTGTTCTAGATCTCGTGTTATGGTTACTAATCAATACGGCTGCTCACATTAGCTTCACGGAAAACTCATATTATTCACAAATTTATATTCGATGGTCCGAATGCGACAGTTACATCCAGTCAAACGGAGAACCGGACACAGTGGAGCTACTCCACCGCGAAATCTCATTATTTTACATGAAACTCTCTTCTGGGAAGATAGCATGCACTTTTTTTTGTTGGTTGTAGACATACACGTGATAAATTTGATTGATTGATTGATTGATTTGTGGTTTAACGTCCCCGTCAACACTGTAAAGGTCATTTTGGAGACGTTGCTTTCAATTTTGTGGGACTTTTACCCGACATTGAGATGAAATGACATCTCAAGCCCTGTCGCCAAATGAAACCAATAGGGTTTATTAGCATTGACGGTCCGCCTCGCACCGCGGTTCCTGGACAGGCTTAGATCCTCTAAGCGGTTTACCAGTACTAGTGTGCGGGTCGGATTCAGCTCTGCGTGAAAGCATCATGCAGCCCATATATTTCTTCAAGCCCCTATGGGCGTGATAAATTGGACTGTTGCAAATACGATTTAAGGAAAATTTGAAATTAGAAGGCACGCAGTGAGAAATCCTAGTTCAATTTTCAATACAACGCCCACAGGCAAGCAAATGAGTACAACGCATATGATAATATAAGACACAAAATTTTCCGGGGAAAATGGTTGTTGTATGGTCGTAGCACTAGGAAATTTCCATCTCAGATTAGGTTTTCCGATATTAATAATTAGTCCTACATAGCTGAAAGCACCAATTGTGATCTTTAGGAAACGTTCAAAGTTTTTGTGCATTGTCTTGGCATGTGCATTGCTCTGGTTCTAGCAATGCATCCCCACCCACCCACCCACCCACACACACATACACATACACTATGAATCTAGTACGATTTGGCCCGGACGATTTGACCTAAGAGAATTCGGCCAAGGAGAATGTGGTCCGTAAAAATATATTGGGTAGGACAACTTGGCAAGGCTAATATAATGTCCTGTGCAAATTGACATTTAAATGTTTTGGGTTTGTTTTCAGTAATGCCTCTTGGTTTGTTTGTTTGTTTTAGAGTTTAACGGCACTGTCAACACTATTTTAGGTCATTTTTGAGCCGGTCAGTTTACCTATTCACACTTTTCCTGGGCAGGCTTATACGTAAGCGGTTAACCAGTACACTGTACATTCTTTCGTCAGAAACTGACAACTGCCCTTCTTGAATCAGCGGAAGGGAGAGAATGGTCGTAGAAAAGGTTTCATGATCAATCTCCACGAAATAATGTTGCCGACCCCGGCAGGTGTCGAACCCGTCCCCCCCCCCCCTGATCACCAGCAGCGCGAATCCTACTGAGCTACCGAGCCCGGCATAATCATTTAGTTACCAATACATGTACCTACTTTGCCTTGTCCATCGGGGCTTAAGAAATAGATGGGCTGCATGATGCTTGAAGCTTCCACGCAGAGCCGAAACCGACCCACACACGAGTACTGGTAAACTGCTTAGAGGATCTAAGCCTGCCCAGGCAAAGCGGTGCGAGTCGACCCGCCCATGCTTATAAACCTTATTTGTTTCATTGGGCGGCAGGGCTTGCGATGTCGTTTCATCCCAGTGTCGGGTAAAATTCCCACAAAATTGGAAGCAATGTCTCCAAAATGACCTTTATAGTGTTGACGGGGACGTTAAACCTCAAATCAAACAAACAATATTTGCCTTATATCCGACGACGAACTGCGTACAAAGGGCCTGTTAAGATCTCCAATTATATCTGCACCCCTCCCCCCCACCCCCCGGACTATTTGTTTCATAAATGTTGTATGGTGAGTGAGAGCCAAAGGAAGTTATATGAAAAGATACAGCTTCAAAGAAAAACAAATCAACAAAATGTTTGGTCATTCACAAATAAGGTATGCTTTTACCATGACTTTACCCCTACCCCCAGCTGATTTTGATCAAAATTGCAAAATTTATCACCTTTATGGCTTTCAAAATATAACAGCCCAGCCTTGCCTGTACATATTTTATATTTTGTATACAGATACATGTACCGTTTTGATATGTTAACATGTGGTGAAAATATATAAAAAATGAACTGTAAACTCTGTGTTTATTTTTTTCATAAATTAATTTTTGGTCATTATCAGAAATATCAACATAAAATTGCCATAACTCTGTTCATAGTAAAGCTAAATATATGTTGTTATTACTCATTTTCTAAGTTAGAAACCAAGGAATAATTTGATACTTGTTTTTCATTTTGATCCTGTAATTTTTCATTTTTCGTATATCTCCATGATAACGCAAATGGGTGGGGTAACAAGATACGACTCACTTAGTGTACAAACGATGAGCAGTGCTACCTGATATATTAATGCGCCAAATGAAACCAGGTTTCTAAGGGCACTTTCTATTGTCTTTTTCTTTCGAAGGGGTATACTTTTATCACACTTTTCTTACTATTTTCGTCACAATTTATTAACTCAATACAGACACATCAAACGTCAAGTTATTCTGAAAATACTTGAAGACGAGACAACTCGTTTCTGTGTATGTTTCCATTAACGACGCCTGTTAGCAAGTGAAACGTCGCATACTGAAGAGGATTTGAGTGAGGGTCAAAAAGAAGCCAAATCATATCAGGCCCTTTAATGACCATGTAATAGGTACAGGTACGCTTGCGATTATCTTGTCAGCGCACACTCACTTGTCTCGCGCTTGTAACGCGTGAGATCCGCACGCGCAGTTCACGCGTTTCAACTGCGAATTACATTTTAGCCAATGAATTTTCTTTATGAAAAACGCGATACTGCACATAAATCGCGATTTCCGATCAGCCAATCAGGCCTGCGTGTCGATAACGCAAATACAACCTTCTCTGCGTGTCCAAAGCAACCAATCAATACCGCGTAACTATTTCGCTCTTATCTTTTCTTCCAATTTAGGTTTTTTATTATTATTATCTGATTACTTCCAAAACCAGAAACATAATAAATTGAAACAGAGAAAATACAGGTAAACGGACAAGACATTTATTCAGTTACAGTAAAACTGTGCAATTTGCCTCGGGGTAAATGGTTAAATATAGGTACTGCATAGTGATTGAAGTTGACGAAGTTGATTGCCAAAATGCAGGATGTTTATTGATCAACAGTTTTATGACACCCAGGTGCACCTGGGAGCTACAAAGCTAGTTATTTAACCCATTGTATGCTAGTGGACTCTTCCATTGTTATATGTTGGACAATTCCATTTTTTATATAAGGGGCGTCAGTCCCATTTTTACGTTTTCATTCAATTTTGATGGAAAAATCTGTTAGCAAATAGTGCAGGCCCTGATCAGACGCCGCGTTCTGTGGCGTCTGATCTGGGCCTGCACTGTTTGCCAAGGTACCCATTTATTGGTTTCCCGCATACAATGGGTTAAAATAACACCCCATTATCTTCACTTATTCAAGATGTCAAGACCAAAAATAAACATTTTTCATTCACTCACTCACACCGGCCCCCGCCCATAGGGGCTAGAAGAAATATATGGGCTGCATGATGCTTCCATGCAGAGCTGAATCCAGCCCACACACTAGTACTGGTAAACTGCTTAGAGGATCTAAGCCTGTCCAGGAACCGCGGTGTGAGGCGGACCGTCCATGCTAATGAACCCTATTGGTTTCATTGGGCGACAGGGCTTGAGATGTCATTTCATCTCAATGTCGGGTAAAAGTCCCACAAAATTGGAAGCAGCGTCTCCAAAATGACCTTTACAGTGTTGACGGGGACGTTAAACCTCAAATCAAACAAACAAACACTCACTCACAGAAGGGCTCATTTATTTATTTTTTTATCTATTTATTTATTTATTTATTTATTTATTGTAATTTATTTATTTATTGCCTGTTTCTTAATTTATTTTCCATCTGGTCAACAAGCCTATTAATGAACACCCTCTAAACCCCTCTTTATTTAGAGAAAAGTTGGGTTTACGGGGTATTGGACACGGAAACACGTCCATGTTCGAAAACCCGCCTATACAAATACATTGTAAACTTTACCACCGGAAACACGAAAATTTTAGATGAAAACTTGTGATAGTTTTCTTATTTCTGCTCAAAAAAATAGATTGTGGGTACTCGTTAGAACCGCCTCGAGTGCGCAAAATGTAGATTGTTGGTACTCGTTAGAACCGCCTCACAATCTATATTTAGAGCAGAAATAAGGAAAATAAGATATACCCCAGTAAACCCCAGTTTTTTATATATAAAGTTGGGGTTCAAGGGGTCAAAATTATATTGGCATGTTTTCGTGATGTTAACCCCACTTTTATATCGCAATACTGGGGCTAACAAGGGTATGTATAATTTTTCTTATTTTTGCTCAAAACATAGAGTCTTGATACTGGTTAGAACCGAACCGACCGCCGAGGCGGTTATAACGAGTACCCAAGTCTTTGTTATGAGCATAGATATGAAAAATATAAGATTCTTGATCTGAAAATTTTCCGTTTTTTTTTTTTTTAATTTGTAAAACTTCAATATATCTGAATAGGCGTGCTTCCGTGATGCCCGTCCACGCGCATGACCTAAATGACACTTTTACAGTCGAGCTATGCAGTCTGATGGAACATTCTGATGACAGCCCTTAATGTGATGCTAGCATTTGCGAGTTAACTTCCACATTTATTCAAACATTGACAAACAGTGTAGGCCCAGATAAGACGTCTCGAACGTGGCGTCTGATCTGAGTCTACACTGTTTGCTCAAAGAACATACATTTTGATACAACTTACATCAAACAGCACATACGTGACACCCATATAATTGAAATTGAACCACTCCAAACGATTCCAGGACATTTGCCCCCCAGGACATTTGCCCCCCAATGTATTAATCTAAAAATGGACATTTGTCCCCCAGTTGAAAATGCAACCTGGACATTTGCCCCCCAGAGCTTATTTTTGGTATGGACATCTGCCCCCCAGTGATTATTTTACAGGTGGACATTTGCCCCCCACTGCTTATTTCAGAAAGGGACATTTGCCCCCCAGATAGACCAGGGCTAATACAAAGGAGGAAAAAATGTATTTATTGGCTAATTATCATCAGAAATACAAAATGTTAATCAATAAATAACTCTATCTATATAAATCCCATAATAACCTGCTGTTATGGACAACCCCTACCTCAGAAAGCAGTGTGGATCCAGATCAGATGCCATATATGATGCGGATCTATACTGTTTGTCATGCAATTTGTTAAGTTAACAAAAATATACCAAGAATGTGATGGTTAATAGTCAACAATTGGAGATGCTTAATTTATTCAGCAGGTTAAGGGTTAAGCAAGTCAGCTACAGAACCATATATTGAGTTTGTGCCTCACTGAGGGTCCAATGTCAGACGCCTATACTCAAGTGGTTTTTACACTGGATACACTGATGGTTAATTCTTGGTCAAAACATTATCATGTAAATTATGTAGCTATATACAAGTCTGTAAAATTAATATCCTTGTAAGTTTTCAGAAAAAAAGGGTTTGCATTATTTTCTTAATTTCTGCTCAAAAACAAAGATTGTAGGAACATGTTAGAACTATCTAGAGATGGGTCTAGCCAGGTTGGGGGGCAAATGTCCCTTTCTGAAATAAGCAGTGGGGGTAAATGTCCACCTGTAAAATAAGCACTGTGGGGGGGGGGGGGGGCAGATGTCCATACCAAAAATAAGCTCTGGGGGGCAAATGTCCGGGTCCCATTTTCAACTGGGGGACAAATGTCCATTTTTAGATTAAGGCATTGGGGGGCAAACGTCCTGGGGGGCTTACGTCCGGAGACCACTCCAAACATGTAAGATAGAAGATTACATTGTCATATTGGTTAAAAAATGTGTGTTTTCAGGCGTCTACAATATTTTTCATATTTCTGCTCCAAACATAGATTGTGGGTACTAGTTAGAAACAGCCATCAACACCATGACCAGGCGGTTCTGATGAGCCGCCATTAACCAGTAAATAGCGGTGGCTTGTAAATTACATATCCCAGGGTAAATAATTACCCTCACCTGGTCCCCTACCTATATGACATTCTTCAGAATACCCCCAAGTGAGTTTTATCTCTAAAGGTGTTATGCAATCCAAAATGTAGGTGTGTTTGTTTATCCGAAGGAATCACAACTGATAAGAAAGACCAATTTATATACTGCCATTAATTCACGAACGAATTAAAAAAAAAAACAAAAAAAACATAAGGGTAAACATACAAGCAACGAGGATTTTGATTGGCCCGTGTTCTCTCGCAATCACTCGTTTTATCGTCACATACCTGTTTTATTTTTATTGGTTGAAATTCTCTCCCACAGACACGCGTATTGAATTTACCTAACGCGTTTCGAATGATCACTTTTATTGGCTGATATTTAACGCGTTGAAATCGCGTATGAACGCGATGAACCGCGCATTAAAACGCGATATTTTCACACGCGGGCAACGCGCGTGTCTCGCGCGGACAATACGCGTAAATGGACATGTTTATCGCAATCTTAACTGTATGTCTCACGAATTTGGCGAATTTATCTACCTTATTTTCAGCCAAAAGAACAAGCATACAATTTTCTACCAGAAATACTGCATGGACAAATACATCATTTCTCTCTCTCTAAGCCCCGCCCATAGGGGCTTGAAGAAATATATGGGCTGCATGATGCTTCCACGCAGAGCTGAATCCGGCCCGCACACTAGTACTGGTAAGCCGCTTACAGGATCTAAGCCTGTCCAGGAACGCGGTGCGAGGCGGACCGTCCATGCTAATAAACCCTATTGGTTTCATTGGGCGACAGGGCTTGAGATGTAATTTCATCTCAGTGTCGGGTAAAAGTCCCACAAAATTGGTAGCAACGTCTCCAAAATGACCTTTACAGTGTTGACGGGGACGTTAAACCTCAAATCAAACAAACAAACATCATTTCTCTAATTCATGATCGCGATGAACCCAATCCATCTATCTCCCGTTGGGGTGATTATATTGCTAGAACCAGAGCAATGCGCATGCCAAGACAAGGCACACAAATTTTGAACGTTTCCTAAAGGTAACAATTGGTGCTTTAAACTATGTAGGACTAATTATTAATATCGAAAAACATAATCTGAGATGGAAATTTACTAGTGCTACGACAAAACAACCATTTTCCCCGGAAAATTTTGTGTCTTATCATATGCGTTGTACCCATCTCCTTGCCCGTGGGCGTTGTATTGAAAATTGAACTAGGATTTCTCACTGTGGGTCTTCTATTTTCAAATTTTCCTTAAATCGTATTGGAACAATCCGAGTTATCATGTGTATGTCTACAACCAACAAAAAAGTGCATGTCATCTTCCCAGAAGAGCGTTTCATGTAACATAATGAGATTTCGCGGTGGAGTAGCTCCACTGTGTTCGGTTCTCCGTTTGACTGGATGTAACTGTCGAATTCGGACCATCGAATATAAATTTGTGAGTAATATGTGTCTTCCGTGAAGCTAATGTGAGCAGTCGTATTGATTGATTAACCATAACACGAGATCTAGAACAACAACAAACCTGCACATGTGATACCTATTCCGCCATTTTCTTTTTTTTTCCTGAGCGGAAAAATTTCCTTACCCGGTGTGTTTGTTCCTTACCCTGCGCGCTTGCCCTTACCAGTGTGGGGTGGGCTTGCCCCAGAACGGACAACACCATCTTTAAAGCACAAGAAAAACAAACACGACAGGTCCGTGGCCGGGCGAGCACATCCGCCCACATATATACTCAATAAGCTGGGGGCACAGACCAAATAATGTAAATATGTACATACGTTACCAAAATTAGCAAAAATCAAACTAAATAATAAAACACAAAAATACCAATATCAAAATTGATACAAAAAGCGTAGACGAAATCCATAGAAATGGTGCTGGCGTGAGGGTGTAAATGCGGCTGAAGCTACAAGCTAAAAGAAAGAAATGGATGGACTCTACAAATTTGTGGTGCAAATAAGCGGCACAAAATGGCTAAAAAACTTTGTCTCGAATCCCCTGATTGAATATAAGGTGCATATCACGTAACATGGAAACGTGTATAGCAATCTTTAGAAACGTCTTCCAAATCGCAATGAAACTTTCAAACAAAATTCACTGCTAAACGATCCCCTTAATGATAAGTTCAAACTCGGAGCCTACCCTGTTACACAAAACAACCCACACCCATTTGCGGCAAACCGCAAAACCCCAAGGCACAGCACTGCTATAACTTAAACGCAGTGCAATCACGTAGCCAAACCTTTAGAATGGAGTTCCAAATTACTACAACTAAACTATGTTGCACCAAAACAAAGGCTCACATTGGAACTGTGCAACACATCCACAGCCCTTGAAAAATGAAGCACGCCTAGCCCAGAAACTCCAACAAATAAAGATGCCCTTTAGCGACAGGACACATGCGACAGGACACATGACCTGAAGCAAACGGGAAGACAAAATATAAGCCCCACCGAGACCTGGAAAGGTCACGGCTCTTTTTCACAAACCTCTCAGGACGGAGCTCGGCGATTGGCTACAGGGCAAGGGGATGCCCGTGGGCTCGGAGGCACCTGAGACGTGAGACGATAAACACGGACGGACGGGGCTGGAGCCGAGCGATGGTCTCCCTGTTCACCGGCAACGGGGAATAGGGGTACCACCGAACGGCTACGGTGTAGTGTCAGCATGGATTCGTTCCCTGGGACCCCACCAGCTGACGACCCGCGACCCGGGGAAACTGGAAAACAACAACAACCAAATAAAATCTTTTATATTGCTCATTTAAGACATACTGGTTATCAGAAGTAGAACCATCATTTCAAGAGACGGTCATTACAGCAATAATAATAATAATAATAATAATAATAATAATAATAATAATAATAATAATAATAATAACTGAATACTACCTTCAGAACTTGCATCACGAAAACACGCCAATATGATTTTGAGCCCCTCGAACCCCACTTTTATATAGTAAAATTGGGGTTTGCTGGGGTAAACCTTATTTTTCTTATTTCTGCTCTAAAATATAGATTGTGGGTACTCGTTAGAACCGCCTCGATAAGGCGGTTCTAACGAGTACCAACAATCTATATTTTAGAGCAGAAATAAGAAATCAATCGTAATTTTTCATCTTAAAATCTTCATTTTTTCGGCGATAAAGGTGGCAATGTATTTGTATAGGGCGTGTTTTCGTAATGCGAAGTAGAACCATCATTTCAAGAGACGTTCATTACAACAACAACAACAATAATAATAATAATAATAATAATAATAATAATAATAATAATAATAATAATAAGTGAATACTACCTTCAGAACTGGAACTCGAACTGTCCCAATCCCTCAGAAGCTTTTGCACGTTGTTCGGCAGTTTTGTTTTTAATGTTGGTAGTTTTGCATAGCCATATTCTATTCAAATTCTACATAGATTCATACCTTTGCAATATAAGATTATCTTCCACGGTCATTGGATTGCATTTGAGCCGGCGAATGACAAAACCTACGATAAGACCGGTGTGACAAGCACAGACTCAAATCAACCTGCGCACCCATCCACTATATATGACAAGACATTTTGCTTATGTCTCTTTGCATAGATATTAGCATGCAGCAGGTGTGTGTGTTTGTGTGTGATGAGTAGATAATGAGTAGTTGTGCATGTGTGCGTGCGCGCGCGCGTATGTGTGTGCAGTTGTGCACTTAACTGCTATTAACAAAAAACAAAATTCCTAAATTTCATCTGTAAAATGCCATAATATAGACACTGAAGATAGTATTATATTTCATCGGCATTTATTGTCCTCATGTCCTCATGGTATGTAGACTTAGACTAATGTTATTGTATGGATATTTCCAGTTATATTCCAATTCATTTCGGTTATTGGCAAAACAACAAATTATCTGTAAGTTATATCATTTCATGTTAAAAAATCGGTAGATTGGAATGTTCGGTTATCCAATCAAATGCGTTGGAATGCTAATTGTTTGAGAATTTCCGCCTGTAGAACATTCCTCATTATACTGTATTTTGAAATTGTAACTCTTCTATGAAATTATGTTTGAAAAATAAATTTTGCTCGATCATGTAAATGTAACGGTATCGCCATTAAAATACTTATTGCTTCGGAATTGTTCTTGTGGCCCTTGAACATGATTTTCTTTGCTCCAGCAACGAAATTGTTAACCCATATATGACAATGGAATCTTCCGCCTAATATGTTTGGAGTGGTCCATTTGCAACTATAGGGGTGTCAGGTTTGTTTTTGTTTGTGGCAATTTTTTCAAAACTGAATGTTCTTTAAGCAAACAGTGTAGACCTAGATCAGACGCCGCGTTCTGCGGCGTCTAATCTGGGTCTGCATTGTTTGCCAGTGTCCCAGAAAAGGGCCGCTAGTCATATATGGGCTAAGGTTTATTAGTGAGAGATTGTTTAGTTTATCGTGAAAATAAATGTTATGTGTGCTTATTAGATTACGAGTTCTCCCCCCTTTTTCCCTGTTAAGATTTCGAATCACATCCATGTGACATAGTGCATTATGACATATGTCCGAAAATGTATATTTTCTGATAAAATGTGTATGCGCTTTTTTTTTTTTTTTTTTTCATATAAATGCTCCAAATATAGCTTGTGGGTGCTCGCTAGACCCGCCTAGATTGAGACGGTTCAAACGAGCGCACACAACCTATACCTTAAAACAAAAATAAGGAAATTAATGTATACCCCCGTAACCCCCATTATTTCTCGATAAAAAGGGGATTTAGAGGGGTGTTCATTTCGCGGACTTTTTAACCTGATAAGGCATTAAAAATAGCTGTGTTTCTGGGAACATGCTGAAAAAAGTTTTGGTCGGTAGGTACAGTAGGAGAAACTTTTATATTATTTTATTTTTCCTCCCGAAAAAAAAAGAAAAAAAAAAAAAAAAAAAAAACAGGATCGGCCTGTATTTTTATGTGTTTTTGTTTTTGTACATGATTGTGATGTTGAGACTTACACTGTATATCATAGTTCATTTAAGATGCTCAAAAACGTCAGCTCTGTATTTTGAAAGGTACTAAATGCAAAATACTACAAAAATGTACTTAAAAACGCGAACTATGGGAAATGCAAAAACGACACTGGGTAGGGTCGGAAATTGAAAATGGTAAGGTCGATGTTTTAATTTTGTTCTTTTATTGATAAAAATAGTAAAGTCGTGGGTTCCGAAGCAGTGTCGGTCGGGTTAGTGGGAACGTTATGATAACACTCCCGTGCGACATAGTGCATTCTGAAGAAAATTCCGTGATATTTTTCTTATTTGTACTGTATTACAAATAATACGGTTCTAACGAGTACCCACAACCTACGTCTTGGAGCAGAAATAAGAAAAATAAGGTACACCCCCGCAAACCCCAGTTTTCTCTATATAAAGTGTTGTTTAGGTGGGTGTTCATTTCACGGACCTGTTCACGCTAATATTTTAGGCCCAACTGCCGCTATGATTATCTGGTACTGGCACAAACTATCCCGGTCTTCAGTTAGAAAAATTGCAATAGTGCCGCGTGCGTTTGAGCCACTTACGTTCGAATGTATATACTCTCTGTGGCAGTCGCATGAAAGCTCGTGTACATGAATGAGCTGTTATTTGGCATCTTAACATGTCATACTTGAATTTTGGTTGACAGGGCATCTTGAATACTGTCATCTATATCTGACCTTGATTTCTTATTACATAGGGGATAACTGTATTCAAAATTGTCATTTTGGGAGGTAAATCGACGGTTTTACGGTCGGAAATTTCGTTTTACGGCGACGCGTTAGCGGAGCCGTAAAACGGAATTTGCGACCGTAAAACCGACGGTTTACCTCCCCAAATGACAATTTTCAATACAATTATCCCCATTCTAATGCACTTATTCGGCTGTTTTGTTTACAAAATGCTTTTTTGCCCATAACGGCAAGCGCAGTGAGCTGCGTAAAACCAGATACAAACCAATGGAAAGCGACGTTACGTGATGACGTCGAGTTTCCGACGGTATATCGCAGAATATACTGTCGCAAATTTTTGACGTTATCCAGTCAGACGTCTCGTTACATTCGCAAATGCATTAGAATTGCAGTTCTTTCTGTTCTTAAGGAGATAACGTTATGCCATAGAAAAGAAATGACCACGTGTAATAACATAACGTTGCAAGCGCGTAACATCTTGAGGCCGTGATGACGCCGTCCATGACAACGGCGTTTGATCAGTACACCATAATCAAGCCGGCGAATAAACATCTACGAGGGTCGTTCAATAAGTACCTGGCCTTACCTACTTAGAGTCACGCTTGACTTCTTTTCTATTGTCACCCCGCAGCAATAAGCACTTCCTCCATCTATGTTCCAAGGCTGAAAGTCCATTTTTGTAGACTTTATGGACTTTAGAGAGCAAGTTCTGTTGACCTACTAGAGTTACACCAAAACGCGCGAAGTAGGAATCTTGCGACTACTACAGTTAGCTCGATTTCAACCCAGCTTGGTATGAGAGTTGGAAACAAACAGGGCGGACGATGGAGAATTTAAGTTAAAAACGTCCACCATGTTGTTTATACTATCCGAGGGTCAACTCGATTGGTTTTGTTGACATTTGACAAGGGTCAAATGAACTCGTTCAGGGTCAATCTACCCTCCAACGGCTTATCTGACCGGAAGTGGCGTCCAAAAAAATAATCGGTGGGTGCCATATCAAGGAAACAGGGTGGTTGTGGTAAGGGTTTGAAACCCGTTCCGCTTCAATACGTCCACACAAACTTTGCAGTTATGGACTCTAGCATTGTCATGTTGAAACAGCACACCATTTAGTATTTCTCCACGCCTTTTCTGTACAACAGCTGCACGTAATTGATTGGTCCAGAACATTAGTATAATATGCCCCATTTATAATTGTCTGGCCACGAGGTAAATAGTCCACCAACAGCACCCACTTGCTATCCAAACACACAGTTGCCGTGACCTTGAGTCTTGAATTTCTTTAGACGCGGTGAACCTTGAACAGTCCACTGTTTACACTGCTCAGGATCAAAGTGATGGATTCAAGTTTCGTCCCCGGTAACAATTATTTCAAGAAAGTCTTCCTTGTCAGAACCATATCGTTCCAAAAGTGACTTAGACATGGACACATGGAGAGCTCGTTGTTCTTTACTGAGGCATTTTGGCACCCATCGCGCTGAAAGCTACCTCATGCCCAGCCGTTGAAGTAACTTGAATGGTAAAAACGCTACCATGAGAAATCTCCAATCTTCTAGCCATTTCTAAAATTTTCATTCGCCTGTCCTGCTTACTAGTTCCATTAGATTTTCACTAGTGACGTCATCAGTAGCGTTCATGGTGTTCGTCTTCCAATGTTACCCGACCACCCAATTTTAACAGTTGAGTATGAAGGAGAGTCTTTTCAGAAACTTACCACAATTCCTCATAAATTTCCTGGTTCGTCGTCTTTTTAAAAAACAGGTATCTAATCAATGCTCTGTATATACTTTGACACTGATCCCTGCCATGTTATTTTACCAGTGCTAGACTGACCGATGAAATTTTGTGTAACCATGTATATGGCATTGATGTATAATATGTGAAAAGTGTGCAGTTTCCATGGGTCAGTAACTGGGTTAGGCCAGGTAAATATTGAAAACGGGGAATTCTGTTCTTCCGAAAATCTCTGTTGTTATTTTTTTTTTTTAATTGGTCGGTCGCGCATCGCGCATAGCTGCAAAAGCTGGTTCATAGCTAGCTTTGACAAAGTAATTTGAAAAAAAAAGTAAAAATTAAAAGAAACAAAACTGAAAAAAAGAAATAATAAAATAAAAACAAAAAAAAAAAAAAGCGGATAAACTTACAAGATATTCTAAATGATCAGCAAAGGCATCTGCGCATTCTGATCAGGGCCTTTCTTGATCGCATGAGAATTCTATAGCATCTGGGTTATCGAACTTGAATTGAAGTGTGAAAAGACTCTGAACAGCCTTGCTAGTTACGCAGGCTGATCGGTGTCTTCATCCGTCTCATGTGTCTTCTGGAACTTCTGTCATGTTCTAGTTTCGATCACGTTAATGAGTCCATGTAATCATCATGTTAACCATAAGAAGTCCGTGTAATGAACACCCCTCTATACCCTTATTTATATAGAGAAACTAGGGTTTATGGGGTATACATATTTTTTCTTAATTTTTGCTCAAAATAAAGAATGTGGGCACACGTAAGAACCGTCTCATCGAGACGGTTCTTACGAGTATCCACAATCTATATTTTAGAGCAGAACTAAGAAAAACAAGATTTACCCCTGTAAACCCCAGTTTTACAATATAAAAGTGGGATTCAAGGGGGTCAAAATTATATAGGCGTGATTTCGTGATGCATATTGTAATGTCTGAACAGGCTGCTCATTTAGAGCAGATGGAAGACATATAGACTATTGTAAGTGAAGAAAATCAATATTTATTATCAACGTCAGCCGTACCACGGGAAAACACACGTTTTCCATGGTGATTTCGATTAGATTTAGAGGTGTTCAGCGTGTTATCAGAGAAACAGTTTTGAATGCTACTTTATCAATACAGTTACTTGAAATTTGCATTCAAATAATGTTTTTGTTTGTTTGTATTGGAGTTTAACGGCCCAGTCAACACTATTTAGGTCATTTTTGAGCCGGTCAGTTTACCTATCAACACTTTCCTGGGCAGGCTTATACGTAAGCGGTTAACTAGTACAGTGCACATTCTTTCGCCAGAAACTGACAACTGCCCTTCTTGAATCAGCGGAAGGGAGAGAATGACCGTAGAAAAGATTTCATGACCAATCTCCACGAAAGAATGTTGCCGACCCCGTTCAAATAATGTCCGCAGTTGCTAAGTGTGCATTATTTACGTTGCGCAGGCGCTAAAAGTGACGTCATCCATCACGTGAACAAGTCCGTGAAATGAAGACGCCCTAAACCCCACTTTATATGGAGAAAACTGCGGTTTACGGCGATATACATTATTTTTCTTATTTCTGCTCCAATACATAGGTTGTGGGTACTCGTTAGAACCGCCTCACCGAGGCGGTTCTAACGAGCACCCTCAAGGCGGTTCTAACGAGCACCCTCAACCTATGTTTTGGACATTTATAACAAAAATATCGAGGGTTTTCATAAAAAGTAGCCAATTTGGAAATGTGAAAAATGCACTATGTCCCACGTGTGTGTTATCATTATGACGTCCAAATGACATAAAAACGTGTGTGACGTATTTCTGACACACATTTTTAACGTTTAGCTTATTGACATCTAACAAGTAGAAAAAATGTGTCATTTTTCGATGATGCATGGAATTCACAAACGGTGAAAATAAAAATCGTGTTTCACTGATAAATCTCTATATTTCAGTTAAAAGCATGTAAGAGACTAGAGCTCGCAGTCGATGGCACGGGGGTGGGGGTTGGAGAATGATACAAGCGCAACCCAGGGGACACCCAAGCTGGCTTCAAATGTGTCTTATCATTTTAAAGGAACAAGAATATATATGATATAGGGATGGGGATCTGAACGGTTTCTGAGATATAAGGCCTTTAAAGAAATGGAGGGTTAGGGCCATGGCCCTGGCGTACCCCTGGGTACATCCAGGTTAGTGTCACTGAATGTGTCGTAGCATAAGGAACAAGAATATATATGGTTAAGGGGTGGGGATCTTAACAGTTTCTCAGATCTTATGCTTTTCCTAAAGTGGAGGGGGTAGGGCAAGGCCCGGGCGCACCAAAATTTAATGCCGCTCTCGAACGCCCTCATCATGCAAAGAAGCTTTATGTATGTACCAAATCTCGTTGAATTCCGGCCAGTGGTTAAGGAGGAGATAGCCTGACGGACTGACAGACGGACGGACGGACAGACGTCCGGACGGACGGACGGAGGCGTTCACAATATCCCCTTACGCTTTTTTAAAAGCGTGGGGATAATAACGTTATGTGATTGCGTAGGCTGATTGTCTTTACCGTCAACACATGTCCGACGAAATTCAGCCACCCTCCAAGAACTCGAACAACTCTGGGACCATGAACATAAGTAACTTACATGAGTGTGAGGGTGAATAGAAAAATCCGTTCCGGGGGTAACAGTCCGACATTACGAGGCTTGCCGAGTGATTTCAAAATGTGATCCCGATTGACGGACTTTCTATCCATCTCAGATTCTTTTTCTTTCATAGCTTTCATTACTGGATGCTATCACTTACGTTGCCGTCGTCAGCCATATTGTGATGGCAATGGTGTGATTTTTAGTGATGTCACGTAACGTTTAGATGATATTTTACTTTTTCAGTGTAAGCTCAACACTGAAAAAATCAAATTTTCTGTAATTTGTAATGAAATTTCAAAGCGTCAGCCATCATCACAGAGAACAAACTTTTTCAAGGGCGATTTAGGGGATAAATGTTTTCAAAATTGTGATTTGGGGAGGTAAAGCGGAGGTTTTACGGTCGGAAATTTCGTTTTACGGCGACGCGTCAGCGGAGCTGTAAAACGTAATTTGCGACCGTAAAACCGACGATTTACCTCCCCAAATCACAATTTTGCAATACAGTTATCCCCATTCTAATGCACTTCTACGATTGTTTTGTTAAAAACTGTATTATTTTGCACAAAACGGCTAGCGCTGTGAGCAGCGTAAAACCAAATGCCAGCCAATGAAAAGCGACGTTACGCGATGACGTCGGGTTTCCGACAGTATATCGCAGAATATACTGTCGCAAATTTTTGACGTTATCCAATCAGACGTCGCGTTACATACGCAAGTGCATTAGAATTCGACTTGATTTGGAGGTATTCAGCGTGTAAACTGGGTATAATATTGGGTGTAAACTAGAAGTGAAAGTTTGCACCTGAAAAAAAACAGCTTGGAATGTTTCTTTTTCAAATTGTTCGCTTGATATTTGCATTCAAATAATGTCCGGAGTGGCTACGCTCGTTTGGCGTCGAGTGCATTTTTTACGTGCGTAGGTGCTAAAAGTGACGTCATCAACGTCCGAATGACATGAAAACGTGCGTGACGTAATTTCTGACACAATTTAAAACGTTTGGCTAATAGACATCTAACAAACAGAAAATATGTGTTATTTTTCGATGAAACATCGAATTCACAAACAGTGAATATAAAACAGAAATTGTATTTCACTGTTTGAAACAGTGACAATATCGATTTCGATTTCACTTAGAAATCTCTATAATATTCTTTCCATGGAAAAGCATGTAAGAAACTGTGACGCCAACCTTAACGACGGTGCACATGAGGTCGTATTCAACCAGCGTTTTACCCTGTCCCTGGGAAAGAACACTAGGGTAAGAACAGAATTTCTATCCCGGGCTAAAACCACGAAATTCCTTATCTGGTATGCAAGAAAATTTGTTCCAAATAGGGTTAGTTCGAATACTGATGTTTAATCATAGTGCAAGGTAATGCGACATAATGGGGTCACTTCGGAATAGCTTTACGGGCTTCTATAGTATATAGGTATGTTGTGTGTGCTCATTAGAATCGCCTCATTGAGGCGATTCTGATGAGTTAACACAACATATTATGCTGTGTGTGCTAATTAGAATCGCCTCATTGCGGCGAATCTAAGGAGTACACATAACATATCTTTTCAAGATAAAATCAGAAAAAGACATATATATTATCCCGAACATATTGCCCCCGCCCATAGGGGCTTGAAGAAATATATGGGCTGCATGATGCTTCCACGCAGAGCTGCTTCCGGCCCGCACACTAGTACTGGTAAACCGCTTAGAGGATCTAAGCCTGTCCAGGAACCGCGGTGCGAGGCGGACCGTCCATGCCAATAAACCCTATTGGTTTCATTGGGCGACGGGGCTTGAGATGTCATTTCATCTCAATGTCGGGTAAAAGTCCCACAAAATTGGAAGCAACGTCTCCAAAATTACCTTTACAGTGTTGACGGGAACGTTAAACCTCAAATCAAACAAACAAAATCCCGAACATATGGATATGTTGAGCTTTGGTAAATATTCCCATGGGCCTCCAGAATTAGTTCGAATCGGCCATGGAAAACGTATTCGAGTTATCGAAGTTTTGCTGTACGTTGTATTTCCTCTTATCAAGATTAACTTATGCTCTTTTCAAAGGCTTAAGTAATTTAATCCGCTCCTCCTAAACCGTTCCTACAACACCCCTTTTCCTGCGGCATAGTTGGGTGAGGCAAAGGTGACGTGCGGTAAGGGTAGAGGGGGATGTTTCTGTGTCTACACTTCCATTCATTTTCCTCTTTCTCCTCTGTCCCACACTTTCATCTTCTCTATTATCTGTTCTATCTCTTTTCTCCCTTTCACTAGGAAACAACATAAAATGACCCACAAGGGTTGACGTGTCGTTAAAACTCAATCAATCAATGTATAAAAACATTGATTTGTCGGGTCATTTCCCGGCTATCTATTTTTCCGCGGTCTTCGTTTTTTCTGAACAGTATAATTTCTAAATTGTACCCTAACACTTAATTAAGTCTGCATGATCGGGTACAAGACATTTGGCACAGCAAAACATTTCTTTGTTCGTTTGCAAAGGTGCAGTTATAATAAATCATATCGAACTGCAAGATAGGGCTTTAAATGTGCAAAAATTACCACGTGGGGTATTGATCTAAATTCAGATAAAATTCCTCATGCCGTTCCTTAAACCCTCGTTGTTTCTCAAAGATAAGGCTTGAGCAATCTCGGATAGAAGTCCCACACAATAGGAAGCAGCGTCTCCAAAATGATTTAAGTAGTGTTGACGGAAACGTAAAACCTCAATACAAACAAAGAAACATGCCACATAAAATAGTGAAATTCCGCTAGTAAGACCACCTAAAATTAGGACTCATTCTGCTATAAAAAGTTTATTTTGAAGGGTACACCTAATTTTTCTTTGTGTTTTCTGCCTACAATGTCCTCTGGTCAGGGACCACCTTTGGGACTGTTCAAAAGTGGTCTTTAAGACCACTTTTGAACAGCCCCAAATGTGGTCTTAATATAGGAATTTCACTGTATTATTTCACGTCAGACTGCATAAGCCGCGTCGTGAGACATTTTACTTTAACGAAGCTCAATTAAAGGCATCTCCATTACGGCGCAAGGATGAACTCTCAATAACTCGAACTATCTCTATCTCGATCAGTTTTTAAGGTCTCGATGTTATTCGAGCTATTGAAGTAATACTTGATTCACTAATCAAACCACAGTGGTGAGGATGAAAGAGACAAAATTTTGCAGATTATTTGAAAATGTCATCTGCAATAGTTGCGGTGCGGTTTGTTATTTAATAATTCGTTTTGTTTGTTTGATTTGAGGTTTAACGTCCCCGTCAACACTGTAAAGGTCATTTTGGAGACGTTGCTTCCAATTTTGTGGGACTTTTACCCGACATTGAGATGAAATGACATCTCAAGCCCTGTCGCACAATGAAACCAATAGGGTTTAATAGCATGGACGGTCCGTCTCGCATCGCGGTTCCTGGACAGGCTTAGATCCTCTAAGCGGTTTACCAGTACTAGTGTGCTACCCGGATTCAGCTCTGCGTGGAAGCATCATGCAGCCCGTATATTTCTTCAAGCCCCTATGGGCGGGGGCTTAATTTATTCAATAATTCGTACCCGAAAAATGAGACAATGCAATCAGTGCAAACCCGGACCAGACGCCGCATGGTGCAGCGTCTGGTCAATGTCTACACTAAGTTCTTACAGGATTTTCCGGTTATGCATTGATATGTTGTGAGTGAGTCTCATATTGAAGGATTTGAATTGTGTAGGACATATTGTATTATTTTTCAACGTAATCCCCTTCAGTATCTATATACTTTTGACAGCGGTGTTCTAGCGCTTCAATGGCACTTTTATAGAACTCCTTTTCTTGGCTGTTCAGAAAGACATCCACTGCATATATGACGTCATTATCGGGCTGAGAGTTAGATTGGTTCCCTTGTCGTAAATGTCTCCGCTAGGTGGCTACAACATGTTATGTGCGTACCGAAGGGGAGGTACTAACGATGGGGAACCAATCTAACTGAGAGTGGGTGCATGAAATAGCTGTTTTCAGGAAAGTCTGATGGAGCGAGATAAGGTGAATAAGGCAGATGCTCAATCAAATTAAAGCCACAATCGTGAATGGCAACCATAGCAATGACAGACTTGTGAACAGGAGCATTGTCCTGCTGGAACAACACACCTTTAGTGAGCTTCCCGCGGCGTTTAAATTTAATATTTTCCCGTAACTGCCTCAGAAGTGAAGCGTAGTATGTGCCATTGATTGTTTGTCTCTTTTGGAGATAATCTATCAGCAGAATACCATCTGCATCCCAGAAAACCGAGGTCATAATCTTCCCAGCTGATGGAACAATCCTTCTTTAGCGTGGGTTAGCCAGGGAGCTTCCATTGTTTCGAATGTTCTTTGACCTCGCTAGTAAAATAATGGAGCTATGTTTCATCCATAGTGACACATCTCTGAAGAAAGCTAAAGAAAGGGTTAAGATTTGCACGCGATAATGTGCGCCTGGTGTGCTTCTGATCAACTGTCCGAAGTGTTAGTATCTATAAGGCCGAAAGTTTTCTCATTGCAAGATCCTCTGTCAGAATGGAATGTTCTCTTTCCCGTGAAATGCCAACTCTACAGGCTATTTATCTTTCTGTTACTCGTTTGTCGATCATAACAATATCATAGACTTTATTGACCATTTCTTGGGTTGCAATATTGACAGGCCTTCCAGCGCGGGGTGGGGGGTCATCCTCAAGGCTCTTTCTGCCGCGCTTAAATTCCGCCACCTACCTTTTCACTGTAGCATATGAAGGGACATCTTTTCCCTAGTGTTGCTCCATATCATTATGGATATCCTTAGGTGTTAAATCGTTTTTAAGCAAATATTGGATCACTGCTCTTTCATCGATTCTGTCCATTTTGAAAAGGCTGCTTGTCTTGTTTACTTTAAAGTGCTACTTCGTCGATATAAACTGACCAAATGAGATCAGCCCTTGGGTACACGTCCTATATAGTCAGAGAATAGTAGGACTTAAAAAGAACATGTCTGCGTACCTCCTTCAATACGAGGCTCACAACATATCAATTAGCCCTCGTATTAAAGTTGCTTATCTATTACTGTTCTTTATTAATTGATTATCCTATATTACACAAGGTCAACCAATATTAATAAATCATAAATCATGTTTTTAATTGTGTCAATTAATAAAATTGTCATTAATCAAGTAATTTCGTATTGGCCCAGTTACAGGTCCACGGTCAGCTGTATTGGCCTCGGCCTTCGGCCTCGTGCCAATACAGCAGACCTCGGACCTGTAACTGGGCCAATACGAAATTATTTGATTAATAACATTATAACAACAAAGAATCTGTGTAAACTTTCTAGTCCGCGCAGTCTGACCCGCTTTATAGGATAGTACTTAACCTTCCTAACTTAGAGCAACAAAGGTAGCTTATTCAGTAACCAAAGTTACAGCCGAACATCCACGGTAGCTACCAGAGTGACCCCATTACCATAGTTCAACCCACCTGGGGTAGAGCTGCTAAGGTACTGAAGAGTATTCCAAGATGGCGGTTGTGGCTGAAACGCAATACCTGCGAATGTACAAATCACAGATGTCTTGTAATGAGAATCGTGATTCTTTTTTATGTTTTGGAAGGCTCGAAATGTTTTTGTCGATTAACATATGATGGTTTGCCCTGTGACCTATTTAGCTTCATGTTGTCATGACAATCTACTAAAGTGGCAACCAAAGGTGTTCCTCTGATAAAGCTAGTGTGCATATCACTGGTAGTTACTACTGTAACAGTAACTACTTTAGTTCCAGTCGAAGTCGGTCTGTTTGGTCGTTTATTCACACTGTACTGCTAAGTAAAGGCAGGTGAAGGTTCGTATCAAACGACAAGGCAATATATTGACTTTTGTTGCTAATGGAGAAGATACTGAAAGCTTGGGGATACCCAAGCAACATTCTGACTTTATTGCAAGCCAAGATAAGGCTTTACCATTTCGTTGAAATAAAATACAAGTTTAAAGAAAACTTCGTTAAAATATTTGCGGCTCCAAACAAAATATATTACATTCACCTCTTCTCACTAAAACTACCATTCTAACACAGCGCGCCTATATAGGCAATGGAAAATAACTGTGTTTTATTCTTCAACAAATCAGGACAAGGAAGAGCGTGACGAGTGACGTTATTAAAAACTGCCGATTTATGACTTCACTACTCGATTTCCTTGACTTTAGACGGTGTAACGTCATATTCTCGCATCGAAAACCTTGGAAAAGGGATATAAATGCATGTGTTTCAGTCGATACTTTAAGCGGGATTTCTTCTTACCATGGGGAAAAGTTGTGAAAGTTTGCAACAGGTCCTTTATGGCGTGCGTTTTTATTAGAACCACCTCAATGAAGCGATTCTTATGAGTACACACAAAATTTTTTATTTTATAGACGATCGTAAAAAATATAGAAGATCTTATACAAGTGGTCATTTCATATGAAAATTATGAAACGGGTCTCGTTGAGTTTTATAATTTTCATCATGATAAATAATCACGAGTAAAAAGTTCTGTTCATCAAATGACCACTTTAAACTGGATTTTATCGCCTTTAAATTTGACAATTTTTTCCACGTCGTCATGACGTTACTTGATCCCGCAAAAATGTAATTATACGCGTGGACGTACAATTTTTATTACAAGGCGTTATCCTATGCTTATCAACGAAGTCAAATGATAAATTCATTTATCATATCAGTCGCGTCTGAGAATGTAATATCGCAATGTAATAAATTCGATAATCCACAAGTGGATTAAATATGCAAATTAGTTAAAAACACCCTGCAACGTAACATGTACGACGTCCTAAGCGACGTCGCGTTTATTGATGTTGGAATATTGACATTTAAATGATCGTGAAAAAAATGTCATATGTCAAATAGAATCTTGCATTAAGGTTCATGTATTATTGAATTGATTAAACTCGTTGAGGAAAAGGGATAAAATGCTGGGCAAAGCCTCGCATTTTATCCCTTTCCTCAACTCATTTAATAAATTCAATAATACATGAACACTCATGTAAGATCCTCTATTTATTAAACTCGTTGAAGAAAAGGGATTAAATGCTAGGCTTTATCGAGGCTTCATCCCTTTTCCTCAACTCGTTCAATAAAGTCAATAATGCATGAACAATCATGTAAGATCCTCTATTTATTACTGCGCTATGATTAAACCACAGTTGTTCAAACTACCCAAATCTAACAAAATCACATGCTAACAAAACTGTTAGAGTTACTGAAGTTTGACTGCAGTGTGTTTCAAAATCACAAGTTTTTAGTTGTTTTTTTTTTAGCTCACCTGTCACGTAGTGACAAGATGAGCTTTTGTGATCACATTCTGTCTGTCGTCCGTCTTGCGTGTGTGCGTCCGTGTGTGCGTCCGTAAACAATTTCAAATAAGTATATCTCTAATACCCCATGACAATCTTGATCAAATTTCATATCAGGTAGGGGGAAAGGCTGCATAAGGTTTCTTTTTGGCTGATCAGATTGGAATTCTACCAATCATGTCCGTGGGGTCCAAATGGGCCACACCCCGAGGCCACACCCCAGGGCCCCTTAGCTCCCATAGACTCATAATGGAAAAAAACGTCAAAAATCTTCTTCTCTGAAACAAAAGGGCCCAGAGCTTAGATATTTAGCATGTTGCAACGGCAAGTGGTCACCTACATAAATCATGCCCCTGGGGACCAAACGGGCCACGCCCCGGGCCCCTTAGCTCCCATAGAATCATCGTGGAAAAAAGCTTAAAAACTCTTCTGTGAAACTGTGAAGCACAGAGCTTAGATATTTATTATGTTGCAACATAAAATAGTAAGCTACATAAATCCTGCTAACCCTGCCCCTGGAATCAAAATTGGCCACGCCCGAGCTCATCTGCTCCTATAGACTTATAATGAAAAAAAAAGACTTCAAAAATCTTCTTCTCTGAAACCATAAGGCCCAGAGCTTAGATATTTAGTAGGTAGCAAGTGGTCACCGACATACGTCCTGCTAATTATGCCCCTGGGATCCATATTGGCTACACCCCAGGGCTCTAAGTTAGCTCCCATAGACTTTCAATTGGAAAACTTAAAAATCATCTTCTCTGAAACCACAGGGCCTGCCCATATTTTGTTCTGAATCTTTCGTTTTGGCTCCAAAAAGTGAACCCATGTCTCGTCAGCTGTGACGACATTAGCGAAAGACCGTGCATTGTAATTTGGAAACTTTTTAAGCAACTTCTTGGAGCACTGAACGCTTGTCTTTTTCTGCTCATCTGTCAACAGATGGGAAATCCATCTAGCACAGATCTTTCTCATTTTCAAATCCCGTTTCAGAATTGTATGAGCTGCTCCTAATGAGATGCCAACCATACCAGCTATTTGCCTAGTGGTGTGTCGTGCATCGGTAGCAACTATTTCTTTCACTCTAGCAACCATCTTGTCAGATGTTGCTCTTTTCGGCCGACGATCATGTGGTGCATCTTCTGTTGAGCCTAGCCCACAGCTGAATTTCTTACACCAACGAAAACTGTCGGAAAAGACATTTCATTATGCCCATAAACCGAACATATTTCATAAAAAAAGTCTTTGCACCGTATACCAAGTATACAACGATTCTTCATATAGGACCGTATTTCAACGGCGTACTCTGACCTTCTTCCAACCATGTTTTGTATTAGTATACAAGAGTAGACAGTGTTTATCGAACGATATACATGGCTAAAGTGCAGTGATTTTAACAGGTTTGGTACATTGTATCAATGTATAGGTAAAATGTTTTTCTGCGCTGTGATATTTATTTCCAGGTGATTTTCGCATACGTGCACGAGAAAACGTTCTACTTGCATTCATATTTGAACAGTCCTCGTATTTCTTATGAACTGCAGTAAATCCAATATGACGGACATCGCAATTCAGCTAAGGCAAGCGCGAGGGGGGTATACATTTTTGCTCAGCATGGGGTATATGGAAAATAGTTGCCCTTGGGCTGGCCAATTAAAAGCCTGAAAATGTCTTTGCAGTATAACAAGTATATGTATTACATATATATATATACATGTACCACATACATATATGTATTATTTTCCTTATGTGTGCTTAAACACTGATTGTGATGACTCTCAATCATTAGTTCTCTCACCCCTGTGGTTTAGAGCCTGGCTCGGGTCACATGTGAGACGCCAAGATCAGCAACGGAAGGTCAGGTGGTTTTTCTCCGGTTTTCGCCCACCTCTGATTAACGATCGGCTCGATATGAGTGAAATAATCATGGGAGGGCCTAACCCCCCCCCCCCCACACACACACACACACACACTCCACTTAAAACAACAACACCACAATAAAAACAGCACTGATTGCGGGTATACGTGTTAACCCCAATAAGACGGTTGCAGCGAGCACGCATTGTTTTCATACGCAGTATCTGAAGAAGAATGTTAACCTTTTTGGTCGATTGTTTATCAGCTTACCCAATGTTATTAAGGACAGAAGATATTCAGTGCTCAAGTCCACGTGCCTAACATTGACTAGTAATGGCTATTTTAGAAAGCAGACGAGCTATTCTATCAATGTGTAAATCCGTTATTTATATAATCTAGACTTGAATCATAGGCCATATTCGACTGGGAAGTTTCGTGAAATTTTCGTGAAATTCCACGCAAGAGTGTGGTGTCTATCTTGTAATAGCCGATCACATGGTCCAATCAAATATGGGTTATTTTTCAAATACATAAGCGATCGTGGAGCACGATTCAATTCGAAGGAAAAAACGAACCTTTCGTGCACCACGGTCGCTTATGAGCTATACACAAATAAAATATTTGATTGTACCATGTGACCAGCTATTACATCTAGGCACCACACTCCTGCGTGGAATTTCACGGAAATTTCACGAAACCTACCAGTCGAATACCGTCAATGATTGGGCTTGGCAAATATTGTAGACTCAAATCAGACGCCAGAGAATGCAGTGTTTGAACAGGATCTACAATGTTTGTTTTTCAAACTGGAATTTATGGATTAAACGAAACAATTTAAGTCTCAATCCTGAACCGTATTTCTAGTTTACATTCAGAGACAGTCGACCCACCAGTACTCGAAGTGCTTTGATTTAAGAAATAGATCAGCTCTAACTGTGATTTGTTGAGTAATAAATCACAGTTTGGAGGTCAGTTGTAAAGTAGACAAATCACGAGCGCGTAGCGCGCGTGATTTGTCTACTTACAACTGACCGACAAACTGTGATTTATTACTCAACAAATCACAGATTAGAGCTGATCTATTTCGATTCTAACACGCTGAAAATCGGCAATAATGCTGTTGTTTCCTTCAAAATCTCGCAACTTTTCGCCATTGCTAGAAGAAATCCCGCTAAAATTATCGACTGAAACACATGCATTTATACCCTTTTCTAACGTTTTCGATGCGAGAATATGACGTTACACCGTCTAACGTCAAGGAAATCGACAAGTGACGTCATAAATTTGCAGTTTTTAATGACGTCACTCGTCACGCTCTTCCGGGCTGTGATTTGTTGCAGAATAAAACACAGTTATTTTCCATTCCCTATATAGGCGCGCTGTGTTAGAATTGACCTTAAAATGTGTTTACTTCAATGAAATGCAACATAAAATGGCACAGACATTGGAATTTTTGCAGGTTCACGTAATGAACATACCCTAAAACCAACTTTATATAGAGAAAACTGGGGTTTACAGGGATATTCTTTATTTTCGTTATTTCTGCTCCAAGACATTGTTTGTGGATACGTGTTAGAACCGGCACGATGAGGCGGTTCTAATGAACACCCACAACCTATGACGGGCCTCCGTGGCCTTGTGGATAAGAGCGCTGACTCTTAATCATTAGGTCTCTCGTCACTGTGGTTCGAGCCTGGCTGGGGTAACATGTGAGACGCCAAGTACTGCAACGGAAGGTCAGGGTTTTTCTCCTGGCACTCCGGCTTTCGCCCCCTTTCCATTAACGATCGGCCCAATGTGAGTGTAATAATCTTGGAGGGCAGTGAAACCCCAACCCCAACCCACGAAAAAAACAAAACAAAAACAACACTACCTAAGTTTGGAGTATAGATATGTAAAATATAGCAGGCCTCGGTAGCTCAGTCGGATGCGCGTCTGACTGTTGATCAGGTTGACGCGGGTTCGACTCCCACCGGGGTTGGCAACATACTTTCATGGAGATTGATCATGAAATCTTTTCTACGGTCATTCTCTCTCTTCAGCTGATTCAAGAAGGGCAGTTTTCAGTTTCTGGCGAAATTATGTGCACTGTACTGGTTAACCACTTACGTATAAGCCTGCCCAGGAAAGTTTGGAAAGGTGAACTGACCGGCTCAAAAATGACCTAAATAGTGTTGACTGGACCGTTAAACTCCAATACTAACAAACAAAATTAATGTAAAATGTATAGTTCGATGACTGTTTACTGAACACTACGTCATACGGACCATTCCATCGGAAACCGTTATGTGGGGTTACCAACTTTTTCCTCGCTTAATTCACAAAATCTTTGCTGTATATTATTCTGATATGACAGCGTTGCAGGAAAACGATGTGGCTGTATTGGTTAGATCTTAAGGTCGTAGGTTCGAATCTCAAATTTGAATAACAATTTTATTTTTCGTCCTTTTTGTTTCCTTTAATATACAGCTTTATGCAGCATGTGGCAAGAAATGTTCAAGCCTGAGCTTTTGGAACTTTGCAAACGAAATAAACCCGCTCGCTTCTCCTTATCGAGTTGACCAGCTTTGAAGAGACACAGGCACACAGTTCTGCGGCTTTCACCATACCATCCTGATCTGAATGCCAAAGTGATGATATGGGCAAATTTTTATATTGGCCAAGGAAAGTTTCAGCTTCGCATGACAGATATATAAATGTATAAATAAAGGCTCTGATCGAAGTATACATTGGAAGCAATGTTGAAAAAGAATGGCCTGCGTGCTTAACACATGTCGAAACGGCTGTACAGGACTACTATTTTGTTTGATTTGAGGTTTAACGTCCCCGTCAACACTGTATTGGTCATTTTGGAGACGTGTCTTGCAATTTTGTGGGACTTTTACCCGACATTGAGATAAAATGACATCTAAAGCCCTGTCGCCCAATGAAACCAATAAGGTTTATAAGCATGGACGGGCCGAATTGCGCCGCTTTGCCTGGGCAGGATTAGATCCTCTAAACGGTTTACCAGTACTCGTGTGCGGTCGGTTTCAGCTCGACGTGGAAGCATCTTGCAACCCATCTATTTCTTCAAGCCCAAATGGGCGGGGGCCTGAACAGGACTATTGTAAAACTGACATCGCTGTTGAGGCTGAAATGGAGTGAATCATTAAACACATGGACTCTTGCAGTGACGTTAGATAGAAGGTGCAGAGACGGTTTCTGAGCGTGATGAATCTACCGACACTGCCGAAGAATCAAAACTGTTTTTGTAATGCAATTTCGAAATATGAAATTCTGAAATTATGAAATTCAAATTAATGTGAATCGCTGAAATTTGAAAATAATGAATAACATACTAATATTAAAAAAAAAAACAAAGGAAATATTTAATACAGGAAAAAAAAGAAAAGAAAAACAGTTTAAAAATAATTACACTGAGCGAGTGTTTCTGCCATACCTCGCCCTCATCACACCAAGACATGATTCTGACCTGTAACGTGTAACCACTCGGCTATTTGTTATTCAAGAGCATTTTTTGCGTACAGTAAACCTACATTGAAAACCATGCCTACCATCAAATTATTACGTAAGGTATTTGTTTTTAAGTTTTTAGTTCTGCTCGTCAATTTTTTGTCATATTTTTATTTTCTATCTTTTATAATTCAAATAATGTGTTCTATTGTTGCGCATGGGAATGAGTTTCAGCTTTTATTTAAGAAGTTTGCATTCACTGATGACATTGTCATCCCTAGATAACGGTATCAGATGGACCGGCCCGTGTGACGTAATGTTCAGCAAACATTCATCGACCTGTAACAAATTTTATCGGAGAATATCCAGATTGGAGATATGAAAGAATGTACTGTGTTGTCGTAATTGTCTTTAGTTTCATGGCCCGTTTCCGCGCTCTGCATGTGGTTTGCCATTCTTCACGATTCAATATGAACGATTTGAAAATCACTCTATTAACAGACAACCGAATATGCTTGATTACTATCAGTCTGGATTGTTTTCATGATCCGGGGCGCAGAACGAAATCTACAATAAAGCATATGCCACTAGGCATTACAAAAACACAACTAAATAAATGCATCGTAAACTTCACCGCCGAAAAATGAAAAGTAAAATATCAAAATTTGTGAAATTTATCTTATTTCTGCTCAACAAGTACCCACAATCCATATTTTGGAACAGAAATAAGAAAAATAGGTTTACGCCTGTAAACCCGAGTTATACTATATAACAGTGCAGTTTGAGCAGGTCAAAATTATATAGGCGTGTTTTCGTGATGAGGTTTGTTCATGACTGATTGATTGATTGATTGATTGATTGGTTGATTGAAGGCTTAACGTCCCCATTAACACTGAATAGGTCATTTTGGAGACCTTGCTTCAAAATTTGTGAGAGTTTTACCCGAGATGAAATGACATCTCAAGCCATGTCGCCAAATGAAACCAATAGGGTTTATAAGCATGGCGGCCTGACTCGAACCGCTTTGCCTGGACAGGCTTAGATCCTCTAAGCGGTTTACCAGTACTCCTGTGTGGTCGGTTCTAACTCTGCGAGGATACATCATGCAGCCCATCTATTTCTCCAAACCCCGAAGGGCGGGGGTCGTACGTGTGTTCATGAGCCGGAGCACAACAAATTCTACAATAAAGCACTTGCTACTAGCGAACACTCAGAGTCATGATGTTATTCTCAGAGCTTTCTGGCCAGGTACTTCGCTTGTTGGTCTTTGGGTAGTACAGAAACTGCAGTCGAACTTCGATGGCTCGAACCCCTTTGGGACCATAGAAATTTGTTCGAGACAGCGGTAGTTCGAGCCACTGTTACATACCACCAGAAAACATAACGTGGGTAATTTTTGGACTTCCTTTCGGTGTTCTGTAAAATATATGTATGCTGTGCGTACTCATTATAATCGATTCTAATGAGTAAACACATCATACATTTGCAAGATAAAAGTCGAAAATCTCCTTAATTATCCCACACTTTTTCATATGCAGAGGAATTCCCTAGGTACTCAAAAACGGGTTCGACTCAACCACGGTAAAGGAGCCATTGGTGTTCGAGTCATCGAAGTTCGATTGTATATACGGCTCTCATCACGTTCAAGTCCGTGAAATGAACACCCAACTTTTGCCAAATTTATGTAGAGAAAACGGGGGTTTACGGGTGTATACGTTATTTTCTTATTTCTGTTCAAAGTTATAGGTTGTGGGTACTCGTTAAAACCGCCTCAATCAGGCGGTACTATGGAGTACCCACAACCTATGTTTGCGTTGAGGATCTTATATGAGCGTTCATGCATTATTGAATTTATTAAACTAGTTGAGGAAAAGGGATAAAATGCGAGGCTTTGCCGAGCATTTTATCCCCTCTCTTCAACGAGTTTAATATTTTCAATAATACATGAGCACGAATGCAAGATTCTATTTATCATATGACATATAAAACGCATTTTCTTCATGATTGTTTAAAAAAATGTCAAAATTCCGCCATTAGTAAACACGTTAAGGACGTTGTTCATGTAACGTTATGGGGCGCATCTAATTAATTTGCATATTTAATCCACTAGTGCATTATCGAATTTATTACATGGCTTTATTACACTCTCAGACGCGACGTCATATGATAAAGTAATTATTAAATTAGAAAAAATTCACCGATTTTCATAGGAAAAGTAGCAATTCTCGAGGTGTGAAAAGCACGAGTGTGTTATCGTAATGTGTTGGTCTTTGGATGGCGCAGGAACTAGAAGGCTCATCCAACCATCGAATACCAGACTGATCTTGATATTCGCTAGTCGCATGTGTCTTACCGTGTGCTGTCTCTAATACCTTCTGTTTAATGGCCGGGGAACCCCCTAAAACGAACCGGGTTGCGACAAAATAAATTGAGCCCCTAGACCAGTGACTCAGCATCTGCACAATCCAGGAAAGGCCATAATTGCTGTTAGCCGAGCTTGTACCACTTTAAACGTTATACGAGCATTTGGGTTCTGGTTTGAGCCATTGCAGACCGTTCAAGTTCAGATCATGTTTTCCTTGCAACGGGACTTAAATGAGCACAGGGTCATAGATAGATCTTTCAAATGTTCGGATCAGATGTGAAACGTTGACGGATCTAGTAACCAACTCACTTTGTAATTGGATATCTAAGGATTGTCACAACGTTTCTTGTGTTTGATCCAAATTTATTAAAATTTACATTTTTGTGTGTGAGTCCGAGCATTCCTAACGGAACCCGGGAAGGGACATGATTTTTTAAATATGTTGTGCGAACAAGATATTAAGTTTTCGAACAGATATAAGTTGTACGAACAAGATATTATCTTGTGCGCACAAGTAAATATGTTGTGCGCATCTTGTGCGGACAACATAATTTATCTTGTGCTGACAACATGTTATCTTGTGCGCACAAGATAATATCTTGTTCGCACAACTTAATATCCAGTGCGCACAAGATATTATATTATTTGCACAAGATATTATCTTGTTCGTACAACATAGATCTTGGGAAGTTGTGCGAACAAGATATTATATTGTGCACTAGAGAAAATATCTTGTGCGCACAATATATTATGTTGTCCGCAGAAGATATTATGTTGTGCGCACAAGGTATTATATTATTTGCACAATATATTATCTTGTTTGTACAATATTGATCTGGGGAAGTTGTGTGAACAAGATATTATATTGTGCGCACGAGATAATATCTTGTTCGCACAACTTAAAATCTTGTGTGCACAAGATCATATGTTGTGTGAACAAGATATTATGCTGCGCACAAATAATATGTAGCATTTCTTGTCAACAAAACTGACACTTTTTCTCTGATGAAAGTTTGTCATTTCGTTCAAACATGGGAGTCCAATTGAGTATCCACAACCTATGTCTTTGGACAGAGATAGGTCAAAGCACTGACAACACTAATAGGTCAATTGTCTCTGAGTGTAGGCTGGGACAATGGTCATGAACGGGGACTCAGACATTTTCTTCAAACCTTCAAATCCCAGTATTTTAAACGGACAGTACAGAACCTGATCGGACGCCGTATTTGTCGGCGTCTGCTTTGGATCCACACTGTTTGTCAAACCCAACACACGAGCCCAGTCCAAATCAATAATATATCGACCGTCTTTACACAACAGTCTGACCCCACAACGGCAAGAATAGCGATGATATAAACAATAATTACCTTGATATTCTACAACACTACCCGACATCAGCACGGTAAAGCTACTGCGCTTAAGACCTTTGCGTCGATTTATAAACAGTCGACCCAGCATTGACCCATCTCAGACTATTCCTGCTGTCTCCATATAAATTTTGGGCTAACAAAGTTTTTTTTTTTACATTCCAAGGACTACTTGACGTGACGATAAACGTTAGATTTAGGGGATAACTGTATTCAAAATTGTCATTTGGGGAGGTAAATCGGCGGTTTTTCGGCCGGAAATTTCGTTTTACGCCGACGATTTACCTCCCCAAAAGACAATTTTCGATACAGTAAACCCATTCTAATGCATTTGTTCGGTTGTTTTCTTAAAAAATGTGAGCTATTTTGCTCAAAAGCGGCAAGCGCTGTGAGCTGCGTAAAACCAAATACCAGCCAATGGAAAGCGACGTTAACTGTTGACGTCGGGTTTCCGACAGTATATCGCAGAATATACTGTCGCAAAGTTTTGACGTTATCCAATCAGACGTCGCGTTACATACGCAAGTGCATTAGAATGAAAAATATATCCTCTCTAACTACATTCATAACTTGTCCAATAATAACTCACTGTTTGAAGGTCAGTCGTAAAGTACATCAAATAACGAGCACGAAGCGTGAGTGATTTGTCTATTTCCAACTGACGGACAATTCACAAACTACAGCGAATCATTTTCTATTCTAATCCATAAATCGACAATAAATAAGTTGTTTTCTTTAGGTTCGTCTAACCATAAGCCATTGTTAGAAGGGTTTGACTGAAAGACATAATGTACACTTGGCCATAAGTTAAGGACCATGGTAGTTTAAATAAGAGCAATATGTTTAATATACACTCTTTCACATATCTCAGGAATTATTTGTATAAAGTAGCAATACTACAGCATAATAAACCCCCAAAACCCTTTCTGAGCGAAGCATGCTGACGACAAAACACGTGTGTTGTAAGGCCACCTGTACTAGGAAAAGAAGCAAGTTTGAGGGCGCATGAAAATCAAGTTTATGACGGGCACTTATTGAAGATTCTTGCCTTTTTCTGCACGTGCATTGATTAATGAAATTTCGTAACACGTTTTGCACATGCTGTTATTTCATTTGTACTTGGTTGTCATTCGAAAGCAGCACATTAGCAATGGCACGTCAAAAATTAACAGATGCTGAACGATGGCAGGCATCGGGGATGATGCAGGCTGGTTTGACATACAGACAGGTTGCAGATCATTTTAATATCAGCCATTCTGTCATTGTGCGGCTTATGCAACGCCTGAATGAAACGGGGACCGTAGAAGAGCGTCCTAGGACAGGCAGACCTCCAAAGACCTCGAATCGGGAGGATAGACAACTTGTGAGACTTCTTTCATATGAATGTTTTCATTGCTCTTAAAGGAACTCATTTTTTATTATTATTTGCCTTCACTGCAGCTGGTGTTGTGCCGTGTGGCGGCCGTAAAACGTCTCCCCGTACATCAACCATAGTGCAGTTTATATTTTTTCTTTTGGTCCTTTGAGATCAGTGTGAATATTCTGAGAAATCAGAAATAAATTATTGGTTTAGACTCATGTTCTGGACGGGTTTTTGATTATTTGGATCCCATTTTGATTTATATCAGTCTTTGAGTCGGCTTCCTATTCGAAATTCGCAAAATTGCGGTGTGTTTCCTCTGGCTTTCTTTGCCGGATCATTACAGGGTCACTGATGAAGCTTTATTAGCCGAAACTACGTAGTATGACCCATCTTCTTTCATATGAATGTTTTCATTGCTCTTAAAGGAACTCATTTTTGATTATTATTTGCCCAAAGAGCCCCTTTCAGCAATGCTAACAACCTTCGCAGAGAGTGGGACCTCAATATTCCAATCAGCAGACGTACCGTCGACAGACGTTTAAACACTGCCCGGCTAAACTCATGTCGCCCAATTAAACGTCCTCTGTTATCTGTGAGGCATAAGGTAGCCAGACATCAGTGGGCATATGACCATTCGAGATGGAATGTCCGGTCCTGGAGACGGATTCACTGGTCTGATGAGAGCAGGTCCCTACTGAATCCTGCGGACGGACGAATTCGAGTTTGGAGGCGCCGTAACACAGCCTACGCTGAGAACCATGTCCTGGGAACAACCGCCTGTGGTGGTGGAGGTGTTACCATCTGGGATTGTTTTTCACTTGCCTGTAAATTGCCTCTACAGGTGCTAGATGTACCGCTGAGGGGAGACCAATATCGCATCCAGATGCTGCGTACGTTATCGTTCCTCATTTTGATTACCTCTCCCTTGCTGATCGCCCGGTATTAATGGACGACAACGCCACACCCCACATAGCCCGAATAGTTCAGCACTACCTGGAGCAGGAAGAGATAGAGCGACTGCCTTGGCAAGCCATGTCCCCGGACATGAACCCTATTGAACACGTCTGGGACTTTCTGGATCAGAGTGTGAATGCAAGGAACCCAACGTGTCGCAATCTTCAAGAGCTAAGAGCTGCGCTGGTTGAGGAGTGGGATGCCTTTCCGCAGTACAAGTTACGACGTCTAGTTCATGGCATGAGACGACGCGTCCAGGTGTTATACCGGAAGCGTGGAGGCTATACGAGATATTGACGAGTAAACGTTGCAGACTGAACTCATAGACATGTTTCTTCATGCTGATATTCCTCAGTCCAGAACCGGACGACAGATGTTTCCTTCCGGAACCATTAAATTCAAACTTATTTTTTGTTATTTGTTATGAAATTTCAGGCGTATGGAATAAACATTCAGAAAATTGGAGTTTTCTTCAGATTTCAGGCAACAAATTGCTGTATTACATCGACTATTTAATAATTTAACCAAATACATCAAAGTGGTATCGTCCATATTCTTTAGTACCCGACCAAGCACAAAATACTTTTAGGTTACGTTTACTAAGTGCCTGGTCCCTAACTTTTGGCCAAGTGTATAATTATTTTAGTCCTTTTGTAATATTTTGTTGAGATAAATAAAGTTAAACCGTCTAATGTTAAAGATTGTACGAGTGACGTCATAAACCGGTCACATTAGTCTACCCAGTGTTGTTTTTTTTTCTTCATATGTTATCATTTACAGTTCCTTTCCACTGTCTATATAAATATCTGTATCAATATACTCATAATGACTCATCCAACGAGGCATAGACATACTTTTCGTACATGCTTTCCAATGAATGATAGAGATTTCTCAGTAAAGCCTAAGTCGATATCTTCACTGTCGTTGTTTTCGATGATTTGAGGTTTATCATCCCTGTCAACACTGTAAAGGTCATTTTGGAGACGTTGCTTCCAATTTTGTGGAACTTTTACCCGACAATGAGATGAAATGACAACTCAAGTCCTGCCGCCCAATGAAACAATAGTGTTTATAAGCATGCACGGACCGAGTCGCACCGCTTTGCCTGAGCAGGCTTAGATCCCCTAAGCGGTTTACCAGTACTCGTGTTCGGTCGGTTTCAGCTCTGTGTTGAACATTGAACAGTACAAACAGTAAAAATACGATTTTAAATTTTCACTGTTTGTGAATTTGATGTATCCTAAACAAATCACATATATTTTCTGTTTGTGAAAAGTCATTTTGCTAATCGTTATTAATGTGTGACAGAAATTACGCCACGCATGTTTTCACGTCATTCCGACGTTGATGACGTCATTTTTTGCACTTACGCAACGTAAATTATGCACGGGACGCCAGACAAGCTTAGCAACTGCGGATATTTTTTGAATGCAAATTTCAAGTGAACCACTAGATAAAGTTATATTTCCAGCTGTTTTCCAGGTGCAAACTTTCAGTTTAAACCCAACGTTATTCCCAGTTATTACACTGAACACCTCTAAATCGACGCGAAATCGCCCTGGAAAAAAATAGTTCTCTGTGACGATGGCTAACCCTTTGAAATTGCATTACAAAATAACAATTTCAAGCATGAAAGAAACAAAAAAATTTGATTTTTTTTTTCAGTGTAAGACCAATTTTTATTTCCCTCATGAACACCAAAACAAGTATTATCACGCATGGCTTCGTCACTCGTGAAAATACTTCTTTCGGTGTTCATTCGGTGAAATACAAATCGATCTTACACTAAAAAAATCAAATATTCTCTATGTCATCGCCAGTCATAACATTCACCATATGTTAAAAAATCCTTTTGGTGGACGAATATTAATATAACTTCATATATATGTTACTTATGATAATATCTGGAGCGAGTTCGACTTTCAACGTCATGGCCTCAAGGTCAAGGTGACTGTGGCTACATATAGAATAAAAACTTCGTCATCGCTTTTTTAGAAAAAAAAGAAAATCTCATTTTGGGGCAAAGTAGAAGTAAAACAAAGATCAGGAATTGATACAATTAACTTACTCCACCCATAAAAGACACCAAAGGGAAAGAAATACAAACATTAAGCGATCATACCATAATGGCAACCTAAACAAAGGAAGGCCATAAGGACAGTTACTTTCCCACAAAATGGCCATATGGCCATCCAAATCCAAAAGACACAAGTGATACACACAGCAAGTAACAAACAACAACATAAATAAATCGCCACAGAAGAGCCGCCCTGGAACGGTCAGTGGAAGAAAACTGATAAACTGGCATTTAAATAACTTACATGTATCAACATCCAAATTATGCCTTGATAGGCCAGCTTTGGTGGCCTCTTATAACTCCTATTCAGTTTTGTTTTGTATTCCTTGCTTCCATGTAGGCAATGGAGCGATGACAAAGTTTTTTTTCTACAAGTAGCCAGTAACTTTGACCTAGAGGCCATGACCTTGAAAGTTGAACTCACTCGAGATAATATCATAAGCAACATTTGTATGAGGTTATATTAAAATCCGTCAATAAATGTAGGCGCTAGAGCGATGACAAAAGTACGTGCGTAAAATAATGCTATTTCCTTCCACCCCCTCACAACTTCTTTGTATGAGGGGATAAAAAGGGTCATAACTCTCATAATAATTGGCGAAATTTATCCGAAATCAAACTTGGCTTTCATTTCATGATAATGTACCTGTGTATGAAATTTGAATCTAATCCACCGAGCTTTTCAAAAGATAGCGTTTGGAAACAAGTTTTCAAGTAAAAATAAAGCTGAAATGTGCAATATAATGGGCGGATTTTACCCGAAATCGATCTTGACCAGTATTTTATGATTATATACATGTGTATGAAATATGGATCCAATCCATGAAGGTTTTCAAAAGATATCGCACAGAAACCATTTTTCATGCAAACATTAAGTTAAAAAAGGGCCATTACTCTCATGATAATTAGCAGATTTTACCTATAATCGAACTTGACCTGTATTTTATGATTATAATCTGTGTATGAAAATTGAATCCAATCCATCTATCTTTTTTAAAGATAACGCACGGAAACCATTTCGTATGGGTCGTTCCGGTCGTACGTACGTACGTACGTACGACAGACAGTGGTGATACTATATTCACCCATTTTAAATGGTGTGGGCATAATAATTAAAAATCTTCTCCTCTGAAGCTACAAGGACCATAGCTTAGATATTTGGTATGTAGGAACATTAAGTGATCCCATATAAAAATCTTGCCTCCCATGCCCCTGGTGTCCAAGCTGGACACGCCCCATGGCTCATTAGCTCCCGTACACTTATAATGGGGAAAACTTAAACAAAATCTTCTTCTCTGAAACCACAAGACCAAGAGCTTAGATATTTAGTATGTAGCAACTTTAGGTAGTGACTTACATAAATCCTACTTACCATGCGCCTGGGGTCTAAAATTGGCCACACCCCGGGGCTCATTAGCTCTTACAGACTATAAGTCTTGAAAAACTTAAACAATCTACTAACTATTAGGCCCAGAACTTAGATGTTTTGTATGCAGAAACTTTACGTAGTCCCATACAAACACCCTGTCAACCATGCCCCATAGGGCGCGAATCGGCCACACACCGTGGTTTATTAGCTTCTATTGACTTAAAATGGGAAAAGCTTAAAAATCTTCTTCTCTGTTCTTCTCTGAAATCATAAGGACCAGAGGTTTGATATTCAGTATGTAGCAATGTTAAGTGACCTAGGGTCCAAATTGGCCACACCAAGGGGTCCATTAACACTCATAGACTTAAAAGGGGAAAACTGTAAAAAAATTCTTATCACGAAAACACGCCTATATAATTCTGACCCCCTTGAACCCCACTTTTATATGGTAAAACTGAGATTTATGGAGGTAAACCTTATTTTTCTTATTTCTGCTCCAAAATAAGATTGTGGGTACTCGTTAGAACCGCCTCGATGAGGCGGTTCTAACGTGTTCCCACATTCTATCCAAAATATAGATTGTGGGTACTCAATTGAACCTCCTCGATGAGGCGGTTCTTATGTGTATCGATATACGGTTCTAACGTGTACCCACGCCTTGATAAGGCTACAATCTATGATTTAAGCAGACATAGGAAAAATATCACAATTTTTCGCTGGTAAAATTTACAATGTATTTATATAGGCCTGTTCGCGTAAAGGACGAGGCCCACGGCTAACATATTAAGTGTGTTGCAAGCTTAAGTGGTCCTCTACATAAAACCTGCAAACCATGCCTTCAGGGTCCAAATCTGCCACGCCCAGGGGCTCAATTAGCTCCCATAGACTTATAATGGGAAAATTTTAAAAAATCTTCTACGAAACCTTTAGGCCCACGGCTTTATATTTATTATGATCAATGTATATTGGTCCCCCACATGAATCCTGTCAATCAAGCCCCTGGGGTCTAAACTGGTCACATCCCAGGGGATCATTTGTTTAAATAGTACTAAATAGCTAAAGAGATTCAACAATTTTATCTGAAACCATGATACCCAAAGGTATGCAAGGACCTCTGTGGCCTAGTGGATAAGAGCTTTAACTCTTAATCATTAGGTCTCTCACCGCTGTGGGTTCGAGCCTGGCTCGGATCACATGTGACACTCCAAGTTCTGCAACGGAAGGTCATATTTTTTTTCTCCAGGTACTCCTGTTTTTGCCCATCTCTGATTAGCGATCGTCTCGATATGAGTGAAATAATCTTAAAAGGGCCATAAAACCAAAATAAAAAGGTAAGTATTTTAGTTATGTTTAGTGGTTTCTTACATAAATTCTATCAATCATGCCTTGGACCCAAATTGGCCACGTTCCGGGGCTCATTAGCGCCCATAAACTTATAAAGGGGGAAATGCCAATACCCTTTCTTCTCTGAAACCATGAGACCCATTGCTTACATTATGGAGCAATGTTTAAAGGTCTCCTACATAATTCCTGTCAATCAAGCCCCTGGGGCAAACTGACCATTACCCATTTGGTCATTTGTTTACATACAGCTGTTTTGCTAGGTTAAAAATCTTCTTCTGTGAAAGTATGAGATCAAGAGCAAAGAGCTAACATATTTAGCATGTAGCAACATTTATTGGTCTCCTACATAAAACGCGCCAATCAAGCCCCTGGGGTCCAAACTAACCACACCCTAAGGGGACATTTGTTTATATAGAACGACACAGCTAAAGACCCTTCAAAATCTTTCTGAGACCACGATGCCTTGAGTTAACATACTAGTATGAAGCAATTTTTAGTGGTCGCCTACATAAATCCTGCCAATCATGCCATTGACGGGTCCAAATAAGACACGTCCAAGGCGGGGTACGGGTGGGGGTCAGGTAACGCAGAGTCAAGCTACACTTCTTCACTTCATTAAGACCTACTATCTCGGAAATCTTTCAGATCCCCACCCCTAAAATATATTCATTCTTGTTCCATATGATAAGACACATACATTTACTCATGCCACTTAACCAACCTCCTCCAGGTCATGTTAGGCTTAATATCTCAGAAACCCTTTAGAACCCCGCCATTAAACCATATATATTTACATTTCCAGTGTAAAGTCTAATGTAAACCTATAGAAAACAATTGCGTTCATACGTCAATGAACGAATCGAATCACATGATTTTCAGTGACGTTAAATGACGTCACTCTAAACCATTATTTTCTACGGGCGTTAATGACGTCAACGCTGCTCCGCTCTTTGTAGAAAAACAGCGTGTAAATGTTTTTCAGCTTAAAAGTTTGCCCTACAAAGAAGAAGTAAAACAAAGATCAGGAATTGATACAATTAACTTACTCCACCCATAAAAGACACCAAAGGGAAAGAAATACAAACATTAAGCGACCAGACCATAATGGAAACCTAAACAAAGGAAGGCCATAAGGACAGTTACTTTCCCACAAAATGGCCATATGGCCATCCAAAACCAAAAGACACAAGTGATACACACAGTAAGTAACAAACAACAACAAAAATAAATCGCCACAGAAGAGCCGCCTTGGAACGGTCAGTGGAAGATTTCCACTGGGGGGGGGGGGCTTAAATCGATTTTACGTGGCCACAATCCTCGCCCTTACTTCCGTCGCGATTTAGACAAATAATTTGTTCAGTCCGCATGAAGGCCTCCTAACTCATCAGTGCAACATCTCCGTGAACACAAAAATCAAAGAACCACAGAGGTGAGACAACGGTGAGAACTCGACAGCAAGAAACCACTGAAACGCTGGAGCAAAATAAAACCAACAGTTAGACTCCGCTGAGCCCGACAAGCATTTTTTTCGCCCAGTGATGAGGGGCAAATAATGTAAATATAAAAAATAAACCTATTTTTTCTGCTTTTCATGAAAGTATGATCGACAGTGGGTGGCTAGCAAAGTTACTTTGCACGCGACCTACTACGTTCATACTACCATGAACTGCAGAAAAATAAATTTCATTTCTTAAATATATTGTCGTTCCTTACAATAAACGCATTCAGTTACACAGACCTGTTCCAGGTAATATGCCCCAGCCCTTCAGTTCATACACATCCAGTTGAAAAAGGGAAATATCAGGTAGCTGAATTATCTTGGTGGTCAACATACATTATCATGTGCAGGATTCCATTTGCACATTTAGTAATCATTACGAAAACGCATCTGTGTGATATAGTGCATTTCTCAAACCTAAAAAATTGGAAGTTTTCTGATGAAAATTTGTGATATTTTTCTTATTTGTACTCCAAACATAGGGTTTGGGTGCTCGTTAGAACCGCCTTATTGAGGCGATTCTAAAGAGTACCCACAACCTATGTCTTGGAGCAGAAATAAGGAAAATAATGTTTACCCCCGTAAACCCTAGTTTTCTCTATTTAAAGTGGGGTTTAGGGGGGTCTTTATTTCACGGACATGTTGACGTGATGCAAGTCTGTGAGTTGTTAAAACTTATGTTTCTCAGGTGAGCTGTTCAGGCTCAT